>NW_004624734.1:25656880-25686571 GCF_000247695.1 Heterocephalus glaber | reverse complement strand
TTCTTTTTTTTTTTTTGGTACCGGGGATTGAACTCAGGTCCTTGCCCTTGCGCAGCAGGCAGCGAAACCACGGAGCTAAATCCCCGGCCCTGCTGATGTATTCTTTAAAAATCGTAGACATCAGGGCCAGAGATTTAGCTCAGTGGTTCTGTCGCCTGCCTTGTAAGCGCAAAGACCCGAGTTCGATCCCTGGTACCAAAAAAACCCCATAGACATCATAACATTAAATACATTACCATATATCTCCAAAAAAGGACATTTTCCTGGAAAACCACAGTGCTGCACCTCCCACTAAACAATTCCCTAATATCATCTGATACACAGACCATATTCATTTCCCCATTTATCTCCCAAATTCTTTTATTTTTTTTAATCCAGAATCTAATCAAGAACCATACCATTACGTTTATCTCTCTGAAATCCCTTTTAATTTAATTTAGAATAGTTCCCTTTTTTCTCCTACTTCTACCTTTTTAATAGCATTGACTTTATGAGGAGATCAGGCCAACTGTTCTGTAAAGTTTTCCACATTCTGAATTTGTCTGATTCTTTCTTCCTAGGGTTGTTGACCTTATTCCTCTCTACCTGATTTCCGGTAAACTGGAAAATCAGATTGGAAGGCTTGATTAGAGTCCAGTGGAAAATTGTTTTTGGCAGGATTTTTTCCTGGGTGGTGCCATGCCCTTCAAGTGGTGGCACATCGAGTCCTTCTGTTAATGCCACTAAGTGTGGTCATTGAGCTAGACAATAGATATCTCAGTTGTTAAGAAACATTCTTTCCCTTACAGCCAGTAATGTATGGGGCAATTCTTTGGCACCATGAAAGTGCACCAGGAGCAACCACTGATGATCAATCAATGGCTTCTTTCATTTTCTTTTGGTACTGGGGATTGAACTCGGGTCCTTTGCTTGCGAGGCAGGCAGTGGTACCACTGAGCTAAATCCCAGCCCTTTCATGTCTTCTTATACTTAAGGTTTCTTTCTTATACTGAAGATAGAATTTGTGTTGTGATATGTCCATTTCAGCTTGAGAAAACCATGTTTACTCACAGGGGGGTCAGTTGAAAGCTTTGTTGATCCATTACCTTCCTTGACCTTAAATGCACTATGGCAACACTTGAGTCTGTAATAAATTAGCTGTCAGACCCAGGGTTTTGACAGGAGGAACTGGCAGAGATGGAGCAGGACATGGACTACAGGGCAGAGGGCTCAACATTAGCCTCTGTAGGATGTGTACATATTACCAAGTGTCTGTCCTCTTTCTCACCCAGCATATAAACAACAACTCTTTTTGGATCTTCTTTCAGATTGCTGAAGAAAGGAAGGGATGTTTGTTTTTAGGCAGCAATCTAAGTTTGAATGTGGGAGCTGTAGAAGCTTCAAGGTGGATAGGTGTGAAGTTTGCACTGGATCTTGCTTAACTAAATGTCTTTCTGTTGGGAGTTTACACATGTGCCTGAACTGACTTTTTGAAACAGGTTGCCATTTGGATTCAAAACTCTGCCTGACTCATATTTTGGAGTTGGGGGTAGGGATTCTCCAGGACTTCTGAGAGTGTGTGAGAAGTTTCCAAACTCAAAAGGCTCCTTTTTTGGCACTGTAGCATCTTTCCTGTGTCGGCATCTTAAGAATCTGGGGAAACCATATAAAGATCAGAAACAAGTCTGACCAGAAAGGCTCCCTCTGACATGGTCATTCCAGCTTTTTGAGACCTAGCCCATTCGGATGAGACCATATAAAGAGGTCATTTCCTGAATTTCCCGCTCTCTGCTGCTCACAGGCTCCTTTTTGTAGAAAGCTGGTATTTCAGGACTGCAGCCCCTGTCAGTCACGTGCTTCCAACCCTTTACTCACAGTCATTCCTGCCTCCTGTTTTATTTTTGGAGAGAGCACATTTTTGCTTCTCTTCAGGAGCTATGCAGGGTCCTGCCCCCTCCGTCCATCTGAGGCAGCCCTGGCAGGCTGTGCTCATTTCCCACACTCCAGATGTGACTCCTGCTTTCAAGAGAGAGCGGAGGGATCCACTGCCTGCGGGCTACCATCACCCGTTCCTATTTCTGTCCCTGTTGGTGTTGCATATTTTAAGACTCTTTTTAAAAAACAAGTTTGAGTAATGTTACCTGGCAGTAAGTCAGCCAAAATTGGAAATCTTTTTTCCAGCTGATGTCTTGGGACTCTGCCTCTGGATTTCAGAAGCAGAGTAATTTAAAGAATAAACCAGGACTTTTGAATTCTAGGATCAGGCTATCTCTTCCTTCTGGCACTTAATGTCATTTGAGCTCTTTCTCATCCAGTTTTCTTTCCTTCTTCCATAACACAGAGATTGCAAATTGATTTATTCCAAAGGACTCACTGAAACAAATTGGTAACATCTTCCAAAGTGCTTGGGCAGGAAGGTTCTAGAGTTGATGAGCTCCAGGGGAACAGTGCTACCACTGATTAAGCCTGCCTAAAGATTATGTGTTTGATTTCAAGGATAGAGCAAGAGTAAGTTCTTTTTCCCTTAAAAGAGTAGGCCATTATATAGAGAATATACAGAGGCATACAAGATTCAAGAGAAAATAAATCATGCTTTTGTGACTCCTCTGGTCCCACGGAGACCTGATGGGTAGGAAAGGGAAGGACCCTTGGCCTGAATGGAAAGATCCATGACTAATGGGCTTCAGCATCTCACTGGTCCAGGCAGGGACCAGAGTTCTGATAGTTGAGCTGGTAAGGGCGTTCAGACCCCCAATGTGTCCCCAGCATCAGATCTGCCATCTCTGGGAAGGGAAAGCCCAACAGTTCAGGCTGCTGGTTCTGGAAGGACCAACGGTGGTGGTGTGGCCTACTTATGTGTCCTGTGTTTCAGATTGCCCTGGGGAGAGGGCCCTGGGACTCTTTGGGGAATGGAGCTAACTAAGTGTCCAGTTATCAGAGTTTCTAGGGGAGCAGCCAGACATTCAGGGGCTGGAATGGCTGTGCAAAAGGAACTGCCAGGCCTTTTATGCTCTGTTACTAAAAGCAGTCATCTGCTTCCATTTCAAACAGGTCGTTTGCACTTAATTTCAGACTCCTGCATTATGACCAGGTTCATTGATTTCCACTTACAGCTTGCATTGTAAAATAATAGGTGCTAAGGGGCTGAGACCCCAAAGACTTTTCCCAGGGACCTTACCATTATGGTGATAGTCTAGCAACATTTGCACTAAGAGTATGTGCTGCCTCTGGTATCATTTTGCCCCTAGATCTTGTTGCTCTGGAATGCTTTTGTCATTACATTTCCAATCCAAAGTGAGCCCCACTTTCTCCTAAAAGCTTCCTTCACCTCTCTTTATCATCAGTACTTCTGGATCAGTACTGTCCTTTAGTCATGTGCCACAAGCTTTATACATGCTTGTCTTTTAATGATGCCCCAGGAGAGAGTGACCCATAAACCACTATGGTGACAAGAAAACTGCAGAATTCATTGGAGCTGCCTGTAATTGAGGGATCCCTACTCAGCTTCACCTTGGGACCTGAGATGGGCCTTTCCCTGAAACAACTCCGTAACTCAAAGTCACTCATGCCTGCGTCCACCTCCATGGTGGCTTCTAAGATTAAGCCTGATACCTATTCACTTAGATTTCACACTGACCTGTACACACTAAATTCTCCTCCTTATTGGCCTCATTGAACTGGGTAACACCTGGGAACAGGAATGGCATCTTCTTTTTCTGTCTTAGTACACCTAGGACAGTGCCCAGCTTCTCACACAGGGAACAAAGCTGAATTCCAGGAAAGAGCATTTATAACTTGGCAATAGTGGTTAATTCAGTCTGTCTCACTCAGCCAGGATATTTCTGTCTGGCTGTGACAAGACTCATTGGAGGGGATGTTTACAGAAGCACTTCCAGTCCTTAGCCATGTACTTAGCCATGAATGTAAGAATTCCTATCAGGGGACCTCTCCCTCCCAGGTCCCACTTTGCAAAGAGCTGAGTTCTGCCTGTCCCTCCTGTCTCCACCTGCCTCACTGTTCTCGAACATCACCAAGGCTCCAGTGGGAAGCAGGGAGACTCCAGTGGCCCTGCCCTGTGTGCACAGAGGATTTCTTTTGCATCATTTCCTCTCCCAGGGTCTCTTAGTCTTTGGGCAAAATAAAAAGCTGCTTATATACTATAGTGTTTGCAATGTTATGTCAGCTCTTGCTGACAACCTTTGAAATTAGAAACTGTTGTTAAACTGTACTGGGTATAGAGGAGTGATTAGTTAGCAACTAGTTTTGAAACTGAAGCTCCCTGGGTATAGTGAGCTTTTTTTTTTTTGGTACCGGGGATCGAACTCGGGACCTTGCACTTTCGAGGCAGGCGCCGGAACCACTGAGCTAAATCCCCGGCCCTATAGTGAGCTTTTTTTATGTTAAAGCTGCTAGCACCAGTTTGTAACCAGGAGAACATAGGAGGAAATGTGGCTTTGTGTTTTCGTGTTACCTTTAGATGGAAAGGAACTTGTCTTCAGCTGGCAAGAGACAGAAGGGAAGACTCTGGCAAACTGCAGTGTAAGTGTTCTGTCTACAGGGGGCAGCAGCTGTTCAGCCCCAGCACTGGTTTTTCAAGAGAAGCTGGAAATTGATTTTTTAATGTGGAAATTTTAAATGGTAGCTTAAATTTAAAACAAAAGTTCAAAAGTTGTATGGCCAAGCAGAAAATATAGCCACCAGTTTATCACCTTATTACCTTATCACAAGATAAGGTAAAGAAATATAGAATGTTATTCATTCTTTGCTTGGGTAAAGAAATATAGAGTGTTATTCATGAAAGCACAGAGAAAATTGTTGCCGACCACATTGGTTTAACACATCTACAAGGGCCTCCAGTTTAGTTCTGTTCACTTTACCATTTCATTTTCCCAGCCAAGTGCCTTATGCATGGTAAGAGCTTAAGATAAGGGCCTTGGATTTTGCCTCTACACAGCTGTGGCTTATGATTGATTATTCTAATGCTAGCTGGTCTAAGATTATAGTTCCAGTGCTCAATGCTATCTGAACTACTCAGTCTCAGTGCTTCTACTCCACATTCCAGGGACCGGGAATCTGACTAGTTCTGGCCAGGTCTTTGCACCCCTGGTTTGGTCAGCTATCTCTAGGGGAACAGGGGCCATGGCGAACAAGGCTTCTGGCCTACGCATAGGTGAGTGTGGGGTGGACTGAGAAACAACTATGCAGTCTCTTACTACATCTTTAGATTTTCCCCTTACACAGACAAACAATAGCTGGGTTTCCACTTCTGTATTTGTATTGTTTCTAACTAAAGTGTAAAGCACCTTCAGACAGCTCTGTTGCTGGCTTCTTGCATAGGAAACTTGAGTTTGTTTTCTCTAAGGTGCTACTTACATTTCCCAGACGAGAAACTGGATACAGGCATTCCAGGACTTTGATCCTTCACAGTGATTTCCAGCAGGCTCTGGCTCACACTGGAGAAAGGCCCCCATATTGTAAATAGAGCCCATCCTTGACAGGCTGGGGTGCCACTAGAGAAGCAGGAAAGAAAACGTACCATAGTGTGAAATAAAAATATCAAAAGTATAAAGGTATTCAGGCATGTTGAAGGGAGTTTTTTTTTTTAAGTTCCAGGTTGGGCGTTAAGCCACCCAAAAAGAAGGTCATAATGATACAGCACATTAGTCCAGGGATCAGCAAACCACATCCTTCCTGCCAAATTTGGCTCACTGCCTGTTTTTGTAGTTTTCTTGAAACTTAGCTACACTTATTTGCCCACTTACTATTATGGCTATTTATTATACTGCTCTACCATAACAGTTGAGTAATTGCATCAATAAAAAAAATTTACAACTTAGCCCTTTATAGAAAAAACTTGCCCACTTCTGTTTTAGTCCTTTTATCAGAGCACTTCTTTAGGCTGAGAGCAGCAGTTACAATTCTATGAAGTTCTTGGAAAAGAACATTGATATTTCACAGAACAGTCCTAGGAGAGTGCTGGGTAATTCAAAATAGGGATGATCTAAGCTGTTTTATCCAACTTCAATGATTCAGTGGATTGGTTGCTGTTCCCTTGGTATTTCTGATTAAGACATGCTAGGTAAGGATTTGTGCGCTTAGGTGTCTGAATGTGTCCATTCAAGGTGAATACTTCCTGCCCGGATAATCTGAGTAGATTTTAACTCACCAGTTTTATGTCTTTCAAGCAAGCCTCTTATATCGTTATTACTTTTGTTTTATGAAAGTTAATATTTAAGTTGGCTGTTTAAAAAATTGAAAAATGCATGACAGTACAGGGGAAAAACTGAAATTGCCTGTATTTGGAGTTCCTTCCCTATCATGTACCTACAGCTAATTAAGAGTAGGTCTTAGGTATTCAAAATTGTTACAAAATCAGAAGTTTATGCTCACAGTTTTTAAACATTTTTGAAAATATGTATTGAACTTCTTCATATCATAAAGTATTTTTATAATGTAGTCTTGCATTATGTGCATAACATTTTCATGTGTATTCTGCCATTTACTTAATTCCTCATTGCTAGCCATTTTTTTGTTTCCAACTATTATTCATTATTCAAAAGTAATATTATACCCTCTCTATTTCCTTGAGAGATAAATTCCCGAGATTAGAATTGCTGGCTCAAAAAGTATGAGCTGACTGGGAAGGTAACTCAGTGGTGGAGTTCATGCTTAGCATGTGCAAGGCTTTGGGTTTAATGCCCAGGGCCCACTCTTCCCCCAAAAAGTGTGCACGTTTTAAATCTTCAAATAGACACTTGTTAACTTGCTCTCCGGAAATACTCTTCCAGTTTATACACCTACCAGGAGTGCCTGCAAGCACCCAGATTTTCATAGCTAATTGGAAAGCTTACCGTATTTTTACCCATACATGTTTTATTTTTCTATTTTTTGGGAGGGAATACCTTGAAAGGCTGTTGGCTTAGGTGACCTGAACCTTGAACCTCAGCCACTATGGTGTGTGAATGCACATGGGAAATGACTATCATTTTGGCTTCTCTTCTGTCACAGGCTCCTCCCCCCAAACCACCTCGCAGGATGGGAGGCTGGACAGATGATTCCACAAGGACGTCGAAGTGAGTACCAGCAGCTCATGTGGGTGAGGTGCCAGTGGGCAGGCTAGGATGAGGACATTGCTTCTGTATCGCTGTTTTTTCTAAGTTTTCTTAAGATACAATTCACATACCGTTCAATTCACCCATTTCAAGAGTACAGCGTAATTGTTCTTAGTGTAGGCACAGGTTGTGCACCCCTCACCATTATCAATTTGGGGACATTTTTATTTCACCCCACCAGAGAAACCGTATATTTGTTAGCAGTCATTCTTCAAACAACCTCCCTCCCCGCACACGCGCGCACACGCACGCGCACACACACACACCTCCTCAGTGCTAAGCAGTCATCTTTCTATCTCTATAATAGATGCTGTTCTGGATATTATATATCAGTGAAATCATACATTATGTGGTCCTCTATAACTTGCCTTTCTCACTCAATATGATATTTTTAAAGTTCACCCATGTTGTAGCATTTTCTTAAAAAAACAATTTTCTAAACAGAATAGAATTGTCTGTTAGTATCTGTGGATAAACTCCATAGTATATCTGCCCAGATATAGGTCATTCATTCATAAAAAAGGACAGTATAGCCCAGGTATGATGGTGCAACCTGTAATCCCAGCACTCTGGGAGGCTGAGTCAGGAGGTATGTCAAAAGTTCAATCCCAGCCTGGGCAACTTGGTGACTTAGCAAGACCCTGTCTCAAAATAAAAATATTTTTAAAAGGGCTGGGGATATAGAAGGCCCTGGGTTCACCTGAAAACAAAAACAGGACGGACCCTTACTCGGCCTGGTAAGTATCTGGTGTTTACTGAGGCTAGGAATGCGAGCTAACATGAATGTTGGTGCCTTGACCATCCACTGTTATCTCATCAGTTTGTTCTCTGACCCCAGAGATCCTGGAAAGAATGATCTAATGTCACAGTGTGGGCACTAGCACCTTCTAAGCCGCAGGGGGCTTGCAGTGTGGGGCTGTGGATGCAGACCTTATTCAGCAAGGTGTTAGGTGTTTACCATCACCAAGCCTTTGCATGGGTGCATCCATGGTCCCTTCAGGGTGGCATGGAAAATGTTGCTGTTGTTTTTTAGCTCTCCTGGCCTTTCCACAGCTTATGCCAGAAACCGAACCCTTGTGGTTCCATTTTGAGAAATAGCAGAGCTACAGGTTCTAGAACCAGACTATTTGGTTTTTAAATCCCAATTATGCTGCCTATTATATCAGAGACCTTGAGCAAGAGACCTTAACCTGTCTGGCCTCATTTTCCTCATTTCTGCAATGGGATTAAGGACTGTTGTGATGATTAAATTAATTCATATGTGTAAAAGGTGCCCAGAAGATGGTGCATGGCTATAATCCTGGCACTCTGGGAGACTGAGGTAGGAGGATCAAGTTTTAGTCCTGTAACTTAGCTACTTAGCAAGACCTTGTCTCAATAGATAGGTAAGTAGGTAGGTAGGTAGACAGACAGAGGTCTGGGGATGTAACTCAATGAGAAGGCCCTGGGTTCAATCTCTAGTACTGTCAGAAAATAAAATAAAATAAATAAAAATGTACTCAGAAGAGAGAAGCATTCAGAAGCACTCGAGAGTTGTTGGCTATTGCTAATTATAAGGTGGCTTTGTTTCTCATCCCACTCAGAGTTAGCTTTGCCCATATTCTTCTCACAGACTTTCTGGCAGGTGGTGATATTTATGAGTTACAGGAATTTGGAGATATTTATGCTTGTGTATGAAAGATCTGTTTGGGAGAAGTAATTTCAGGTCAAGAAAAGTAAGGGTTATTTTGAATATCAGGAATCTTCCTTAACCTGAGCTGCATTACAGCCTTCAGCTTAGGACTGTCAGATTTCCAAGGTTTCATATCAGCAGTCTTTTCTAAACCCATGGCCTGAAGAATTGGGTATAACTGAATGAGTTTCTTCCAGCATATGGGAACACACATGACTACAGTATAGAGAGAGGACTCTTGGGCCATTCAGTGGGAGCATCCTTGTTTCTGGAGTGGTTTCCGAATTAGTTTGTCTTAAATAAGGAGAGAGCAGTCCTCAGACTTTTATCTCCCACCTTCAAAAGAGCAGATTTGCATGTTGATTATTGTGTGGCAATTAAGTCATCTCTTGTTTTGCTCATAGAAGGCAACATCACAATAAGTTTTAAACCACAGGGATCTGATTCAGATAAATCTGGGTTTGAATTCAAGTTTTAACACCTGACAGGCAGCTTGAATTTGGGGATGTTCACTTAACCCTGTAAAATACCAGTAGTAATACATGTTGCAAAGAGTTGTTCTGAGGCTTGAACATATAATATAGGAAGAGCACGCAGCATCATGCTAATACCTAGCCAGTTGCTGTTATTTTTGTTAAAAATAACAGAATTGATGGTGGTGCATAAGGAAGAAGGTAATAATTCAGGTCTCTCTTAGCTTTGTGATTGTAAGCCATGGAAGTGTTATAGAACATGTTCTACAGAGTGGACTCTGTAATCAGTGCTGGCTGCTGCCTTTAGCCACTTTTCTTAGCCTCTGTGGTTGGCAGCAATTCTGGAGCAAGCAAATTCTGGATGTAACACGTTTTGATTGTGGTTGGTTTTTGTGATTCTTGAAATTTTGTTCATTGCTCGAATCTAGTTCATCTAGGTGAGTCTAACACAAAGAATACTAAATTGAGGTTTAGACAGTTTGCTAGCCTGTACCTTTAGTCCTGATTTGTGGATGAAATAAGGGGAGTCACAGGTGCCTCTAAGTTGAGGGAGCAAGTGCTGAGCATCTTTTAGTTTATAGTCCAGTTCTTTTTGTATTGTTTTGGCAGTGCTGGGAATGGACTCCAGGCCCTATGCACTAGGCTTCTCTAGACATTTTTATTTTTTATTTTGAGACAGGATCTGGCTAAGTCACTAAGTTGCCCAGGCTGGGGTTGAACTTGCAGGTCTCCTGATTCAGCCTCTCTAGAGTGCTGGGATCATAGGCCACAGTCTACTAACAAAGTATAGTTGTAAAGGATGGATTACAAATCATTTTGGTCCTTAATTCTTTGCAGTAAGTCTTCAGTGACAGGCAAATCAAAACAGTACATTTACCACCCTAGTGAGATGGCCATTAGTCGTCAGGTTTACTTAAGATATACACAGGAATAGTTTCTTTTTCCCAAAGAATAGGCATTACTCTTGTGTAGAATTTTCCTGAGTAGTTTTTTATTCTTTATCCCTTCCCAGTTACTTTCTTCTCTATGCTTCTTCCCTCACCCTCCCTACTTATTTTTCTGAACCATTTGAAAGGAATTCATGGATATCATGACATTTTACCCTTTATACTCCAGCACACATCTCTCAATATTAAAGACATTCTCCAGATAATCACAGTATGATGATCACATCTAGGTCAATGCACAGTGGTTTAATATATAGTTTGTATTTAAATTTCCTCCATTCATTCCCCAGGTATCTTCTGGAGTTGCGGGATCCAATCAGAATCCACACATTATGTTTGATATTTCTGATTCTTCAGTCTCTCTTGATCTAAATAGTTCCCTCCTCACCATTCATGAAAAGACATTGACCTTTTTGAGGATCTAGGCTCAGTTGTCCTGTAGAATGTCTTACACTAGATTTCTGTAAATTTTTTTTTTCTTTCAGTACTGGAGATTGAACCCAGGACCTTCACACTACGCCACATCCCCAGCCCTTTTTAATTTTTTGTAAAGTTTGAGACAGGGTCTTAATAAGGCATTAAGTTGTCCAGGCTAGACTTGAATTTTTAATCCTCCTGCCTCAGCCTCCCAGAATACTGGGATTACAAGGGTGCAGTATCATGTCTGGCATTCTTTATAATTGATTCTTCATTATTAAATTAAAGGTTTTTGGCAAGAACAATTGATATTGTGTAAGCACTTCATAGTGTATGGAATGAGAAAGACCCAGGATATCAGATTAGCCTTATATTGGTCTTACTAAGTTGATCACTTGACTTAGTGGTAACATTAAGAATTCTCCATTATGAAGTGTTTTTTTCCCTTTGTAATATGTAGTGATCATTTTGGGGTATACTTTGAATTCTGTTCTCCACAACATTTCACTCAGTGGTTTTGGCATCCATTAATGGTTTTTGGTAGAATCAGTTATATATCAAATGTTGCACAATGTTAGTTTTCTAACTCTATCATTTATTCTACATTAACTACCTGGAGGTTTTTGGTGGGTTTTTTTGTAGAGTTTTCCTTTTTCTTTCTGTTGTTTTTTTTTCCTCTCTCTCTCTCTCTCTCTCTCTCTCTCTCCATGGACTCCTGGGCTTTTATTGTTGTTCATTGTATTATAATCCATTTCCATCATCATTTTTTTTTTCATAATATTAAGTCCTAATGTTCAGATTGCCCCAAATTTGGCCCGGGGGAACTCCAGGCTGGCTCTTTACACCTTTGATCTTATTAGCATTTAAGCACTTGCTTGCTTTCTGCCACCAATGTGTCCCAGGAGTGCTTTGTGCTTTCCTTGAACAGTCCTGGAGTCAGCCACTTCTCCAAGGAGCACTGGCTCCTTTTGGTGGAGGATATTAGAACCCAGGGTCTGGAGACAGGCTGCTTATTGCTCTTGGGATGTCATTACTTCTAGGCTCTTTCACTGAACAGAGCTAGGAACCTCATTTTTAAATACATGCTGTGTGCTTTAACACACAGAAGGTAGTTCTGTAATTACTACCCTAATGTCACTTCCAATAAAACCTCGTAAGAAAAGTTCAAAATTTCATTGCAGTTCTACTTGTGCTTAGAGTACATCACACACAAAGGTTTACAGTACTGTTTTCAGAAGTTACTTGAATTCTTTTTCATTTGGGTTATCAGTTTAACACAATTAGGTTCATTAATTTTTGTGTTCAATTTTAAGGTTTGTAAAAATCTTTATTTAACTTATTTTTGAATGCGTAAAACATTTACATGGGTCAGAAGTTAAAATTGCAAAGACACTCTCAGAGTTGTCTCACTCCCATCCTTCTTCTCTCTACCTCATTCTCATCCATCCCTTGTATATAATCTCTTTGTTAGGTTTTCTTTTATCTTTACTGTACTTTTTTTTTTGCAGAAATAAACATATATGTTAAATGTCAAACTTCTCATCTGTTTTTGTGTGCCAGGAGTTAGCAAACTTGCCCACAGGCCAGCTGCCTATTTTCATCAGTGAAGTTTCATTGGAAAGCAGCCACAACCTTTCATTTTTAAAACATAGATCTCCCACTCATGTGGCATTTATTCAGGTGTATGGTGTGATGTATGGATCCAGTTTTATCTTTTTCTAAATGTGTCCCAGCACCATGTATTAAAAGTCCATCTTTCCCTAGTGATTGGATAAGGTACATTTCCCATATTCTAAAGCTTTGTATGTACCTACTTTGTATGTAGTCTACTTTGGGTGTATTTTCTGTCCCAGTGGTCTTTCTGTCTCTCCTTGTGCTGTTAAGTACCACACTATTTTCTTTACAAAACATCACACTCGTTTTTAATGTAAGCAAAAACAAGGTGACTTTGAAATGCAGGTCTCATGTACACGTGAGAATCTTACAGAGGAGCCTCATTTAAGAGATCTTAGTGCTTGTAATTATCTTGAATTTACTTTGAAATGTGAAAATAAGACAAATCTTATGTCTGCTTCTTGCAGAACAAAAGACTATTGCAAGAGTTTATTCCTCAATGAAAACACCAAAGATTTTTCCAGATCAAATCAGTTTCATCCTTGCAGAGAGCTGCTTTTGCTTTTCATGTGTTCCTTTCCAAGATGTTCCCTTGTTTGGCCCCTCATTCTGTGGCCTATTTAACCCCTCTAATGTTGGAATGCCCAGGGAAGATCCTTAAACCTCCTCCCTGCAGTATTAACATTTTGCATGATCTCAACCAGTATCAAGTACATGCTAATGCTTCCAAAATTTGTATCTTTGAAAGTCCAGTTGTCTACCTGATATTTCTACTGAATACTCAGTTTAAACCTAACACATCCAAATATGTCCTTTTGATTCCCACCCCTGGTACCACTTCCCCTAACCTATGCCTCTAAAGTCTCCCCCAAAATCTCAGGGGCTATCTTCCTAGTTCACAGACCATAAATATCGGAATCATCTTGATGGGGTAAGAGAGGCAGTTGTTGAGCTTCACTGAGGACCTCCATCATTAAGTTTGAAAACATGAGCTCCTATTTGCAGAATGCTCTAGGGAGTACCGTGCTGGGGACCCCTGAAATGTTACCAGAAACCTCTGCAGTAGTCTCCAGTCTGCTGCCCAGTGTATGACACAGGCCCGAGAAAAAAACCTAAAAGACAGAACTAAGACAGAAAATGGGGCTCCAGAACAACCAATGTTGGTGTAACTGACAAAGGCACTGGCCAGTCCAAGTCTGATTTTTTTTTCATTAAGTTTATTGGTACATTTTAGTAATACAGTATAGTTACATTCATCGTTGGGATCTTGTACCTTTACAGGATGTATCTGGCTTCTTATTTTTTCCCCATTTTCCTGCCCTCCCTTCATGCCCTCCCTTCATGCCCTCCACCCTTCCCTATTTACAGAGACTTTGTTTCCATTTTTTCCTTTTCTCATATTTTTTATTTTCCCTTCTTTCCTTTCTCCTACCCTTCCCACTTCCCCTACTCCTTTAGACCTTTTCTTCCTACTTCACATTATCAATTATACCATTTGAACATTATTTACACTTTTAATTTTGAACATTATTTACACTTTTAGTTTTTCACACCAGAGAAACTATTTGGTATTTACATGTGTGTCCTATTTATTTCACTTAAGAGTATGAAAGCCGCTGATTTTTATTGGTAATCAGTAGGGGTAAAGGCAAGCTATGTGCAAGGGTAGTACTATGTATAAAGATGCACAGTCTATGCAGTTTCTATGGAATTAATGTAAGCAAGGCTCGTAAAAGACAAGACAAAGCATTCTAGAATTAGGAACAGAATAGACAAAATATATGGTTGTAATTAGAACATTGTCCTTCTAGTTAGAACGTTTTAGTTATGGGAATGGAATTTGGGTACTCTGACCTTGGCATGTAGGCTTCAGCCAGACTCACTTCTATAAACAAGGCAGTTGTGGGGCTCTTTACAGCCTGCACTGCTTACAGCCTGCTTTGGGGCAAAACTAATATTGCAGTCTCCTGCAGTACCAGAGCAGGAGATGTGCTTCCTGTCCTGCAAGAGCTTGATTCTAATTGAGGACATCAGGCATTTTCATTCACAAAAATCAGGAATGTCAGTAGGAGCACATCAAAAGTGAGAGCCAAATGGAATGAGTAATATTAGCCATGTGACTTGGAATAAGAGAGTAGGCACTGAGGTCAAGGAGCACCATGCAGAGGAGATAGGATCAGGCAGGATGAATTCAGACAGGCATGGAGGATCATGAGAACATTGGTTTAAGATTTGGTATTGGAGGATATTAACCTTATTGCCATTTCGGTTATTATAGAGAATTCACACTGGAAAATAGTGTACTCACCTTATATTCCTTTTGGATGGTGATAATAGTAGCACTATGATAGGCACCTGTCTTAACCTGGCCATTAGAACAAATTACCATATATTGGGAGTTCAAACAATAAACATTTATTTCTCAGTCCTGGAGACTGGAGGTATGAGATCAGGATGCCGGCATGTTGGGGTTCCTGGTGAGGGCCCTCCTCCTGGTTATGTCCTCACATGCTCTTTCCTTGGTATCAGGGGGGGGGGGCAAAGAGAAACAGACAGACAGACACACCTTGTGACTCTACCTCTCTCCTGTCATGAGAGTTCCACCCTCATGACCTCATCAGAACTTAATTACCTTCAGAGACCATCATGTTGGGGATTAGAGTTTCAACACAAGAATTTGAGGGGAGGATAGACACAGACATTCAGTCCATGCTGCATGTTACAGATATGTCATACCATTCTATTAGGTTCCATTCATCAAACTAGGTAACCCTTATAAGGAAAGTCAGAGGAAAGAGAGGCATACAGAGGCCTACAGATAAGTTGTCATCAGTAGGAAGTAAAAGGGCTATTCATGGCTCTGATTGAGGGGCTTATAGCCAAGAAATATGAGTTTCTGGGATACCTTTGCTTTATTTATGTCACATTGCCCAAGATAGAGAACAGAACATTTGTCAGCCATCTCACTGGCTAGAGATACTAGGTACCAGAACTCATGCTCATCCCTGAGGCCCAAGAAAGGGCTGAATTCAGGAACTGCTTGGGACCTGGATCTACTTCCTGTCCCTTCTCCTGACACCAAAGTAATAGCTGTGCTAAACATTCCATCTTGGAGCCAGCTGCCCTTGGCTCTGAAGTTGCCTTGGGACACTTACAGTTGATGGGTCACTGACTTGACCATAGGGAATAGAAGTGAGTAAGAAGGAACCAGACTTGATAAAGAGAGGAAAGAAAGGGAGTCTGATTAAGTTTTGTCTCAAAGTGTCTGTTTTTGGGTTTGTCCCTGCATTGATCTGCAAGGGAATGAGGCAAGTAATGGCCCCTCAGGGACTTTCAGGACTTTGCTCTCAATGTCAGCCGTCATTTTCAATCACCCTCTCCCTCCCAGCCATTAATTTTGGCCCAGGATCATGGGGACTTGTCCATCTATCACTCCTAATTGACACTAAATGATCTGTCAGTTTATTGATGAACGGCAGGAGTGGAATTGTCACAATATATTTTACTTTCTAACAACTCCTCCTGACAATTTTACCTTGTCCATCTCACTCTCCTCACATAAATCTCCATTGGCCGCTCATTCCTTCTCATGGGCTGTTCTGGTGCCAGCCACTTCCACACTATCTGCACGTGTCAAGGACATCAAGATGGCGGGAGAAGTGCCGTGTGCTGGTCCCAAGTACCCCCCCCTTTCCCTGTCTCTTGTTTTCTTTAATGGCATAGATGTTCCAAGAATACTAAAGGGCTTTTGTCCTCTCCCTCCCTGTCATTGCCATATCAGAATCTCTGTACCTTCTTATTAGCAGCCAGTAGTTAATTCTTATTAGGTGGCAAAGGTGTGAAAGGCAAAAACTCACAGAGCCGGGTACCTCCTCAGTCTATAGGCACAGCTACAAACACATGCTTTGTCCTCTTGAACCAGCTCAGTCACAGACTACCCAGCCTTGCAGAGCCAGTTTCTTAGAAGGATGTCACTGAGGGGAGGTCCATGTGCATGTGCTGCCCTGGGGTGCATGTGTGCGAGGATGCGGGCACTCTCTGCCCTTGGGCCTACTGGGCCAGGGCTGGTGCTGCAAAGATCCATGGGCTAGTTATCTATGAGAAGTCTCATCTGTCCACCCCGACTTGCCATTCAGATGTTATTTTTAAGTGCTCTGTGATTTGAAAGATGGGAAACTACTGGGTACATAGTCATAAGAAGATATAGCTGTAGATGTGAAAAAGCCATTATACTCTGTGAGGCCAATGATGAGCAGAGGAGCTTGACAATATGGAAAGAATGTCATTGCTTCCCTCCCCCTTCCTTTCTTGCTGGAGATCATTTTTGTTAATTGATAAGGACTTTTTATTTATTAACCATCATGCATTAACATGCCTATCAAAATTAATAATAATTTCTTAATGTCATCTGATCTCTAGATCATATTTAGTTATTTTCATTGTCTCTAAGATGTCTTTGTAGAGGTGGATTATAAAAAGGACAAATCAAGGTCCACACATTGTATTTAATAAGTCTGGATCTCTCTCTCTCTCTCTCTCTCTCTCTCTCTCTCTCAACTTGTCCCATAGAGGGTATCACATTCCGGCTTTGACCCATTTCTTCCTAGTTGTGATATTTAACTTGTTTCTCTATCCCCCATGTTTTCTAGTAAGCTGATAGTTAGGTCTAGATCCATTGTGGTTTAATTTAGGCTCACTATTTTGGCAGGAATGCTTTAAAGGCGTACCACATACCTTCCATTGCACTGCATCTGAAGGCATAGGTCTCAGTCCACTTGAGCCTGTGATTGGTGAGTGGGGTGTGACTCACCACTTTCCTGTCTCCATCAAACTTTCTCATAGTAGTTGTGTGATCCAGGATGATAGCTGCCTAGATGATTTCTTTAAAGGTTGTCAAATGATAATTTTTCTAATTTTCACCTTCTATTGGAAATTATTCTATAAAGAACTTCCTCTCACAACTGTTTGATTGTTTGAAATACAATTTATACTTATAATATTGCCTACCTCCAAAATCTTTGTTTTTAAAAATATCAAACCTATAAAAAGTTGTGACGATAGTACAGCAAGCAGCCTTGTTCCCTTCACCCTGAACAGCCAATTGTTAATGTTTGCCTCCTTGTGGCTCTTTCCTCACTCTCTCATTTTGTTTTTGTCTTTATTTTTTACTGAGCCCTTTGCAGCTGTACCTGCCTTTGCTTTTGCATTACTATTAATTAGTAAGTGGTTACTGTGCAAGAGAGTTTTACCTGTATTGTTTTCTTCTGAGTCATACAGTGTTTGGCCCAGATAGATACACAGTACATATTTGATCAGTGAGTGAACTTTGGGTATTTCTTACAGAGCTCCAATAATTAAGACAGCATCACACGCTCCTGAGACACAGTGAAGTAAAATAACTTATCTCTCTCCTTCAAATTTTCATCAGTAAACACAATTGTGCTTATTTGGTTTTCAAGAAAAACAAAATTAGAGTTATTGAGAATTTATTTCCCACATAATTTTAACAAAAAGAACCCAGAATTGCTGTGATATAACCAAGGGTCCTAGGCACGTTGGATGAACAATTACTTGGTTCTTATCAGGTAAATCTTCCCTTCCCTCCATGCATATAAATGGCAGTGTATCTATTTTGTACTCTTCTTTATCTGAGAAAAATTTCTTACTGAGCTTTCTGATTCTCAATATAGGGTAGGACTTCCTCATTTTGGGGGGGCGAGGGGGTACCAGGGATCAAACTCGGGACCTTTTGCTTGCAAGGCAGGCAGCAGAACCACTGAGCTAAATCCCTGGCCCGGACTTCCTCATTTTTAAAGGCTGTGTAGTACTCTGGAATTATTTGTCTCCTTGAAAGGGATCCTGAGCAGGGTAGGTATATTTTTCCAGGCCAAGAAAGCAAGTTTCCAGCGTTTACTCATGGAATTGATGTAATCCAACTCTTGGAAGTTATACTTAGGAGGGCCTATCACGCACCTCCAATTGAGTGGATACAGGGATGTTTGGTCCAGAGAAGCAGAGATGTTCTAGGTCAGTGGTGATGAACCTATGGCTCACGTGCCACAGCAAACTGTTTATATCATTGAGAGCACTAAAAGGCTCACTGTCACTGTTCTAGGTTACAGTCATTGCAGTTTAGGGCCCTGGATGGCTTGTCTAATGTCACAAAACCATTTTCTTTTGCAAATAACTAAGCATGAAACAACTGGACTTACATTGAGTGCTTCCCTGTTCACTGTAGCATTTGCATACTTTGCTTCCCACTCTGGAGAGTGGAGCAGTCTTCCTGGCCCGTGGCCCTAGTCACCTCTCTCCCTGGAGTAGGGGTGAGCACCTGATACCCCAGGGAGGTGACCTGAGATGAATGACCACCTGAGATGAGCTTTTTGCCTCTGCATATGGACCAGGGAAGGACAGCTGAGGACCCAGGGTCAGTGCTTTCCTGGGCCTGTCAGTGGGCCCACTTCCCAGTTGCCTGTGAAATACTTCCCGGTACAGCTGCCGCTTTCCCCACAGCCTGCTCTAGCTTTCTCTCTGGTCTTCAGCTTTTCTTAATTAAGCTACCCTTGAATTTTATCATAATTAAAAACCAGATGTGCTTCTGGAATGGTATCTTAGCATGTGCTGTGAAGGCTGTGGCTTTTGGCACTTTATAAACTCCAGTTTTGCAGAAGTAAAAATTCTCTGGTGACTTGAGCTGGTCGTTTCTTGGAGCCAGGGTTAGGAGTGTAGAGTTGGAGGGTCTCTGGGGGTCAGGAAAGGAATGAGCTGCCCACAAAAGTATTCCTTAAATAGCAGCAGGGAAAAAAGCACATCCTATGGAATACCCCTTTGTTCCTCTGGTCTGTCTCAGTGCAGGGTCCTCTAGACTAGAAAGTTAGAGCCAAGTATCTTTGCAGGGTTGCTGTCAGTGCTGGCTGGGGTCCTGTGAGAACACCCCCATTGGTGGGAAACTCATTGGAAGCAAACTGGTTGATTCTACTTTTTAAATAAAGTCCTTTTTAATTCGTGCAGGCAAATTAAGAATACTTTGGTGACATAAAAATTCAAACAAGACAGAAAAAACTAAATTTACCAGCAACTACTGTGCCCTCCAACCCTAGCCATTCTCTCTAGAAGTTTGCTGGTGTCTTTTCCATGCCTTGATAGATAGATGCCCAGATGATCCCAGGCTTACAATGATGATTTGATGTGGTAGTTTAGACTGCGGTGGTGTGGAAGCAGTACAGGTTAGTAAAAGCTACACTTTAGATTTTGAATGTGAGTCTTTTCCCAGGCCAGTGATAATTGGCAGCAGCACAGTGCTAAACACAGTCATTTACTTTGTCCTCAAAACAGCACCACAGGATGTAGGTACTGTTACTAACCCTGCTTGTCAGTGACGAAGCTGGTGTTCAGAAAGGCTAAGTCACACAGCTGATGTGCAGCCAGCCAGAAAGTGAACCAGGGAAGTCTGATCGTAGGCGTCATGCTCTTGTTCTCTGTGCTTCACTGCCTTCTGGGTTCTCCCTTCTGACACTGGGTACAGTATCCTTGCCCATGGTAGAGCCCCGGCGGACATAGTGACATGGCTCCAACGTGTTCCCCCTGTGAGAAAAATGGCAAGGAGAGAGTGTGTGGCCTGAACCCTCCCTGAGCCCCCTGGGCCTACCTGGCTGCAGACCTGCGCCCCCAGCGAGCTGCCTGACCCTGCAGAGAAAGGATGCAGCTTGCACTTAGGGGCACAAGCCAAGGCCATGCCAGCCCTGCCATTAAAAGGCTTAATTCGGCTAGTCATTAAGTTCAATTAGGCATTGGAAACGATTGTCCCTTCTCACCCTGCAGTGCCCTCTAAGAACTGGATCCATTCCCAGGCAACCAGCTCAGGAGCCAGGCACTTGGGAGCCCTGGCAGCCCCCACCTCTGGTTTTAGGGCCTGTGACTTCATTCTTAGGCTGAGGGCAGAGTAGCCGTGAGTGAGGTGCTCAAATTGCACCTTCAGTATGGCCAGGTGTCTGCCTCCGAGGTGGATTCCTGGGCTCTCTGCTGAGCCACCTCCTCTGGTAGGGCTGCCTTTTCCTGTGTCTGTGTCAGAAGTCAGGACACCTGCCTAAGTGCTTGTCTCTGCCTCTCACTTGCTGGTGGGCCTTGGGGTACATGATGGCACTCTTTGCTCCAAGGTTCCCTGAGGGGTTTAGACTAGATGACCTCACGGTTCTCTTTTTCCCTGCAGGATGTTCTGATTCTGGGAAGTAAATGCCATATAGCTGTGTCTTGTGGGTGGAAAATTCAAGAAGATTGATCTTTGAGCCTCTTTTCAGCAAAGGGGGACTTTTTTTTCAGTACAAGGGATTGAACCCAGGGCCTTTGCACTGAGGTACAGCCCATTCTTATTTTTTACTTTAAGGCAGGGTCTCGCCAAGTGGCTAAGTTGCCCAAGCTGGGCTCCAACTTGGCAGTTTTCCTGCCTCAGCCTCCCAGAATGCTAAGATTACAAGGCTATGCCCCACACCCACCAAAGGAAGACATTGTAAAGAAAGTCAGCAGGCAGGTACAGTGCAGCACCCTGGGTGGGGCATTCAGAGTAGCCACTCCCCACTTGGGCTTTGTCTCTTTACTGCTAAAACCAAGTGGTCTCAAAGACCCTGCCCCTCTCAGAAAGTACGTGTGACTATCTGACAGTGCTGTCTAGAAGGCTGCTCAGGTCATTTTAGCCCGTGAGTCACCTTGAAGTAAAAGCAGTTGACAAACAGTGAGGCGAGAACAGGCCTTCCGGGTTATGGGCCAGGTATACCGGGCCCCAGATGTACCACAGTGTTTTTAGAATGAGCACAAGAAGGGGATGGGCAGGCAAGGTAAGGAAGGGCCAGGGCAGGGCCTTGAGCTATGGGTACTACTTTATTTTCAGGAAATAGAAGTAACTGAAATGCTGACTGGTATGTGACCAGTCGTGCAAGGGACATTTTATCACACCTCTTCTGAATACCTTTTCGATGTGGCACCATCTTGGAGTATTTGCAGATGTGAAAGGAAATTCTTTTTCCTCAAGGTGGGATTCCCTTTCCTTCTACTAAGTTCTCTACGTTCTCAGTCCTTCACCCTGATACCAGATGGGTGGGGTTTTCCTCCTTACACCAAGTGATGCGGTGGACACCAGCAGGTGTCCTACAATTTAACTCAGTTCTGACACTATCTGGAGTTAGCATCAGATCCTCCCAAGTTCAGATAATTTGCTATAGCGGTTCATGGAACTGAGGGAAACATTTTATTTACTATTGCTGATTTATTGCAGAGCATATTTGCTATAGTTTGGATCTTGAATGGCCCCAAAGCCCCATGCGTTAATGTCTTGGTTCCCAACCCTTGGTGTTATTTGGAGGAGGTGGAACCTTTACAAGGTGAGGCCTAGGGGGCAGAAGTTGGTTGTCAGGGGTGTCCCCTTGTGCGAAGCTTTGCCTGTTGGTCTCTGCTTCCTGGCATCCATGAGGTGAACTGGCATGTGCTTTGCCCTTCTGCCGTGCCATGCTGTGCTGTGCTGTCACAAACCCAAGGCAATAGGCCCAAGGGATCATGGACTCCCAAATCGGAAGCACAATAAGCTTTTCCTCCTTCAGGTTGACCATCTTGTTATTTTGTGGTGGGAACTCAAAGCTGACTAACAGTATTTTAAAGGATTCAGGCAGCTCAATGCAGACACTTAGGGCAAGTTAGGAAGGGGCAGAGCTCAGGAGCTCTGTCCTGGTGGAGTGGGGTGTGCTGCCCTCCCAACACACTGATACAGTGTTGTTCCCTAGCCTGGAAGCTCCCAGAGCCTCTGCCTTTGGGCGTGCGTGGAGGCTTTCTTACACAGCCATGGCTGATTAGATCATTCACTGTTGGTGACCAGCTCAGCCTTCAGCCCATCCCCTCAGAGACCTCTGGGTGTCGGGATAGGGAGGTTGGAAATTGGGACCCAAAATGTCACCTCTTTCGTTGCAAATAGCCTTCTATCCCCAGGCTCCTCTGAAGTCCCTAGCTATCAGTCAGCCTGTTAGCTTATGAAGAGATAATTATCACTTTGGAAATTCCAAGGGTTTTAGGAGCTATGTGCCAGGAAACCAAACATATACATTTCTTATTATAAATCACAGTAACATTCTCTAAGGGACTCTCGTCTCCCTTCTTCGTAGTGGGAATGCTCTCCTGAGGCTGGACAAAGTCGCAAGGGGCTGTTCGTCTTTCTCCTTGAGCTTCACACCCTTTTCTGTTGGTGATGTCTGTCACTCGTTTTCTGAGAATCACACACCCCTGTATCTACTTCACATCATTGCCTTCTCTGAGACCATGCAGTGAGGACGGCTGTCCCAGGTTGGTTTCTGTCAGGCTGCTGATCCTTCTTCTCTAGAAAGGGTCCTCATGTGCCAGTAGATGAGCTCTGTAGGCAGAGTCGCATTCACCTGCAGGAAAAAACAGTTGGGAATGTTAGGAGCAGGTGAACAGGTTAGGAAAGGGTGTCAAGGGAAAATAAGATTTCCCTATGCAATTGAGAAAATTGTAGCAGGCTTTGACAAACAGTAAGAAAGAAGAGGGAAGTTACCAAGGAGGAAAAGACCTTCGGTTCTTAAATAGGAAGAGTTCAGATCGACTTAGTTATCCCTAAAAAAGATTCAGAGGGGAAAGAGGCCTTCCTTCTTTTCCTCCTCACTTGTTTGTTTTGCTTGTTTTTCCCTTGCAGTGTTGACCTGGGGGTTCTGCAGACGAGCACATTATATTTTCTTGATTGAAATTTTAGGGCAGAGATAAGCCAGTTGTGGGGAAGCTGTTGCTCAGGGGTTTCCAGAGTAGAGAATGGTACTGGCAGGGACCAATGGGAGTGGGCCCAGAGCTGGGGGGAGACTTGAGCAGTCATGGAATCTGGCTCCCTCGGACTGGAGATGGAGAAAATAAGGCTTGGGAAGTTTAAATGACTCCGTGCTGCCCAGTCTTAGAAAAGCCCTTAAATGTCACCTTGCCCCACTGCCCAAGGTCACACAGCTAATTAGTATAATGGAATGAGCCCTGCATCTACGCCTGCCCATTCTTAAACCGGAACGCTGAACGTATTCATCTCAAGTTCATGAAAAGGCCACACACTGTACTATTTGTGGCAAGAGCGAGTCTGTTAGAATAAAATCATCTTTCCTGCTGTCCTCCGGGACCCTCACAGAAATGAGATGTTGGTCATATGAAGCGATCTTATTGAACAGAAAAACTTTTAAGGCAAAAAGTTGTATCCCCTGAGGCAACTAGCCTGTGCTGAGAGGGACCAGCTGTCTTGCAGCATGAGCAGCTGGCAGCCAGGAGTGGTTGATGAGAGACACCAGCCATGGGTTAAAATTCTCCCAACAGAAACAGTCTCCTTCTTCTCCCTTTGATGGATTCGCTCTCAAAATTAAAATGGATTTGTGAACATTATACCTACTTCTTTGCTTTTCTTTTTGGTCTTTTATTGAGAGGTAACCGAAAGCAGTTTTAATATAAGCAGTAGCCTGGACATGTGTAGGTATAAATATGCATGTGAAATGGAAACCCTCACATAACCCGGATTTTCCGCTGATCTGTTGGGGCCCCTCTGACTACATGGGGACCTTCTTACTCACTGGCCAGTCTCAGTGTACTTACGGGCTTTGAGGCGAGGAGGACCACAGATGTAGTACAGGAGCAGAGAAAATAATAGGTTAGTGACTAATGGGAAGTCCTTGCAGGTTTGTCCATTACAAAGCAGGAAATTCTCCTAGGGAGAAGTAAATACCCACTCCATGTGGTTTAATTAAAATGGAATTGAAGTGAAGATTTCCAGAAGCTCTGGGAAGTTTGCCCCTGACTTGTGGACACCTGATTTCTACTTGTTGCGGTCACCACATCCTGTCTCATTTTCTTCTCCATCCTTCGTCCTCAGAGCTGGATTTCCCCAGGACTGGCAGTGAGCGCTAGTCACCTGCTTACCCTCCTCCGTGAGCCTTTGGTCCCTCTCGTCAGGGCAGGAGGAAAGTCTCCACTTGCAGCTAGTATGTTTTAACCCTTCTGCAGCCCTGCCCACCTCCACTTCTCACAAAGAACAAGCTCAGACTGTTGGCCAACAGCAATATCTCACTATAATGAAATTTATTTATTTTTTTACCATTGTCCTACCTGTGACTGGTGATGCTAGCTTTCTATTGAAGATACAGTGTTTTCTTTTAAATAAATGCATTAAAATAAAAGTAAGGAATTTATTTAAAGAAAACAGGAGATGGGTGCAAGAAGTACACAGCCAGAGCAAAATTTCTGCAGGCGGCCTTGGGCACGGCAGATGTTTAGAACGTGCTGTCCCGCCACTCTTCTCAGCTGCTGCTTCTCCCCATCCTTTCCCCTGCTGGAGGAATAGCAATGTCTTCTGCTTAGCTCCTGTGCTGCTTGTCCACGCAGAATACAAAGTGAGTTGCATAGTCATTGATATCTGTCATTACACGTTGGTTTAAAGAACGTGAAGGAGGAAAGAACCCAGTGAAGATGAGTCCCTAG
This sequence comes from Heterocephalus glaber, assembly GCF_000247695.1. Next base: position 25,661,859 of record NW_004624734.1, on the reverse strand, counting down.
CCCCACAGCTCCTTCCTGACCACTGGCCCGTGTCAGAGCACGTGCTTACAGAGCTGGTGCCAGTGGGTAGTCTACCCGCTCTCTTCAGCCAGCTCTGCCACCAGCCTCATCTTCAGCCACCACCCTGTCTGTATTTCAGCCACATCAGTTTCCCCTGCTGCTTTCTGGCCATAGCTGGTCCCTCATGCCTCTGGCCCTTATGCAGGCTGTGTCCTTCCTTCTGAGGCTTTTCTGCCTATCTCTCAATTCGCCTGACTCTCCCAGGAAGCCTCCCCATATTCTCCCAACTAGACTGACTGGTTCCATTTTTTGTGTTCCCGTGACATTTCGCTTACGCCAACCTCGGCGGTCCTATGAATTTGGGGCCATTCCACAACCAGCAGCATAAATCAAGGGCTTGTGTATGAACCTTGGCTTCTAGTCCAGCTCAGCATCCAGCTGGGTTAGGGGGTTCCCTTTCTTTAGGGCCCTTTAACAACTCCTACTTGTAGTTCCACATCTAGTGGCTGCACAGTTTTGATAGTAGTGGGATCTTTCAGGCCCTGCATATGAGTTTAGGGAGGTTATTAGGGTTATTTCTGTAATATTCTTTTCTCCCACAAGATTATAAAATCCTGAACAAAAGATCCTCAATTTCTGACACCTCCCATTTGTGCCTAGTAGCTAATTAGCAATCCAGTAAAGGCTTCTTTAATAAGACAAGGTTCATTTAAGATACCTGAGAGCTCTAAACTCTCAGCCACGTTTTCCAGAAAGCTGGCATATAAACTCATTTTATATATTCCCAAACCTGTTTTAAGTGACTAAAACTGTTTCTGTTTATTTTATCCTTTTTCCTTCTTAATACTGTAAATCTTTTTTTGGAGTTTGAATCAGAACAAAGATGTCATTCTTAATATGCCCAGAAGGGGGCAGACCTCACCCAGGAATTGCCTTGTAATTCACTACAGCTTCAAGGGGACAGACAGGACAGGGACATGTCTTTTCATCTTTCTCCCAGATGCCTTATTAATGAACTATGCTGCCAGGAGGCAGTATGATCTAGTGTGACCTAAAACCCCAAAGTACCAAAATTTGGGTGCTAGAGAATTTCTGCTCGTCTTTAAAAGAAGGGAGAAAATATAATACCTACTAAATATACACGCGTGAATGGTAGAAACTGGGAAGAGAGAAGGAGAGCGGGCACCTCAGCTTGCAGGAGAGATTTCAGTGAGGAAAAATCTGTCCACCAAGGAAAACTTCGGCTCATGTGGCCTTCCACTAGTGTGGGTGAAGGGACATCTTACCGCACGGGACCCCAGGTGTCCCGCTCCCTGCCTGGTGCTGCTCTGCACATTCCGGTTGTGAAGGTGTACCTAACAAGTCACACAGTTTATAAGGTACAGTGGGAATATAGTTTATAAGGCGGTTTGGGAATTTGCTGGTGACCTCATCTGGGACAGACTGCCTTCTGTTTCTCAGAGGGGGTCATATTTACCTCAGTGAGGTTTGGAAGCAATGATGTGATTTTTATTGGACATTTTAGAATTATAAGGGTGGAAAACATTGCAAGAAATGGCACTTGATTTCTTCTCCTCCAGAGGAGTAGTACATTTTTAAAATGTAAAGTAACTTCGGTGCTCATTTAGTTGTTAATCTCATTCCTGCTCTTCTCCGTGCCAATTTTTCTTTATGAATTTGGCCTCCAACTTGGCGGCACATGCCTATAATCTAAGCTACTCAGGAGGCTGGGGCAGGAGGATCGCAAGTTCTAGGCCAGCCTGAGCAATTTAACAACATAGTGAGACCCTAGCTCAAAATTTTTTAAAAAGGGGGTGCTGGGGATATAGTTCAGTTCAGAGGCCCTAGGATCAGTCCCTAGTATCATCAAAAGAAGACAATTTTTCTTTTTTTGCAGTGAGCATCCTACTTGTTTTAGGTTTCTCTTACCTGCAACAAGTTGTAATTGCTACCCATTGTCCAAACCCTTCGAATTCCTCCCTGGGTCGGAACCAGTGGTATCTGTCAAGGGATGGGCCAGGGAGGATCTTCCCCAGGGCCAGTCACAGCTCTAGTGGCCACTCTTGACTCTCTTAGAAGCCTGTTCTGTCTTACACAGCAGGAAGGTGAGTGCAGGGTCCAGTATGTGCCATGGATATTAAGAGGCTTCAAGGACACTTTCCCCCATTTATCCCAGTTATGTCCCCTGCTAAAACAGGTTAACGGTGTCTAATTAACCACTGAACATTGTCATGCTGCATAAAGATAGCATCCCGGCTGTCCTCTGAGCTGAGGTACTTTATCTCCATTTAGATCTCTGCAGTGCTCCATTAGAACATTACAGCTGGGATGGAGTCTGTGGGCAGCAGAATTGGGGCCTCATGCCTGTTGGCAGGCAGTGTAGGTTGCTGCGGGAACTGTCCCCCAGAAGCTAGGAGGGTCACTGCAGTTGTAGTCATAACCACCTGCTAGTCCCATAGACATAGTCCTTCTTGTGTGGCCTCTTGATCATGGTGACCGGGCCAGGCCCCTGATGCACCAGGGGACAGTGAGGACCGACTGTGCAGGCCAGCAGGGTTCTCACCTGCTAGCACATGTTCACCTTTGAGCCCCAGAATGCAGCCCTGAGGATCCAGCCCTGTGTGGCTGCACTCTTGGAGTGCAGCAGTGAGATGAGCTTATCTTCAGTGACCAAATGAATGTCAGTGTGGCCTCTGAATTCAGGGAAAGAGATTGCATTTCAGCAAAAGGAACGCAAAAGGGAAGGAATTGGGTGGGATGACTTAGCTCATCAGGATCTCTTTTTTGGCCCAAATGCAAGCTGTTGTGTTGCAAATAAAATATACATAATAAATCACACAGAATGATTAAGCCAGGACTGACTACTAAATCATGGGGCCTGGCAAGGCCGTAGCCCTTTGTAGGTTGAAAGCCTGTCCCCATTGTGGAAAATGATCCTTGGATTTGAAGCAGTCTGTGAAAGGAGCATTTTTTTCTGTGTAGAGCTGCTGTTGGTCTCTATGGCCTCTACTGAAGAGGGGCTAAGAGCTGGGCCCTGGAGTCAGACAGCTGCCCTGCATTCTAGCCGCCCTCTCTAGGTGGGTCACCTTAGGCAAGTTACTTTTCCTGTATGAGCCCAGGTCTCCCTACCTGTAAAATGAAGTGAAATAAAGTAATGTGGTCATTCTATGGCACCATGTGTAGTACTATATGTAACATATGCTATTATAATAATGGTAACAGAAGAATGTCAGTGTCTTACCCAACAGGCTCAGTAAATGCCGCCTGCTGTTGTTCTCAAGGCCTGGGCCTGGTTGAAGGAAGAGTGGCTGCATCAGCTGTCAGATCAGAGAAGAAAGCAAGCAGAAGTCAGAAAGAAACTGGGATGCAAACCAGGAGGGCACTGGCTGAGTGCCTAGCAGGGGCACTGGACTGAGTGCTGAGCAGGGCCACTGGACTTTAAATGAAGATGGCAATAGAAAGACAACCCCCTACCCTTAAAGACTTGGGCCCAAGGAAGGCACATGTAAAATGCGAGGTGGCTTCATAGGTGAGTGTTTTGGGCAGTTTGCAAAGTGCTACACCAAGATGGCCACAGTTTTCCCCTTGCCAAGCTGCTGACCAGGTCTGGCACATCACTCACGGGGAAGGAGAAAGCCATTGTGTCCTTACTTCTGTCACCGGAGTCCATGATGCAGGAGGTGAAGGAGGATATTTACTCTGATTGTCCAGAGGAAAAGCTCCCTTCTGCAAAATGGTCAAAGCAGTCAGCAAGTGATGGACTAGCTCTTAAAAAGAAACCTGGCATTTAATTAACTTTTCAGAGTGCTGGTTCAGCATGGTCCGACTATACACTTTGCATATTGTACGAGCATCTCTAATCGGTCCACACTGCTCCGGCCTGCCTGGTACGAACACAAGGGACTCTTGTGTGACTCTGAGGATAGCGGACTGAGGCACACAGGCTTCACTGTAGGCCATTCAGGCCCCTGGCCATTTCCTCCTCACCTCAGCCTTTAGGTCAAGTGCAAGTTCATTAACACTTTAAGGGAAAAATGTATACAAGTCAGAAGGCAAAGGCAGATAGGTTTCAACTTTGCTGCTTAGCAACTGCATTGTTCAGCCTGATACCTGAAATATAGTTAAGGCAGTGATTCTGATAGTTGTGACTGGGGCTCATTTGTAGAAATTACTACTTTGGGGGACCTAGCACATGTACGTGGAAAAACTTCCCAGGTGTGATTTCTATTGTGCACCCCTGGTAAAGAACTACCTGTTTAAAGCATTCTCTCCAGCTTTCAATTCTCTGTGCCATCTATTGCCTTCCATAAGAAGAGACTGTGTGCACAGGAAATCCAAACAGATGTCTGGGTACCCTCAGGACATGGGGAAATCAGCTGAGGTCTGCTTTTGAAAAGGCCTGGGGCAATGCGTGTGGGGCCTATGTGTGGGACTTGTGTGTGGGACCGCGGGTGAGAGTCCAGATGCTGTCTAGTTTCAGCGGTATCACTAACGAGCCCTGTGATTTGGGGGAAGCCTACTTTGCAGTGCCCAATATCCTTGAGTGTAAATGGTGCTGCCTCGCTTCTGTTCGAGAGCGCAACCGAGACAGTGCTGATAGGCATGACAGTCTTTGGAGACCACTGCGAAGTGCTCAGTGTGCGGTGGTCTCCCCAGAACGATTATGACCATCACCAGGCTCCCAGGGCTGTGCTGACCACAACTGCACAGACTGCTTGCCGTTGTGCCCGGGGACAGACCACACGGGCCTCAGTTTCCTCAGAAGTTGGCAAAGGAGGTGTCTTCGAAGAAGGGTTGACCCAGGACCCACAGTTTTTTCCCTCCGCCTGTGTCCTTAAAGTCTGTGGGAGGCAGAATCTCAGCACCAGATCCTTCCCAGGTTACCCCTCTGGTGGGCTGCGGTAAACTACTGTGTTTTAGGGTTTTGTTTCTTTGCTCGTTTTTAACCTCTCACTAGTAATTTTAAATAAAATATACAT
>NW_004624734.1:25583083-25656780 GCF_000247695.1 Heterocephalus glaber | reverse complement strand
AAAACCAAAGCTTATATAATACTTATCCTATTTGGATTATTTTCTGTGCTATAAAAAAAGAAGAAAAAAAAAACCAAAAACCAAAATACTGGTGGCAAGTCTTCCAAATTCACTTCATGACTCACTAATAGATCATGACTTATAGTTTAAGAAACACTGAGCTAGATTCTGTGTCTCTTGGGTCACTGTACTTCCTGAGGTGCCTTCCAGGGCTAGGCAGATAAAATAAATCCATGAAGTGGGGTTTTATTTCATACTACATTCCTGAAACACATAGATGAATTATTTGCATATTTACATTTCTTTTTTAAAAAATCACACTCCCTACCATTTCTGTAAGACATGCCTTCCACTTCGTCTACCTTTTGTTTTCTTACATTTGATATCCACCTAACTGTAGGAAACACCCCACCAGTCTCCTGACTCCTGTAAGAAAATGAGCAGTGTTGGGCTGGGATCTAGCTCAGTGGTTCCGCCGCCTGCCTCGCAACCCTAAGGACCCAAGTTCGATCCCCGGTACCAAAAAAAAAAAAGAGAGAGAAAATGAGCAGTGTAGACTCGGTGATTCAGAGTACATCCTGGGCCTGGCGGAAGGGAGCCCCGGAGAGGGTGGAGCTCAGGCTCCTCAGCTGCAAGCCCAGTTACCAGGCCTTTTATCAGAGGAATCTAGAAATCTGGACTTTAGTACAGAATCTCCCAACTTGAACAGTGAACTCATGTTAAGTAAAATCAACTGGCTCAGAGTAAACTCATTTACAGGCTGGAGAAGGCCTGGATCAGTGGCAGAGGCTCCATCCCACCATACAGACGGTGCCCCAGAACCTGTTATTTCTGCCAGAGGGAGAGAGAACATGCCACCTGAGGGCATCCCTGCTGCCCATCCTCAAGGGTGCCATTTTGGTCTCCTCCTTCCTCTATGGAGAGAAATGAAAGGAGGAGTCCCTGGGCTCCCCCAGAGGGATGGAGAGCAGGATGTAGGCTCCACAGCAATTAAGCTGAATATTAAACTCACCCCCTTTTTGGATGTTGAATGGATAATGGCAATTAAGCAGTCTCCCCCCGAAGACTAGCACTAGCATTATTGTTTCTTTCAGAGATGAGTACATCTCCTGTACAAATGAAATCGCTGGCCTAGGCTCCCTAGCCTCTGTATCCTGCTTGTCTTCTCTTACCCTCCATCCAGGCACTTCTGTTGGTAACCTACTGGCTGAGTTGTTTGGACAGTGGGGCTATGACATTTGACTTCATGAGGACAGTTAGAAGCAGTGGTCCTGAGGCACAGTGGGAGCTAAGACAAGAGCCTTCCATCCTTGCACAAAGGAGGTGACTTGGCAGCTCTGGAGTATTTATTACTCAACCTTTAACTTCAAATAGACATTAGGATCCCTCATTACCCAGCAACACCATGGTGGTGACACCCAGACTTCCTGTTGTGCTTCACCTTGGCTTATCTTCACTGCTCCTTGTCCCACTGCCCTTTTACCCTGCTGCTCAGTCTCCTCCCTTTAAGAGTTACAAGCCGCAGCCTGCAAGGTCTCCCTGTTCGTCCAAGTTCCCTACCCATTCTGTTTCCATCCTGACTTCTATTTTCTGTTTCTATTTTTCTATTTCTTTTAAATGGTACAGTTGATATAGTCTAAATTTCATGGAAAGTAATGTTTTAAACTCGAGCTTAATTTTATTTTTTGACTTTTTTAATTGACAAAAAACTAGTGTATAATTAGACTCTTGGGAAGCTATTTACATCTTGCAGGCATTGATAGCTGACTCTGACCTAGTTCTTACTGGTGAGGGCTGTGGACCACACTGACAAGGCCCTTCGGTGCATTCTGCCTCGGGGCTGTTATGATATTGCTCATCCTGGTCCCAAGTTTCTGACTCTAAAGAACTCATTTAAAATAAAAACAATGCTGTTATTGTGGGAATTTTCAGACATATAGAAATATCAGGATCATGTACCTTACACCCAACTTTAATCATCGTCAACATTTTGCCAGTCTTACTTAGAAGACTTTATTTATTTATTTTTCTTGGTTTTTTGAGGTGGTCCCACTATGTAGTCCAGGCTGGCCTGAATTCACAGTGGTCTTCCTGCCTCAGCCTCCTGAGTGCTGCGATTACAGGTGTGTGCCACCATGCCTGGCACTTAGAGGTGAATCAGTGTTTCTCAGAGTCAGTAGTAACCTGATTTAGATTAGAAGTAAATGGAAATTTGTTTAAAATGCATAGTCCTGGGCTCTCTTACTGCTGGGCCTAGCAGCCTGCAGGTCAGATGTGTGAGAGTTGCTGCTTCAGGTACAGGTTGGTCGAGCAGATGTTCTGTTCTCATGGAGTGTCTCAGGGCTGGCTCCTCACCCAGCACTGCTCTCAGCATCTCTGGTCTTTCATGTGGATGGCACAGAACAATAGTTGCTGGGCCTGTGCTGGAGCTTTTGCTCCTGGAAAGCTGCACATACTGACAACTGATACTACCAAAGAGACCCAGAGCCTCGTCATAAAAGGGTGCTTTACTGGTGGGTCGGTTAGGTGTCGAAGGAGGGCACCATATCATCTGTATCGGTTTGAGTTTTAAGCTTCTTGTTCATCCTGCCCTTAAACCAACAGTATAAAATTTGGCGTTGTGCTGGAGTAAGGTGCTAAAAAGGCACTTCGGTGTCTGCAGTTTCCTCCTGCCAGGTACAGGGCTTGGGCAAATACAGGTTTGGGATGTACTTAGTTGCCCCTGCTTTTGAAACCCTTTCTTTTCTTTTCTTTTTCATTAAGTTTATTGGTACATTTTAGGTATACAATACAGTTACGTTCATCATTGGGAACTTGTACCTGTACATGATGTATCTGATTCTTATTTTTTCCCCCATTCCCCTGCCCTCCCTTCACCCCCTCCACCCTTCCCTGTTCACAAAGACTTTGTTTCCATTTTTTTCCTTTTCTCTTTTTTTTTTTTTCTTTCCCCTACCCTTCCCACTTCCCCTACTCCTTTAGACCTTTTTTTCCTATTTTACAGTATCAGTTATACATTTTGATCCTTATTTACACTTTTAGTTTTTCACACCAGAGAAACTATTTGGTATTTACACATGAGTCCTATTTCTTTCACTTAAAGAGTATGACCTCAGTGTGCATCCACTTAGCTATAAATGTCTCTAGTTTCTTGTTCTTTATGGCTGAGCAGTACTCCATTTTATAAATAAACCACATCTTCTTTATCCAGTCGCCAGTTGATGGGCAATTGGGCTGTTGAAATCCTTTCTTAAGGCACTACCCCACTATATGAGCTGTGTGGGTTCTCATAAACCTTGTCTTTTTATTTTTCAGGTTGGGAAGGAAGGCTTCTGAAGAGATAGAAGAGTATGTTTCCCATATGTCTCATGGTGACCTTTCTCAGCACCACATGACTGCTAACTGTTACTGGTTCAGCCTGTGTTGAATACAGAATTTTTAAAAAAATTGAATCTGGCTATGGTAGACTGGAATTGTGTATACTGGATCAAGGGTTTGGGTAATACTGCCTCCTCAGCTGAAGGTCTGGGCTGTGGCATCGATGCCCATATTAAATCTCTCACTGTGGTTTTTAACGTTGTATGCCCAAGTTTGGTGGACTGACTTCAAAGCAATGCCAGCTTCCTAAGCCTGGGCTTCTCCTAAGACATCAGAAAGAAAGGAAAGCCAGGTGTAGTGCCACACGCCTATAATCCCAACTACTCTGGAAGCTGAGGCAGAAGTACTGCAAGTTCAAGTCCAGCCTGGGCAACTTAATAAAACCCTGTCTCAAAATAAATAAAAATAAAAAGGACTGAAGCGTAGTGGTAGAGCACCCTGGGTTTGATCCCCAGGACTCTGAAGGGAGAAAGTTTCTAGACAGAGGTGACTGTAAAGGCAGGGCCCCTGGTCTCACACCTCTGTGAGCAGGGAACACATCCATGTCATAGTCTGTGTGCCACTGCCTTCTGTGACAGTGTATCATACCACCTGTGAGCCATCCGGGGCAGACTCAGTTCCCCAATTAAGTGTGACCAAGACAGTGGAGGAAAGCAGGTACAAGGGCATTTTGTCTAGGAAAAAGAATGGATATGATAAAAAAAAAAATAAGGCCATTTCTTCTGTGTTGAAACTCATTTGCATCTCTCCTTCTTTTTTTGAGCTAGTCACCGGCTCAGACAGCAGAGCCTAGATGGATCAGATGATGGAGGTAAGATGCCCTTAAAGGATGTCAAAAGAGTTTCTAGAGAGACCCTAGAGCCCCCCAAGAATTTCTTGGGCTGCAGCCCTACTGAAAACCTTTGCGGTGGTCTCATCACGAATGCCAGTTTGCCTGTCCATCCCTTGCTGAGTGCTCTTGCCTCTGCCTTGAGTACCTCATGCCCTTCTTTATCTCCTAGCCTTACTTGACCTCAAAACCCAGCTGAAGTAGTATCTCCTGGCATCCTTCCCTTCCCATCCTACTCCCTCTCTGGCCCAGATATTTTTTCTCTGTGCTCCTACAACCTTCCCAGCAAACCTCCACTATAACAACCAGAACCAATACTAACTGGGTGCTTATTATGTGCTAGGCTTCCGCTCTGGCAGCTCTGCCAGAATCTCTGTGTTAAAACATCGACTCTCACCACAGCCCCATAAGGTAGTACCATTGTCATCCCTATTTTACACTCATGGAAGCTAAGGCACTGAGAGATTAAGTTGCCTGAAGTCACTGAGCTTCTAGGTGACTAGAGCCAGGATTCCAGTCCAGTTAGGAATATCACACTTTATTCTTTGTGGGCTTGATTATTTTCTCCCCAGGCTCTAAGCTCCTTGACAACAGATACCACTTTTTATTTATCTTTGCATCTCAGAGCATGACACATAGTAGTCCACTAGTATTGACTCTGTAGATGAGAGGGAGACAGGACTGAAAAGGTCAGCAGCTGTGGCTTAGCACAAGCCTATGTTCAAGACTGAAAAGATAAATTCTGTGTATATCTTTAAGAAGAAACCTACTGGAGTAGAATTTATGGTTGGGACCAGTTATGGTTTGGATATAAAAGTTCCCCCAGAAGTCTCTTGTGTTCAGAGATAAAGCTTTTGGAAGGAGATTAGATCATGAGAACTCTGATTTCCTCAGTGGGTGAATCCATTGATGAGATCCTCATTTGATGGCATTATTGGGGATAATAGAAATTTAGGAGATGGAGCTAGTTGAAGGGAGTGGATCATGAGAACATGGTTTTGGGGACTAGTTTTGGGCTCTGGCCCTTCTTTTCTAGTTCTTCCCCTTTATCTCTGCTTCTTGGCCATCACCAGGTGATCGATCAGCTTTCCTTTCCATGCTCTTCCTCTGTGGTGTTCTGCCTTGTCACAGGCCTAAAGCAATGGAGCCAGCCAACTATGGACTGAAACCTCTGAAACTATGAGCCAAAATCAGTCTTTTCTCCTTGAAGTTATTTTTCTCAAGTATTTGGTCACAACTATGGAAAGCTAACCTAACTTACTAAAGCTTTTTATTTTTTATTTTTTTAGACCAATATATTTACCATTTCCATACTGCTTATTCCTTTGTGGAGTTGGGTTTTTTGTTGTTGGTTTTTTTGCTTTGTTTTGGTTAGAGACAGAGTCTTGCTGTGTAGTTCAGGCTAGTCTTGAACTCACTGTGTAGCCCAGGCTGGGCTTGAAATCCCATTGAACCTTCTGCCTCAGCCTCCTGAGTGCTGGGATCACAGGCATGCGCCACCACACCCAGCACTCCTTTGTGTAGTTTCTATCTGGTATCAGTCCCTTGCTAAATTACCCAGCCTGATTTCAAACTTGTGATCCTCCTGCCTCAGCCTTCTGAGTAGCTGGGATTATAGACATGTGCCACCATGCCTGGCTTGACACTAAAGATCCCCCTAAGGACAGGAGTCACATCATTCCAAAGGAGTTTCAAGGAAGAAAAGTAGTCCCAGAAGGTCAAAATATCAGTCACAGGCTCATCATTCTTGAGCATTTTCTTTACTTTCCAGCCTCATTTCTTTTTGCCAGATCTTCGTTTTTAGTTCTACCCACTAAACTCCATTTAGCTTCTCGATTTCTCCATCCACTGATTCACAGTGACCCTGTTAACTAAGGAATTTGCCTTTCTGTTTTCCCAGACACTTACCTGGAATGTCTTCTGCCAGGCTGAACTGGCAGCTCAGGGATTGGTAGCTGCTGGCCACACTTGTGATCTGCCTATCCTCATATAGAGTCAGCTGCTCCAGCCATTGGTTGCATAGGACAGGAGGATGTGCCAAGGGACTCAGGGGGGCAGGGTCTCCACTGGGTGTTAATTAGGACAGGCGAGAAGAGGGTGAGGCGCAGCGTGCATGGAAATTGTACTACTGGAGCAACGGTCCCCAGGTCAGGCCTTGGTGAAGGAGGAGTGATGAAGCAGTTTGTAGCCGGTTTGTAGCCAGTCTGGAGTGGTTCGTTCGAGGAGGGAAAACACAGCAAGTCGTTTCCTGCAGTGGATATTTTTTGCATAGCTTCAGTCCCCTGTTGCTTGTGTATTTGATCCAGACACCAAGAGACTTGTGTTTTAAACAGAAAAACATTAAATTCAGGGAAAATGATTGTTAGAGTTCTTTGGCAGAAAGTTCCAGATTGAAGCATAAGAAAACAATTAAAGTCATGGTCCTGTTAAAGGGTTGCTTAACTGGTATTCTTCTCCAGGCTTTTCCCTACTCTGTCTTGAACTTTTTTCCAGCTCCTTTCCAAGAACCTCTGAAATCCTCCTCACTCCACTTTCTTCTTATGGAACTCTGTAGGCCACCATGGACCACACCTGCCATTCCATAGGTTAAGAAACTGAGACTTAGAGATTATTGTTCAGGAAAGCAGGACTCAGCGAAATTCTGGTTTTCTGACTCCCACGAGAACACTTGCTCTTATGCCCATGATCCCCCAGCGTAAGCATCATCATTTATTACCAAGAATTCATCATGTGCCAATTACCAAGCCTGGTGTTTTACATTCTCTCCCATTTAATTCTCAAAACATCCTATGGGAGCTGGGGATTTAGCTCAATGGTTTCGCCGGCTGCTGCTCAAGCACAAGGACCCGAGTTCAATCCCCAGTACCAAAAAAAAGAGAAAACATCCTATGGGAAAGCTTTTTTTTTTTCAAGTTAACTTTATTGAGGTCTGATTTGTGTACAGTAAACCTTGTCTATTTAATATGTGCAATTTAAGCCAGGTATGATGGCTACACTTGTAATCCCAGCACTCTGGGCAGGAAGATTGCAAGTTCAAGTCCAGCCTAGTCAGCTTGGCAACACAGTGAGACCCTATCTCAAAATGAAAAGGACTGAAGATGTAGCTCACTGTGAAGGCTCTGGGTTCAATTCCTGGTATTGCATAAACAAACAAATAAATGTAGAATTTTTACTTGTGAAGCAGCTGTGAAAAAGGAACCCTCCTATATTGCCAGTGGAAATGCACACTAGTGCAACCGCTATGGAAATCAGTATGGGATTCCTAAAAAAACTGAAACTAGAAGTACCATTTAACTGAGATCTTCCCCTTATAGGCATGTTCCTGAAAGATTTAAAGACATCATATTACAGTAATACATGTATACTAGTATTTATTGTAGCCCAATTCATAATAGCTAAGTCTTTGAAGCAACCTGCATGTCCATTAACAGATGAACAGGTAAAGAAAATGTATTATCTACACACAATGGAGTGCTACTCTGCTATAAAGAAGGGTAAGTTTGAGTCATCTGTAGGAAAATGGGTGCAATTTGAAAACATAATATTAAGTGAACTAAATCAGACACACAAGCTTAAATACCATATGGTTTCTCTAATATGAGAAATCCAAAATATAAATGAAGAACAAAATAAAAGAGATAAAAAGAAACAGGGAGATAGATTTTTTTGCAAAAGGGAAGGTGCCCACGAAATGGAGGGGTGGGGAGAAGAAGGGAAAGTGGAAAGAATTAAGATGTGTCATGTACATACACCAGCTACCTTAAATGAATGTAATGTAATCATTATGTGTCACAAACCTGAACTAAACAACAACAGAAGAAAATGAGTGAAAGGGATTTAGAGAGATGGAGGGAGGGCAGTGGGAAGGCAGGGAAAGAGTAAGTAAGAGATGCTAAGTAGATATACCTCCTCCCTAAGATGAATGTAAACATTATGTGCACTACAAAGACATACTAATAAAAAATTTAAAAGGAAAAAAAATGTATAATTTGAGCTTTTAAAGGGGTGAATACCCTGTGAAATCACCAAACTACAATCACTATGTATAGAACATTTCTACTACCCACAAAAGTTTCCTTATGCCCCAGTCCATCCCTGCTGTACTCCTGGCTTCAAACAACTACTCGGGCGTGTTATTGTTTCATTTTCTAGAACTTTATATAAACAGAAGCATAAGTAAGTACACATTTGTGCCTAGCTTTTTTCATGCAGTGTAAAGAATTTGAGATTTATCCAAGTTGTTACCTGTATTATTAGCCTGTTGATTTTATTGCTGAGTCGTATCCCTTATATGGACATACCACAGTGTGTTCCCTTGTTCAGAGACAGCTGAATTGGTCATTATCCCTATTTTAAAGATGAGCAGACTAAGGCAAAGAATGGCAGCCTTGCCCAAGGTCAGATAACTGGTAAATGGCAGCACCAGGATTCAGAGACACAGATCTTGACCCCAACGCTGTTGTCTTCAGCCTTTGTCATGACTCTGGTGGCCTTCCACAGGTAGGCTGTATTAATGTCAGCACCCGGATGTTTAATATACAGTGCCTAGATGGACGGAATGCTTAGTAAAATTTCATTAAAGTAGGAAAAAAGAAAGATACCAATTTTCAGGAAATACCTCTAGTATTTCCATAAAGTCCATAAACTTGAATATGAAATTTGTGACTTGGCCTTATTTTGGCCCTGGAGGTTTGGAGCATGAAATCTTCCTGTCATAGTGCACTTGCTTTTACCACTAGGAGGGATGCCTCTTCCCTGGCATAAATCTGTTGTCCGTGCAGTTATGCTTGTGTCCTTTAATGGAAAATCAGTTCATATGTTACACTTCACACTCAACTTAGCCCATTTCACTGTATGTGAATGTTTAGAATCCATTATGCAGTAAGAGTCATATGTTACATATAACTAGTTTCTAGAATTATCTTTGCCCAGAGAATTACTTGGTTGGCTAGTGAAGGCTGCTCCTTTGAACACAGACTGTCCCGTGGGTGGGGAGACTTCAGGAGTGATTCCCTCAAGTCATCCATGGAGGCTCATTTACCAGTGTCATTCAGCAGCTCTTTGGGTACCTGTAAGGAAACCAACTGGTTCCTTTGAAGAAACTCACACGCAGGCTCTTTAGTGGTCAGTGCACGGAGCTCTTTCACCTGAGAAAGGCCTGGTTATTTTCTTACACACCAGTAAGGATGGATGATAGTTACACAGTCCCAACAAAGAGCAACTAGAAATGCAGATCTAAGGTCAAATAGGCTCTTTCCTCCAGCTGCCTTGCAGGCTAGGTTTTATTGAGGGAAGCTCGCTGCTGGGGCCCACATTGCCCAGATGCTGGAAACAGTGATAAGTGAAGCAGTCTCTGCTCTGCAGGAGCTTCTGATCCAGCAAGACAGTGCCCTTGGTCCTTTCTCTCCCTGTCTTTAGACTTTGGGGAGCCCCGACCTTCTAGGTATATTCCCCAGCATTCCACATCCCTAGCCCCCCCCACTCCGCCCTGGGTCTTGTCACCCATATTCTTCCCTGGGGAAGATACATTCTGTCTTCCAGGCCCCTGACGTTTGGGGAGAATGGAGAAATGCTTCCTCCTCCATCTGTGCCCTGTGCTTCCCAGAGAAGGAACAGAAACATAGAATGGGGAAGAAACTTTGAAGATCACGTGTGATTTCAGAATGAGAAACTGAGTGACAGGAGTGCCTTTGGGATCTGTTGGTAAACTGGTGGGATCTTTTGCAAGACCATGGCCAGGCTATAAATTTGTACAGCCAGGCAGATGATACAAATGTATGAAACAGCAGAAGTGTAACGCAATAGAGTGGTGAAGCCTGTGGGGAGCTCAGAGAGAAGATGGCACAGCCTATAAGTTTTCAAATTTATATTTTAAAAATGTCAGAGGGGCTGGCAGGTTACATGCTTAGCATGTGCAAGGCCCTGAGTTCTATCTCCAGCACCAGAATAAATAAATAAAATAATTTTTTGAAAACACTTAACAAGGCGAGGTGTGGAGGCACACATTTGTAATCCCAGCTACTGGGGAGGCCAAAGCCGGAGGATTTCAAGTTCAAGGCCAGTGTGGGCAATTTAGCAAGACTGTCTCGAAATTTAAAAAATAATAAAAAGGGCTAGAGGTGTATAGCTCAGTCCTCCCTGGGCTCAATCCTTAGTACCACCTAAGCAAACAAAAACATTTTGTAGAAATGAAAAGAAATGGCACATGGCTGTAATCCCAGCTACCTGGAAGGCTGAGGCAGAGGGATAATGAGTTTGAGACCAGCCTGGGCTATGTGGGACCCCATCTCAAAAAAAGAAAAAAGCACCTTATAAACAACACATCTGCAAGTTGGATTAGGCCTTTGGGAACTGATTTGCAAATCCTTCACAAGACCTTGTGGAGCTCTGCTCTAAAGAAACACAAAACCTTGTTGGAGAAAAAACATAGAAGATGAAAAGCACTACAAGAGTTCAATAGCCAAGACTGCAGGATAGCAGATGGCAAAGGCAGCACATGGTTGTCACCATATTAGTGGACTACAGTACTAACAGCCACAAGATCAGAAGAGCAGGCGATCCAGGCAAGCTGAGAGCACTTCAGGAAGGAGAAAGGACTTGTTTTGTTTTTCTTCACATTTATGACTTTCTTTATTAGATGTTTTTGTGACATAATGAATACATTCATCATGGGGAGTTGGTACCTGAACATACCACATCTTGATTCTTTTTACTTCCTTTCCCAGCCCCTCCCTCCAAGGACTTGTACTAGGTCCTGAGGATGAGTAGGATTAGCAGAGGAGGTGTGAAGGCCTTTTAAGGCAAGATGCCCGGCATAAGGAGAGTGAATAAGGAATTGCCCACAACCAGGAGAGAAGCTGGTTCTGCAGACCTAGCCCGACTCATCCATTTTCAGCTGCAGATATACTGACTCCTCTCAGAAACTGCCTTTGAGGAGGCTCTGAAGAGTGCCAGTCATCTCACTTGCTGATCCTAGGTAGAATCACACCCTCCTCTTGCTAACTCAGTGCTTCAGGGAAGTCGGGATTTGTGATTATGGAAAGTAGCTGAATGATGCACAGCCAAACCTCAGAATGACCAAAGGGTCCCCGAATAATAGGGAGGCAAAATTGATCTCTACTCAGATGACTGTCTTTTGATGGCATATCCTCCATTCTGAGTCAAGTATCTGACTTGCCCTAAGGCCTTCTGACTTCTGTCAGGTTGTATGGCATTAGGAAAGAACATCAGGCCTGAGGTTGAATTGCAGTCAGTCTCTACAAGTGACTGTGGACGGCCACTCACTGAGTCACCCTTCCCATGGCCGTCAACGTTTTGAACACTCCTATGTGTGGTGCATGGGGCTGGACACTGGGGATACAGTGGTGAACAGAACATTTATTGTCCCTGTCCTAATACCACTTACAGTCTGGTAAGGGAAATAGGAATTAAACAAATTGTCACACATCTAAGTAAATGGTGAAAAGTGACCCTGGCAGGAAGAATACGGTGCTATGAGAGAGGCTGTCATGGAGGCCTGATTTGGACTGAGTGATGAGGGAGGGCCTGGCTGAAGAAGGAAGTGCCTTGGGATTTCAACTTGTTAGAAGAGTAGAAGTTGGCAGGAAAGGGGTGGGGTGGCAGTCTAGGGGTAGAAGAGGGAGACAGCACTGTAAGGGTGTGTCACCTCCGTAACCTCTGCAGGACGGCCAGTGCCCTCCAGCTGTTAAGCCCAGCTTGCAAAAGGTAAACTTGGGATGGAATGTGGTACTATAAAGGTTGCCTTTGGAGATGGGACACCATGAATTATCTTTAAAAAAATACAGAACCAGCTGCAGTGGTGCCTGCCTATAATCCCGGCTATTTGGTAACCTAAGAAGGAGGATGGAGAATTTGAGGGCAGCCTGGGAAACTCAGCAACACCCTGTCTATTAAAAAAAAAAAATTATTCAAGTCAGATAATCTCTGAATATGCAGTTAGACATGAATTCAGCTTTCAAATTGTTTATGCCAGAACTAAATTCAAGTTAGAATTTTTGTTTTTGGAACTCGGGATGCTTGCAAGGCAGGCACCAGAACCACTGAGCTAAATCCCCGACCCTCAAGTTAGAAGTTTTGAACCCCAAAACATGTTTGTAAACCAGTGAAAAGTCCCTGAAAGCAGGAGTTTAAAAAAAGTTGATGTTGGGGCTGGGGATTTAGCTCAGTGGTTTCGCCACCTGCTGCACAAGCCCAAGGACCCGAGTTTGATCCCCGGTACCAGAAAAAAAAAAAAAAAGTTGATGTTTCTTGTGTTTAACTTGGGCCTTTAATGCACGTTACGTCACAGGACTGAGTGGACTTGTGACACCCTCTCCTGGCAGCTCCCAGCTCTTGGGCAAACACCAGCCTCCCTGGAGAGGGAGTCTTTGCAACCTGAGGTCCAGTTTTGACAGAATCAAATACCTCAAAACCTTAAGAATAATAAATCCTTTTGGCCAGCCAAAAAATGTTTAATTCCTAAAGGACAAGCTGAGTTGAGCCACTTCTAGCCAGGGGCGATTGAGGATTCAATTCTGCAAGTGTAGCAATCTGGATGATCTGAGAGCTCTGAGTTTAAGGGTAATTGTTCAATTTTCTATCCATGTCAACAGGGAAAATAGGTAAAAGTGGCTAAACACAGTCAAGCAATGAGGCTGGGAGAGATGTGAGATGAGGGCTGTCGGTGGAAATAGAAGTGTGCTATCTCCAGAGGGCTGTCTCCCGCCACTCCTCCATCTCTCCCACTCCCTTTATCTCTGTCTCTGGCCTCTCTAACCCTCTTTTGGGGTCTTTCTCTTTCTTTTATTAGTCCTTCTGCCATATCCTTCATCCCTTCTCCTGCAAACAGGAGAGTCACTGTGAGCCTAAACAGCTTTAATGAGGAGAAAGACAAAGTAGAAAGAGAAGAACAGATCCACTGGAAACCTGTTGTCTCAGCTCCATCCTTAGTCAGAGGGTCATGGTGTCACTTTCCCTCCTCAAGCTGAAGGCAGCATATGGGGCTTCCTAGGTGGATCCTAAGCCTGGTTCCTTTGCACCCCCAATTTTATTTAAACTATTGTAACTACTACCGATATTTTATTAAATATAACTCCTTAGCTTCAGTTTGTTTTTCTAAGTTCAAAGTTACTAGACACTAAAGTCTTTCTAAACCCATGCTGTCCTACCTTTCTCTAGAAATCCACATACAGGGTCTCTGCACTGGGCAGGGATTATAGGAAATTGGAAAGGGAGTGTTGGTGTCACCGGTCCAAAGGCTCAGCTGCCCTTTCTTGCCTGTGCTTTGTTCTGCTTATGGGTTGTTGGATAAGAAATGGGAAAAAAAATCATCTTTGAGGAAATAGTATTGACAATTAACACTTGTCAGTGTTTGCTGTGAGCCAGGCAGTGTGCTAAGTGCTTTACCAGCGATGTGCCAGTTAACCTATGAGCAGTTCTGAGAAGACATTGGTTATCACCATTCTACAGAGAGGAAGTTAAAGCTTAGTGAGGTTAAATAACTCACTGGGGTCACATGGCTAATAAGCAATGATGTGCTCATAAATTAACAACCAGCTCTCAGGCAGGAAAAATGTCATGATCGGTAGCATTGGCCAGTTTCTCTTCTACCATGGCTGGTTTTGGGCTACTAACATGACATTGCTGACCAGAGTTAGGAAGAGATAGGCCACAGCACACCAATATATTGTATTACTACCCTAAAGGTACATTAGATATAAATGATTTTGAGAATTTTGATAAAATGTAAGGCATGATGAGTATTATTACATTTTAAAATATAATTTAATTATAAGGGTGGATAACTTCATCTTTATTGTTGTTTGTTTGACAGCCTCATTTTAGTCAGTTTTCAGTTACTCTAATAAAATACCCAAGGCAATTAACTTATAAAGAAAAAAGGTTAATTTTGGCTCATAGGTTTGAAGGCTGCAGTGCAAGATGAGGCCCATTGCTTTGGGCCTCTGTTGTGTGAGATGGTAGTGATAAGGAGTGCACAGAAGAGCAAACTGCTCACTGCATGAGCCAGGAAGCAAAAGAGAAAGAAAAGACCGGGGCCCACTGTCCCCCTCTAGGACACAACAACCCCAGTGACCTAGGGCCCCCCACTAGCCCCCACTTCCTAAAAGTTCCACCACTTCCCACCCTGGTAGCACTGACCTGGGGAGCAAGCCTTTAACATAGGCCCTTTGGGAGACATTCACCATCCAAACTATAGCAAACCTACATGCAGAATTCTTAGAAATTTAGCAAGTGGCTCCTCTGAGCCAGTGTGAGCTGCTATTGCACACTAGTACTAGGAAGTGGCGGGGCCAGGGTTCAGTCGTGGTCCTTGTCACTCCAAATCCCTCTGCTCTCACTGGCCTCCTTGCACCTGCTGTTAATAGCTGAGATGCCTTTCTCAGTCCACTTACTGAGGGGACAGGTCTCTGCACATTCTTCTAGCACCCTGTTTGAATTTGCTCTCCATTCTTGCTTAGATTCACCAGTTGGCCCATGTTCTTACTCTGCTGCGCCTCTGACTCTGAAATCTTGTTCACAGCAATGCCTGGGCTGGCCAGAGAAAAGCCAGAGAGGCCAGGCTGTTCAAGCTGCTGTGACAGGAAGCCGAATTTTCAGGTTTGAGCATCCCTGTTATGCATTCTTCTCCATCAAATCCATTGAGATGGCTTTTCTATAACAAATTCTTGAGTCTTAGCTGAATCCTTGAGGTGAGAACCTATTTCAGGGAGAAAGGAAGGAGCCTCACTGGATTGGTGCAGGTTGTGGTATGAGTATTGGGGCATTTGGAGGGGTTGGGAAGACCTGAGGCTCCACAGGGCCGTGAAGAGCCATGTCTGTAGCTTCTTGTCACCCACTCCTTTGAGACACGACAGAGAGAACAAACTGACACCACAGAGACAAGGGCCACTTGAAAAGCCACGTGAAGTAAAAAGGGCCCCGGTGGGTGTTAGCAGATCATGCTGTGAATACCAGGCTGAGGCCACAATGGGCCAGAGGTAGAATCTGTACAGGTTGATTGCATTGTAGAAAATAAGTTTTATTGTACTGATGCTATAAAAAGAGATGGCATGCTTTATTTGCAGGCCATGGCTGTCACTATGGGATATTTGGAAAGATTCTACCATAGGCACATGTGTCAGGGTTTCACTTTGGTTTTTGTTTTTTAACCCCATTAGATCTATTCCAATGGACCTCCAAAGTAAGACTCTCTTAGAGACCTCATTTTGTTGGTAAGGAAACTTAGGACCAGAGCTAACAAGTAATTGTGTAAGTTCAGCAAGTTAGGGGCAGATGGAAGACCTAGGTTTCCTGATCCCTCATAGGTGCCTCCTATGCTACAACCTTCCGGACCAGGAATCTGGATTTGGTTCTTTCTTGATAGGCAGTTAGAGCCACGTTCCTGACAGCTAAAGAGTCATGCCAGTAGCTGTGGACCCTTGAGGCCACAGCAGCTGACTTTTCTGCTCTCCAGTGTCTGCGTTTGGCTAGTGCTGGTCTCTAGATTTTGTAAAACATTGGGGAAGTTGCCTTCCCAGGAGTTTCTTCAGTGCAGCAGTCGTTTTTCACTTGGCCCTGTTTTTTCCAGGAGGTGATTTAAGGCAACATACTCCTACCTAGAGAAGAACATAAACTGTCACAAAGTAGCTTTCTGGGAGGTCATGCGATGGAGAGATGTTTGAAATGGCCTGATTTGGCAAACACAGTGGAGACTGCTGTGCCTTTAATCCTTGACTCCCAAGGCAGAATACCAGGAGAGGTTTGAGAACTGCAGTAAACTGGGAACAGTTTTAGCTTTTCTTTGTCAACATAGTCATTCTTTTCCTTATCTTGGTTCAGCTACACAACGAAGCCCAATGTCTAGACCAGATATCTTGCAGCATCGACAGAGTTGGGAGAGTGCTGTGTGCCCCAAGTGGTGCCCTGAAATCTCTAGGTCACACTGAAATTCCCATCACAGCATCACTGCCCACAACACAGTTGACAGTAACTTTCTCTGGTAACTTTTTCTGTGTTCTTTGCTCAGTGAAAAGTTTACTTGTGTGTCCCCATCCGAAGAGATAGAATGGGAAGAATGCAAACAAATGTCTTGTTTTTTGTTTTTGGGGGTGTTTTTTGGTACCGGTGATTGCTGGGCATGTTTTAAGTGAAGCAGGTATTATAACCTTGCTTGAGGAACATGGGGAGAGAGCTCCATCAGCTTTCTGTTGTGCCATAGTCTGGAAGAATGGAATTAATAGCAAATCATCCACCATTAAGCACTGACAAGAGTAAAAGAGAGTTACATCTCCCTAGGATTGGTATAGAGATCAAGGTATTTGTTCTATAGCTCCCTGGCGCTGTCTTCATTGACTACAGAAGACAGGCTTGAGATAGGACAGAATCACTCCCACTTACTTTTGTGAGACCATTCAGGTGTGACTGTAAGCTGTGTCTCAGCCTTCAGGGGGGCACAGGCCCTTTCCACATGATTGTGAGGGGAGCAAATGATTATCTTAAATGCGGACAGGCCCATTCGAGGAGAACCACTGGCCAAGGAGATCTTAGCCACCTTAGATTTTTATATGACCAGAAGGAGATAGAGGCTCAGCATCCTAGATGTCTCTTTCAGGTGATGGGATCTGTATGAACATAAAGTCTAATGTCCTCTGCAATGACAGCAGACAGGCAGGATTGCAAAGTTGCACCACATGGTCTTTTATCCAGAAACACTATAAGATGTATGTAGCCTAGGATGACTGGTGACTATTCACACTCCTAGGCAAAGGATCATGACTTATTTCTCTGTTCAGCCAGTGTTGCTTCGGTGAGATGGGAAGGGACAGGCATGTTTATTTGTGTGACATCAGCTTGGACTTAGGCTGTCACTTAGTCCTCAGTTGGAGAAGTCAGTTCCTACTGACACCAAGGAGATTACTTTCTAAGAAGTGCTCAAGCCAGCAAAACCTAGGGATGGCAGCAATCTGGGGAGGAGGAAACAGAGGTCTGCTTACTCAAGCAAGTGACTGACTGGTGGATCTTCCTTCCTAGCTGTTGGCTACCAACTTTCTAAAACTTTACAGATGTGCACTGTGCATGTGGTGTGGGTGTGTGTGTGTGTGTGTGTGTGCACACCTGTATGCACACATAGGAGGACACACATTGGGAATGTGATTCTTGAGTCCATAAGTGTGCTTGACGGACTAGGTTTACCTAAAAGACCCTTTAAGAGAAAGCACTTGAAAGATGATTACAGAATTGAGACACCATCATTTAAAAGTGCCTGAGGCAAACTCCTTTGAAAATTGCAGCAGCGGAGGGCCAGAGAAAGAACCACTGCAGCCCTTGATTGTTGCGCTGTTCCCCCAGGACCCGTGCTCCCCCTCCCCCGAAGTTTCTCATCTGATAAGAGAGTGAGCAGCAGTAAGACTCCTCATCTATCTTATGAAAATCCGATTCGGAATGGCTGTGATCAAAACCAGCTGGCTGTCACCAGCAGTGGCCTTGTGCGGAGGGAACCGCTCAGAAGCATTCCGTATATGGGGGTGTCATGGGTGGCATCGATCAAAGGAGCATTTTTTTAATAAATATATATAAGGAAAAATACAAAACCTAAGGATTTAGAATAAAAGCAGTGTAGTTTGTCTTGTTTTTTTTCAGTGTAACACGAAGAGGATGAAATAGAATCAGATATGCCTGGTTTCTAACACACTTCATCTGGCGCCTCTGAGAAGGCGCTCGCTCTGTCACATTAGCACCACATCGCTCAACCCGGGCCTCATTGAAGAGAGCAGAGTTCCTGGTCTCTGTTCCTCCCAGCCACTACATTCCTTCACTACATTTAAAGTCCTTTACCCCTCCTTGTCCTTAGCACAGCTTTGCAGATAAAAGCTGGAGAAAACCACACGAAGCTCAGAGAGAGAGAGAGAGCGCTGGAAGGGGCCTTGTTCTTCATTTCCTTCAACCACCTGCCAGTTACCAGTGGGACGATGTTTCCTAGGAGTGACAAGTGACACTGAGGTCTTCTCAGAATTAGGTCACTTAAGGCTCCTGGGCTGAGTGGGATCTTTCCCCATACGGAACCCTTTGGGCCCTGCTTGTCTTTCATGGGTGCTGCTTTTCCTCATTCATGACTCCCTGGCTTGCCAGTGCTGACTCTTGTACAGCCTTCAGTGGGCTGGGGGCGGGGTGGGGCTGGGGAATGGGGACTATTTCCATCCAGGGACTTGCTCTCATGGCTCCTTCAGAAATGTGCTGATATTTCTCTCATGAAATGGGGGTCATATAATGAGGCCAGACTTTCATGCACTACTCACTACCATGAGCCAAGCTGCCATTCTTAGCACACTCTTTCCTGCTGCTGATCCAGTCCAAGCCTTCCTCTCCAGCCCATCATCAGCAACAAGAGTTGCCACAGTGTAGGGGGCTGCAAAAGACATCTGTTTTGACTTTCCTCCTCTCAAAGTCTGTGGTCTCTTTTCTCCAGCAGCATGAAGAGAGAATTGATGTGGTAGTAGCACAAGGGCTTGCAATATGTGAGACACAAATGAAAAAGTCCACTCCAAACAGGCGCCACAGAGCACGGTGCCTGCTTTCTGTGTCCCTATCTCCAGCTTCCTAAGAGCTGCTCAAGCACAGCCCCTCCTGACCACCGACCACCCTGCTCTGTCCCGGGGTGGCGCTTTCAGCCCGTGGTTCCTCTCCTGCAGCACAGCTCTCTGGCCACTATCACAGCTTTTCCGTTCTCCCTGCCAGTAACGAAGACAGCCTAGCTCCAGCGCTAATCAGTCAAAAATCACAAGGGACGAGTCTTCATAAAGTGGACCTGCCAGGGACCTAGGGACATGTTTGTGCCCCTCATCCCCTGATTCCGAGAATGCAGGGTACCACTTGGGAGCTCCTCCAAGACTGCCTCTTTCCCTTGTTCCTTCGGGTGTTTGAAGCCTGTTGCCTACTGCTTTTCCCCTTTTTTCCCTTTTAAAAAAATTCTCCATTTTTTACTTAGAAAAAAATTATTTATACGATCGAGATCCACTAATTAAAGCCATTTTCTGGTATTTGGTTACTGGAGCGTTTGATGTCTCTCTGACAAGACCATGAAATGCACAGGGTGTCCACAGGGACAGAATTTGCTGAACACGGCTCTTTGTAAATGAGGGGACATAGTGTCGCAGCAGCTCATGAATATGAAACGCCCATGATGCCACCTCAGTGGACTTGGGAACACAGATGAATCCTGTCATGTGCTAAATGAGACCAATTTCTTTCACTTAACTTCATCTTCAATCAGACCTTCTTCCATTTGCCTGTTTAAAATTCCCCATACATGATGCAGAAGGTAACAGCATTCAGTAAAACAAAGTTTTGCAGCTGCAGAGAAAAATCATAATGATCTCTGGTTTAAAGTTGCCATCTCCTAAAAATATGGACGTTTTCTTTTACTCATGACCCCTGCTAATGTCTGTTGAATTGGGGCACAGAATTAGGGGTTTGTCTGACTGCTTTTATTGGGGTCTCCCAAAGCAGTGTGTCCACATTCCTTTTGTGTGGATTGGCTGTTGAACGTGGCTATGAATGGTGGATGGGAGCCTTTTGCAGGGCTTGTGAAAGCCCTGCAATGGCCAGGGCACAGTGGGAAAGAGGTCTGAGAAGAGACCATGGGTAACCAAGCCAGGCATTTGCGGTTGGGAACTCAGTAGAGCAAATGAGAGAAACAGATATCAGGAAACTTCCTGGGGGAACCTGGTATGGTGAAGGTAGGCCTACTACTGTATCACTTATGAAGATGTCAAGTGAGAAAGTGCCAGAATACAGGAGAGACTTCATGTATTCCTAAAAACCCCCTTCTGGACACACACAGAAATCCCTGACCAAGACAATTGGTAAGGGGTTGGGGGTATAGCTTAGTAGTAGCATACCCATCTAGCATGCTGACATGTGCAAGGTCCAGGGACCACAAAGAAAAAAAATCAACAAAGACTACAACCTAAAGGGACACAGAAGAGGGGGTTTTGCCTAGGTAGGTCCCAGGGGCCAGTCTGGAAAGCCTCCTTTGCTTCCTCCTCCGTGTGGGACTTCAGTATGTGTGCCAGGTGAAGAGCCTGGGTAATGCTCGTGGTACATTCATGGCAAGCTGGGTCCAGCTAAGAATTTGCTTTTTCCTTTCAGACAGGCAGACAGTTGGATGGGAGGGCAGGCCAGCACACAATGTGTCATGGAGATTTGGGGCTGCCTCGCTGGAAGAGGCAGCTCGGCTTTTTACTGTCTGGTCACAGGAGTGGAACAGGGTCCCTCTGGGACCTTGCTAGGTAGTTAGCATTTTAGTCTGCATACATGATGATATTATCTGTGATGAATGTATTTCAGGGTGAATGGCATCTTCTCTCACCTTTGAGACCAGTTGTAATCTGTTGGTGTTTCTGTACATATTTATTATTTCTGTTATTTATTTTGGCACTTAATTTATCTCTGTGGCTTCATCTGGTAGATCTGTGAGGTGGTGGCAGACTAGTGTTCCCATATCAAAATGAGTTTCTCATTTGGTGATCTCTCTTTTCTGAAATAAATTCTCAGAGCTATTGGTGTACATTAACAAGCCTCTTCTGGGTGCTTCTAGAATGTGGAGAGCAGTGTGACCCAGCCTTGGGATGGATTCAGATGGTCTAGGGTGGGCCAAATTTGAATAACTGTCCCTTTGTCCCCACTCATCCATTGTTTCTTGGACATGCACAGGATTTTTCCAGCTGGCCTTGCAGCTCTCAAGTGAGGCAGACTCTTTGATATGATGTCTTTAAATCCAGAAAGTATTCAAGGATCACTCTTGATTGACCTTGTGGAATGAATCCTCTTTAGGCACCTTGAGGACTCAGTAGCACTTCCACTATGATTGGAACAGTGTGTAGGATATTGACATCGCTCTAGCATGTGTGTGCCTTTCACACTCGAGGGTCACTGACTGACTGAGTTCTGCTCAGTGCTCCTGTATTTTTCCAGCCGTTGGAATCGCAGAAGTCACTGGGATATGTCTTTGACCTCAGCTAGCTCTCTGTGTAGGGAGCAGGCTTGGGGCAGATTCACTTACTCTGCCTCCTGCAGGGTAGTGAGGGCCACGCCATGGCTCTAAGTGAATTATAGGCAGACAAAATGGGAAGCTCTTAATTCTGCCCATTGGGTTCCAAGATGATTCATCAAGGAGGGGATATGCATTTTCCTTGTTTTCTTGATTTACTTTTTGAGAACTTTAATGGCACAGAGTGTTTACAGCTACAAGTTATACACATATTGTAAACTATGTATAATGATACAAAATGCTAATTACATAGATGAAGAATCCATAATCACTTTGGCTAAGTTAATTCCAATAATTTCAACAACTGCTTCATTTAGAAATTCATTTCATTGCCTGAGTCTTAAATCTACCTTTTTTTAAAAATTTTTTTTCTTTTATCCAGTCTTCTCTTTTATAGTAGTTGTACTGCAATTAAGGTGACATGTTGTACTCTTTTTTTTTTTTTTTTTATGTATAGCTCCTCCCTTTTACAGCTTTGCCATGCCCAGGCCATCTTTGTTTGCCCCTCCTGGGCCTCAGAAGGACTCTCGGGCATAGCACGCACCCAGTTTGTGTTTCCTCAGTGTTGTTACTCACCCTTCCTCACCTGGCACCATGCACCTTCTTCTGCTTCAATCTGGGTCTCTCTCTCCTGGGCCCCGTGCTCCAGCCACACCAGCCCACCTACCATCTCTCGTGTGGCAAGTTATGTCTCACTTCCTCACACCTTTGCGCATGCTGTCGCCTGCCCAGCTTCCTCCTGTTCCTCCTTCAGCTCTCTGCTTCTCTGTCCCTCATTCAGAGAGACATTCCCTAACTTCTCGCCCCACACCACTGACTCTAAAATTGATCCTCACAGGACTGGGTTAAATGCATGTGGAGCATTGCTTCACTGGAATCCAAGTCAGTCATTTAAAAGAATAAGATACCTCTGTGTATCAATAAGGAAGAAGTAGCAGAACATTGCTTAGGTAGCCTGATCCCATTTGCTGACACTTTTTAAATGATCTATGTGCTGTGTTATGCGTATATTCTTTTAAATAAATACATAGGAAATTGAGTGATTACCTTTAGGGAAATGACTGGGTCTCATAGAAGGGAAATTTTTCATATTAATCTTTTCTGTAGCATTTGAATTGATTACACCTATAATGTTACTTTTACTTCAGAAAAAAATAAAATAAGTAGGTCTCCCTGTTATTTTCTGTCATAGAATTTGCTAGTTTCTTTCCTACTGTGTGTTTTAATTGGTAAGCAGGACATTTGTGTTTATATCCTCCATCTGACTGGTCCTCCTTGAAGACAAGAACTGTGTCTGTTTCTGTTTATTGCTGTTACTGGTACTACCTTTCACACAGTAGGTGCTCAGTACCCCTCAAATGAATGAATGAACAGCCAAGTGGACAAATGGAGTTTCTCATAGTGTGGCTAACCAGGCACCACTTGGGGTAGAGAAGCAGCTGAATGGTTTGCGCACTGGCTCACAGAGAGGCAGGGAGAAAGCATAAGGCAGGAAGGGCTCTTCATGTAAGATTTGAACTGGGGCCCTGTGACAGACACAGTGTGAGGACAGCACTACCTGCTGCAGCACTGAGCCAGCAGATGAGGGACTGACCCCCGGGCCCGCAGCCCCTCGCCACGCTTTCTCCCCTTGGCCTTCTGTGGGGCTGTCAAGGTGCCCAGCCACATCTTTCTCCTTGAGATGAGTTTACATGGGTGGTGTGGAGTCCCCAGGTTGTCTGATGTGGGTACACATTCATCATCCTGTTCCATTTGGCCTTGAGGCAAGTAGGGAGTCAGGGAATACAGTGAAGGAGGGTCTTTGTTCATTTAGTATTATAGGAGTCAACAGAAATACCCAAGAACAGAAGACAGTAAGTCTGAGGCCAAAAGAAAAGGTACCCTAGCTGTGGGTGGTGTCTCACCCCTGCACTCTAGGAGGCGGTGTCATCAAGGGCGTTTCACAGGCGAGGAGAAAGCCAGGTGGGTGTGCCAGCCATGTCGGAGCAGAAGCCTGGCTCTGCCCGTTACTAACAGCTTCACCTCACACAGATGCATAGTCTTGCTTCACCTGTATTTTCTTCTGAAAGTGATCATAATTGGGCAGGATTAAGTGAGGTAAGGGAGAATCATAGTTTCTCAACATGTTCGATACTATATTTTAAATGGATTAAAAAGATTATTGAATATTTTTTCTATACTGAGCATAACGCTCAGTATTTTATAAAGGTTATTGCATTTGCTGCTTATAATAGCCATCTGAGGTGGCTGTAAGGATGATCTTCATTTTACAGATGAAGAGACTGAGGCACAGAGGAGATAAAGTGGCACAACTAGAATGTGGCACGGATCTAAAAACTGGCCATCCTGTGCTCACAGCTCCTGGACAGGAAACCTGCACACCTATTTTAGTTATCTCATGGATACAGTTAATGTCCTTCAAGTAACAGCACAGAAGAAAATGAGGATAAAGTAAACATAATTATTAGATTTTTGCAGTAGTGGTAGACAGGCTGGGATGTAGCTCAGTGGTAAAGCATTTTACCTAACTTGCATGAGGCCCTGGGTTCCATCCCCAGCACCCTGTACCCCCCCCATAAAAAGCATCATAGCTTTTCAAAGGTTCCAGAATTGAACCCTCTGTTCCTCTTACTGTCTTTGTTAAAAGTGTGGCTTTGCATGGTGAACTTTGCCTTCTGAATGAGACTGGGTAACCAGTTCACATTTACAGCTTGAGTCGATGTCTGACTGGAAGCAGAGCTGGGTTGCTCCTGTGGGTAATTTTGTGAAGAAACACATTTCTGAAATCCATTTTCTTTCTTTCTAGGTTTATAAGTGATATATGTGGGGGGAGGGGCAGGATAAGGAAAAGGAAGGAGAGAGAGAAAAAAATTCACCGGAACATACTGTGTGCACACGATCAAGCACTCATCTGTGATTGTAGATCAGAAACTGCAAAGTTACAAAGTTCTTTGAAGTTTGCCCAAAACCCACTCCACGGCCACCTGTTCCGCTGGGGGCCGGGAATTGGATGGCCTGCCTCTGCTGTGCTGGCTCAAGCTGTCACTGTCCCGGAACGTTCCAGCTTGCTGTGGCCTGGCTGTCATCGCTGGCTCTGTCCCACTCCGGCAGTTCACCACGTTCTACTGGGCGCCAGCCTTCCAATTAGAGAGAAATCCCACTGTGTGGCCAGCCCCACCAGTGCCACTCTGAGCTGCCCCTTTGCCAAGGCCCACGTTGACCTCTGCTCTGTCAACAGATGGGCCAGCCGCACACTCTTCTGTGCACATTTGGAGGAGGGGGATGGGACCACGGGGAAACCCCCGGGATTAAGAGTGGACATTGGGCAGGAGTGCAACTTCTCCACGCTCGGAGGAGCTGGGCAGAGTTGACAGGACCCAAATGCTAAAGTTGTAGAGGGAAAGGGGAGTTTGGGAAAACCCCATCCTGAGCACTAAACTCAGCATGGGCATCTTCTTACCAACTTCTGAATATTCATTTCAGGCTGGACTCCATGCCCGGAGAGAGCCAACAATGAGCAGCTAACTGGCTCACTCTGAAACTGTCACATTGCCGATGGCACATGACAGAGCCAGCTTCTCCCTGTCCCTCCACAGGGCCAGTGCCCTCTCAGCCTGAGAGCCCCAGTCACTCTGGGCTTGTGGAGCGGGGGCCTTGTCAGCAGCCTGCACAATGGACTGTGTTAATCCCTGTGAATGTCTGCTAGCATAAGAAACAGAATCTTGGGAAATTCCATTTCCAGTTCTCTAGCAGGACAGGGAGATGTAATCTAAGCTTTGAACAGTTTCCTTCTAGATATAAGACTTGCAGAAAGTGGTTCATTATTTAGGGGTGGTTTGTGCATCTCTTCTTTATTTCTCCTATCAAGTGTCTTTTTATTTTTTGAAGGGCGGTAACCGGGGATCAAACTCAGGACCTTGTGCTTGCAAGGCAGGCGCTGGAACCACTGAGCTAAATCCCCGGCCCTGTCTTTTTATTTTTTATCCGTTTTCACTACTTTCTTTCTCTGTCTCTTTCTCTGTTTTATTCTCTCTCTCCCTCCCTCCCTCCCTCCCTCCAGGTACATCATCTGTGAGTTGGAAGTAATAATAAAGACACCAGGCTTAGAACTGACATTTATATACTCTGGCTTAGCTTGACTAGAGCAATCATGAAGTCTAAATAATGAATAGCCTGAAAGTGGCAAGGGTCTTCCCAGCTGTTCTTAGAATGATTTTGTCCCTCTTTTGGAAATAAAATTGAATTCAGCCCATGGAGCGGAAACAAAGGGCTTCCTCATTAGTCTCTTCTCTGGGATTTTTCCTTCTTTCTGTGTTTGTAGTTGGTTTAAGAATCCCAGGATTGTCTCACCTTGTGTGGCCTTTTGTCCTGTCCTCCTTCCTTTTTTTTCCTTTGCTCCCATTGGTCAGAGCAAAACCCCTCAACCAAATATTCCTGTGTGGGGTTAGTCTGTCCGCATGCGAAGGTGGACAACTTTTGGTGACTTAAGTTGCAGCAATGAAGTGATGTCCTGTCTGTCTCTCATTTTCCTTGTTTGCATGACTTTGTTAGTCTGGTGGAAGAAATGGCCATGTGTCTCTGTGCATGAGCCTGTAATCATCTCTGGAGAGTTCTGGGAAGGAAAACCTCCATGAGACAGCAAAAGAAGTGTGCCCATGGGCCAGGGATTTAGCTCAGTGGTTTCACCACCTGCTGCACAAGAGCAAGAACCCGAGTTGGATCCCTGGTACCAAAAAAAAAGGAAGTGTGCCCATTAGAATTGGCAGCATCCAATCCCTGAAACAATGATGGGGAGCCAGGTTATATCATCAGGTGTAAACTGCCTGTCAGGTGCCGGCTAAGTGCTGCATCTAGGACTGTGATTATTGCTCTCTATAGAGTTAATGTGTGTATAGATCTAGTCATGAGCAGGTGGCACCTGTAACAAAATCCACTTTGTGACACTGCACATTTGCAGTTCTGTCTCTGACCACACCCGGCTCATTCATCGGTTCCTCTTCCTCTTTGCTCCAGTGCCGTGTGGGAATCTCATCTCCTTACATCTCTCCTTGGTGACTCACTCCATGGCTCCTAACCTGGCACATGCATTGGAGTCAGTGAGGAAATCTTAGCCCCACCAGGAGCTTCTCCTGATTCAGTGAGTTCTGGTTAAGGTCTGTGGTTCAGAAATTGCTGGAGCTCCACCTTTGGTTGTTTTGTGTCCCCACTTTGGCACCACTGCCCTACACTGCAAGTCTCTGGAGGCCAGAGACTGAGTGTCCATTTGAACCCAGCCCACAACCCGTCAGCTGACGGGTAGAAGGTGAATAAGTAACCCTGGAGAAGAAGCAGGATCCTTGTCCGGGCTGCAATCAAGGATATCACCTCTCTTTACAGATATTCCTATCATTCCTGACCTGGAAGAAGTACAGGAAGAAGACTTTGTTTTGCAGGTGGCATCCCCTCCCAGGTAGGTTAAGTTAGGTAAGAACTTGGCAAAGGAAGCAGAGATGTTGGAATTAGTCCACTCCAAACACCATCTACAGTGTCCCTTGCTGCCCACCACCTCCACCATGTAGACCCAGATCTTTCTGGTGATGGGCTCACCCCAGGTGTCCCATTTTGTTTAGACATTTTGTTCCTTCGCTGGCCCTCTCCAACTGCATACAAGGCTCTGGGGACAGTGGCCCTACAGCGCTTCTGGACCCCATCCTGCCTATGGTTTCTCTTCACACACTCTTTCTTCAGTGTCCAGGTAAACCGGGTTATGACCTACCGTGACCTGGACAATGACCTCATGAAGTACTCGGCCTTTCAGACCTTGGTGAGTGGAGTGACTTCTGGGTAGAGCAGGGGCTCCAAGCAACATCCATAGATTTCTCAGTTCCTCCAGGGCCACACAGCAGCTTCTCCATGGACCTTGTTGGAAGCGTCATCCTGGATATCTCACAACATCCTGCACCCCCATAGTCCAGCCTTTCCCCGTGCATGCCTCTCACATGCTCCAGGTCTGCGTATTTGGCACCTGACGGCACCCCGTTGTCCTCTGCCTCTATGGCTCTTCTCTGCCCTTCATTGTTGCCCTTTGCCCCAATATATGCCCAGTGTGCAGGGCATTGTAGCCTTCTCTCCTGTCAGTGGCCATGTGGTCTGCTGAAGGTTCTACTCTTTGATGAAGGCCTGTCTGAGGGTCTCGGTTTGGGGAGTTCTAACACACATACGAACTCCCCCTTACAAAAGAGCTAGTTAGCATCAGCCCTGGAGGTTCCACCCAGGCCTTTTGTGTATTCACAGGATGGTGAGATCGACCTGAAACTCCTCACCAAAGTGCTGGTGCCAGAGCACGAAGTGCGAGAGGTATAGTAGCAGCAGCAGCAGCAGCCGTCCCGGCTCAGTGCATCCTTCCAGGAGCCAGCAGGCTCCACAGGCTTGGCCACGTCTCCCTGGGGCCCAGATGGCTTGGGAAGCTGGCTGTAATTGGGGTAAAGGAGGTCTTTCTTCTCTTAACCAGTGATACCCCTCTTGGCAGGAGGATGTCGGCTGGGATTGGGACCATCTGTACACGGAGGTGTCCTCAGAGCTCCTCAGTGAGTGGGACCTGCTGCAGACAGAGAAGGAGGACCCCACTGGGCCTCTGAGGCAGACCTGAGCCATAGCCTCTGCTTTGGACTTGAGCAGATGTAGTAAGCCTAAAACCAGTGAGGCTTGCAAGCACCTTAGGGTTTTTGTGTGGAATCGTTTATAATAAAAATGTTTATTTTCAATTGACCATATTGGGTCATTTGAACGCAATTAAGGACTTTATTCTGTGGCACCTCTTCCATTTCTTTCCAGCGCTGCCAAGGAGGGCAACTTTGAAACAATCTGGTGAGAGCTGTGTGGGGCCAAAGAGCTCGGGGGAGACTTTGACGTGGGGAGTAGGCACCCTACTCGCACTTGTCACTTCCCACGAGACCAGGGCAGCTCCCTGGGCCCATGGGACCTGGAGGCAGCTGGAGATGGGGGTGGGCGAGGTGCAGGCAGCTTTCAGGGTCAAGGGAGGGCCTGGCATGATGCTGCCTGACTCTGACCCTGGCACTTCGGTGCCATCAGGTGCATTAGTGAAGCTGCACAGTCACTTCCAGGAGCAAGCAGGAGGGAGGAGCAAGCAGTGGGTGTGGTGAGGTGGCACACAGGTCATTTGCCTCAGAGAGTAGGGGCTGTTCGGACAGCATTCTCGTTTTTCTCCTCAGCCTGCACCCTACTCCTCAGGCTCCAAAAGTCAGCCTTTGCCTGGGCCACAGGTTCCCAGAGCCTGCCAGAGGGCCCAGCCCAGCAGTCCTGAGGATCCCACAGGAAGGGCCAGGTTCCTGCTATAGGAGCCTCTGACCTGCACTGCTCTCCACATCAGGACCCCTTCTCTACAGTGCTCAGATGGGAGCACAACCCAGACCTTGGCTGAAGCTGGCATCTCTTGTTTTTGTTTTTCCTTTTTTCCTCCCTGAGGCCTCTCATCTGAGGGCAGGGACCTTTTCCTGCCACCTCTCCTGGCCGCTGCATTGGCTCAGACCCATGCCCACTGGCCGCAGCTAGCAAAGGGTCACTGCTTGGCCATGGGGGAACTTCTCTCCTCCTGCCTGGAAAGCCCTTCATTAAAATTCAGAAAAACAAAGAGGCTCAACACATCAAAAACCCACTGGGGGGCTTATTTTTGTGTGACTACAGCGCCCTTCCCTAGTGAGCCACATGGCTTCAGAACAAGCAGAGCGAGTGCTTGTCTGCTAATTATAAACTCAGGGATTTAGTGGCTTTGGGGTCCCATTTCCTCCTTTTCCAGAGTTGCAGTGTTAGCCCAGACAGGCCTTCTTTGGAATAAATCTCATGGCTACTGAGAAGTTTCCATCTAGGCTGATTTTTGTTGTGCCTACCCCATTCTGAAACCCAAAGGTGAAAGGCTATACTTCTCATCTCTTAATTACTGGCAAATACCACTGCTTTATGACTCCGATAACCTTGAAGATTTTCAGCCAGCTTGAGCAAGTGGCTAGGGGTTGTCTCCTTACTCCCTTTCTTTGATAACAGCAGCAGCAAGAAGATCTACCTTGTATCAAGCTCTCACTCTGTATGCTGAGCACTGGGCTCGGTGCACAGGAATTATGTAGCTCCATCCTCACATCCACATAGTGAAGCAGGTTCTATGGAATCTCATTTGGTAATGGGGAAACTGAGGCTCAGAGATGGGAAGAAATGGCCCAAGATTTTCCAGTACTGATCTACAGAGATGGAATTCAAAACCATGTTGCTTTGGCCCACTGCACTTTCACATCTGTTTTTCTTCACCCTTTGCTATCTTCAGCTTGGAAAAAGTAATGTGGCCTAGAATGGGCAAAATCAGAAGTTCTCCAGGAGAAACTACCACAAGCCCCAGACCAGGAGTCTAGTGTTGTCTCTGGAGTGACCACAGGCCTGTGGGGTCACATGGCTGGGAAGCTCAGCCCCAGGAAGGGGACAGAAGCCAGGGACCTGGAAGGCACAGTTCTGAGTTGAGGGAGCAGAGCCTGGACAAGTCAGGTTCAGGCCATGTATGACCTGTCACCTGTGCTGTGCCCTGGGTGGGCTTCTTCCTTTACCCAGATCTTGAGCGTCGTTCTCTGAGTGCCTGACAATGAGATGTTCCAGAATCTACATCTGCCCAGTTCTTCATCTTCTCCTAAGATCTCTTCCTTATGTCACAGCCAACAGTGTCACCCCAGACTCCAGAAGGACTGCTCCAAAAGATCACCTGAGAGGGCAAGACAGAATAGAAAAGCATCCATGGTACCAGCCCTGTGGTTTTTTGAGAGATGTTGGGGAGGCACGAAGTGGGTCATGGTGTTGCTTCCTCCGTGCAGCCCTTGACTGGCTCCTTATCTGTTTCTCCCAGCCCGGCTCCTGTCACCCCTGATCAGGCACGGCTAATTCCCCCTGGTGTCTTTGGCACTGCTGGTAGCTGCAAAGATGCTGTTCATAGCCCGGGCTCAGTGGGGAAATTCGTTCCTTTGTGTAAAATTACTGCCAGCTGCCAGCTGCCAGGTTCTGTTCTAGGCACCGCAGATGCAGAACTAGACTGAGCAGTTTCCCTTCCCTTACAGACCTTACATTCTGGAGGGGAGATGGACAGAGGAAAACTCA
Source organism: Heterocephalus glaber (assembly GCF_000247695.1). The sequence goes on along the minus strand of NW_004624734.1, from coordinate 25,626,397 downwards.
GTGCATCAGAGGGTAATGGATATCATGGAGAAAAATATAGCAGAGCAGGAAAGGCTGTGCTGGAGTCCAGGGTGGCAGTTTAAGATGGGGTGGTCAGGAGAGACCTCACCAAGAAGGTGACATTTGCACACAGACCTGAAGAAGGTGATGGAAGGAACAAGACTGGTGTTCTGTGTCCCAAGTAAAGAGACCAGTCCTTGCTGAGGCAGAAGGCAGGTGTGGGTCTGTTCTGTGTGAGGAGCAAGTCGGGCTACCTGCGGGGAGGCAGGGGACATGGGAGAGGAGATGCTCTGCCTCGCTGTGCCCAAGGCTGAGCCTGTGGGTGTGCGTGGAGTCCCTCCCTCCTATGACGCAGGCATTCTCAGGCCTCCTCAGGCTTCCCAAGCTTCCCTAGGAAAACTTTCTGCAAGCAACTGCATGGCTTCCTCATGCCTTAACTGGAGAAGCAGAACAGTTAATGCTGAGTTGAGGGAGAGGGGATAGTAAACTCTGTTATGTACCAGAGGTCAGTAAGTGGCTGCCGGCTCCCTGCCAGCCATATGTGCCCAGAGTGACACTATAGGCCCCTGCATGGGACAGTTTCCCTGGAAACTTGCAGCTCTGGATGAAGAGCCCAGGTGAGGAGCTCATCTGCGCAGAACTGCAGCTGAGCCTGAGGTCACACCTATCCTGGATGGTTGGCTCACTTTTGCTGAACCCTGGGATACTCCAGATGGGCTTTTATAAGTACGTACCCCAGGGAGAAGCTGATGCTGTCACCCATTCCATGTGGCTTGGCCAAAATGTGCTGCTTATATGAATCAAGGACTCTGCCCAGTATTTGAGGGCTTCTGTGCACATTGGCGCTGGAGAACGTGTGAGTCTGTGTTTGCTACAGTGAGATATGGAAGCTTAGTATCCTTGCTCTGCATGCTCAGTGGTACCATGCTTTCCTCCTTGAGACCAAAGATTTGGTGGGGCAGAGGGCAGGTAGAAGGAGTAGGTAGCAAATAACTTGCCAAAGGGTTCTGGAACTGTCCAGGATGGTTGAGTCTCATCTCTCCCACCAGTGGCTGTGGGCCCTTGAGTGAGTTGTTTTCTTTTTCTGATCCTGTTTTTTATTAATCTGGAAAATGGACTAATGCTAGTGCAGTCCTCTTAGAATTCTGGTGCCCAGTAAAAGCTGGCTGCTGCTGTTGGATGTTAGGACTGAATGAGACTGAAAAGTGAATCTAAGTCACTTTAGATGTTTTATGGTGACAATGCCTGTGTTTTGCTAGGGGCCACCACCTTCATTTCCCCTCCTGCATTATGTCAGCCCTGCAGAGAAGAGTGGTTTGTGCCAGGTTTTATTTCGTCATTGGTAACAGGTTTATTGAGATAGAATTTGCATAGTGTAAAACTGCAAAGGTATAATTGGAAGTGTACAATTCAGCATCAATTTAGGTAAATGTAGGGAGTCCTACACATTACCACAATACTGCCGTTGAAACTGTTCACCATCCACAACATTCCCCGTGTCCATTTACAGTTCATCCCTGCTCCTGTCCCCACCCCTAGGCAGCCACCAATCTGTTTTCTGTCCCCCTGAAAGTGCCGCTTCTGGATACTCCCTATAAATGGACTTACACAATGTGTAGTCTTTTGAATCTAGTGGATTTCACATGCAAGCTTTCAAGGTTCATCCATGTTGTAACATTTATCGTTAGCTCTTGGTGTTGCTGAGTGGCATTTCCTTGTATGGATCTTTTGTTTAACCATCAGTCAGCCTGCGGACGTTCAGGTGGCCTCCTGTTTGGAACTCTTATGAAGAATGCTGCTATGGACCTTTGTGTGCAATCTGTATGTGGATAGATGCTGTCATTCTCTTAGGTAGATTCCTAGCAGTGAAGTGGCTGGGTCATATGGTGTGTTTAAGTTTAACTTTTAAAAAGAAACTGCTAAACTGTTTCCCAGGACATTGTTTGTTTGTTTCAGTGCTTTGGGATATCGGGATTAATTAAACCTTTTATTTTTTCTTATCTCCTTTCCTTAAGTTTTTCAAAGGTTGCTGTTGGGTTTGTAGGAGGCACATTCTCCTAATTCCTCCCTTCTTTCCTTCTTCTTGCCACTGGGTCTGTCTCTACTTTGAGAACATTTTCCCCACTGGCCTGTGAGTTCTTTAGGTATAAGATTGCGTACTGTTGGCATTCTATTAAGGTCTACATGTGTTCCAGGAGTTCAGAGTTAAATAAGTCCTGGTCCTGACCTCAGGAGACTCACAAGGTAGTACGGTAAAGGAAGGGCAGAAGCTTTCTATGTGAGTGGAGGAGCCCAGAGGATCCACTACAAAATGCAGATGAAAGGAGACATAGAGAGAGCCCTGTATGTGACCAAAACCTTCCAAAGGTGGGGTTGATTTGCTCAGAGCAAGGATCAGTAAACTACAGCCCATGGGCCAAATCCAGCCCACCACTCATTTATGAAGTTTCACTGGCCTACAGCCATGCTTGTCTGTTTACATGTGGTATACGGCTGCTTTTGTGTTGAATAAGCAGAAAGAACTTAGTTGCAGTTGCAACATAGACCATCTGTCCTGCGAAGTCCAAATTATATACTATCTCCTCTTTTCCAGAAAAAGTTTGCCTCTCTCCTTAAAGAAAAGAATGAAAATGAAAAATAACAATATATGTATGTTTCTGAAGTTCAGCTACTTATTTCTATCCAAATAATCTGTTGCAGCAGGAGTGATCTAAGTTAGCTATAAAGAAAGACTGGAAGGTGGGGAAGATTCTGGGCCCTGAAAGAGAAAGATGAACTTCCCTTATGAAAAGGAAGTAAGTACTTATCAGTTCAGGAAAATTGGGACAATCTATCTGGAGACAAGAACCTGGGGGGACTTCCAGGTTCCTTCTCAGTTCTTTGATGCTATTTGGGATGTGGAGGGTGAGGGAGTCTCTAGGAATCAAATATCTTTGGCAGTAGGCTCAGGATCGGGAGGAAGCCCAGTGGAGGGGATTTTAGGAGCAAGGAGGAGGGAAGGATGTGAATTTTCTTTTGGCAAAGTAGAAATCAGAAAGCAAGGATGGCGGGAGCCAACAGAGGATCCGGCTGCTCCTCTGTGGCCATGCCGGAGTGAATTAATTCACGACATATGTTCCCAGCATCTGTCGTGGTGACCTGGACTGGAAGGGTCAGTGAGAGAGGGGACCATGCCAAGGCTGAGCATTAGCCCAGAATTCCCAGGCTGCGGCAACTCTTGGCTCTCACAGAATGAGGGCTGGCCAGCCCGCCCAAGAACATCTGCCACAGCTGCAGCCCACAGCCCTGGGTTGAGGAGGAGGGACGAAGGCCCCTCCCCGTGTTCTCTGCAAGAAAACACCTGGCTGGCAGGGCTAGGAGGAAACCAGAGTGAGTGCTGCTGAACTCTGTCTTTCCAGATCTCTAGCTGCAGTTGGCTCAAGCCAGAAGCCCCACATCCTGTGAGCACACTGCAGGTGGGATGCTAGGGACAGCAGAAGGCTGGGGGACACTCAGACCTGGATGGACAGGCACAGGAATCTTGGGACTTTCTCTTCAGTGCTGTTCCCAAATCTCACTGCCTGGTATTTGGCCTGCTTGGTGCCAGTGTCCCTTTGGAAGTCAAGCTGGCAGGGGGCACGAAAGCTAAGAGTGCAAGTGGTGCTCCCCCACGTCACAGCTGGATGACCTTGGGAACATTCCCATACCCCTGGGAGCCTCAGTTTCCTCATCTCTAGAGTGGGATTGAAAATGACTCCTATCTATGGCCTATAGTGGTAATTGAATGGGCTCATACCTGTTCGTCCAAAGTTGGCCCTTGGGGAACGTCAGCTCTGGTTGTGTTGAAGAGGCAAGCAATGAGCCTTACTGCCCCCGACCATAAGTCAAGGTGTGTTAGGCACTGACAGGGCCTAAGTGGGCATTGACCCTAAGGTCACGACCTGGAGATCACAGCTGACTTTGACCCATAGGACATGTTCAATACGACTCACACTCACTCTTTTAAAAAAATTGTTTAGTGTACTAGGATTTAGAAAGGAAAGTTTTTAAATTTCCAGGTTTTCTTAGACCTAGTGTCCCCAGGGCTTCGGTTGCTATGGTAGCAATGACTTGTGCTATGAAGTAGCGGCAAATCAGCAGCTCCTTGTCTCCACATGCATTCCTGCCTGGCCACCACAGCCTTTTGACTCTGAGACCTCTGCCTGGCCTCCTCATTCTGCCACTAAGAGTCATGCTCCTGAGCCAGGAATTTAACTCCTGACTTGTGGGCCTGTGCCCTTTGTCAGTAGCCAGGCCCTGGCTGGGTGTGTAACTAAAATCACATCAGGTCTGGAGAAGGTCCAGCATGCCCACTCCGGGTTACCCTCCTCTCATCGAGAAGTGTAACCCTGTGTCCAGCATAGCTCTGACAAATGTAAGCAAAATCCTGGGACGTTCCCAGAACCAGTAACTGGACGCTCAGCCATCAGCTCCCCACTGCACACTTTAAATAAACTGTGCCCTGGAGCCATTGGTGTCTTCAGGAAGAGTCTCCAGCTCAGCAGTCACTAGAAGGTAGAGGGTTCCAGCGTCTAGGTCCTGGCTAACGAGCCATTGTGAAAATGGGAGTACCCTCAGGGCGGGACAGCATGCCCCACCCATTGGCCAGTGAGGGCTCTGTGCTGGGAAGGTGGTGGGGATGCCATTCAGCTTCTCCTTCAAGCAGGAACATGTGTCATAATTTGGATTTTAAACATCTCCCAAAAGCTCATATGTTGAAGGCTTGGTCCCTGGCTGGTGGTATTATTGGGAAGGGATGGGAGCTAGTTGGAAGAGCTAGATCACTGGGGTGGTGCATCATGTCTCCAGAGCTCCCCCCATTCCTTCCCGGCTTCCAATAGGTGAGCAGCGTTCCTCTGCCATGCCCTCCTACCATGGTATTTTACCACATCACAGGCCTAAAAGCAATGGCCCAAGCCAGCCATGGATGAAACCTCTGAAACCATGAGCCTAAATCAATCTTTCCTTCTTTGAGTTGTTTGTCTAGGGAATTTTGTTACAACGATGCAAAGCAAACACCATGTGCAAGGAGTGTGGTTAGCTGGTGAGAACTTTGGGGTCTGCTTCAGTGTCCAGGCAGCACCCTGCCTGTTACTGGATGTGCCGCCGTAGAAGGGCATACCACTTCTGGCCAGTGCAGGACTCTTTGGTGACAATCTTTGTCCCCCACTGGGCTGGCCAGAACCATCTCAGGGCTGACTACACTGTAATCTGAAGCTTGCTGTCCAAATCTTAGTCCTCCACCTCTGCTAAAGTGTCAGACTTTCATTACCACTTGAAACTTTTTCCTGATACTCTTGCTTCTTCTCCGCTTTGCCTTTCACAGATGTGACCGGAAATAGATCTCTTGTACTTCCAACTTCTCCTTGGGGTCTGCTCCCTGGAGGACCCCAACAGTGGGGCTCAGGAAGTCCTGCCAAGAGGAGGGAGAGACTCCTGGTCAAGCAGCCCCTGGAGGTGTGCAGTAGCCTTGGGTGTGACTCAGGTTGGGCGAGGGGAGAGAATTGACTAGAGGCTCAAACTTTCTCATGCACATAGATGCCAAAATTGGAGTCTGATGTAATGGAAGAGGCTGGAAAAGACAGCACTGAAATCCCCATCACAACCATTTGGCAAAAGAATTTAGGTTCCTCCTAGTAACAAGAGGAAACTGCTTCATTTTCTCTCAATGAGATAAGACATGGGGAGCCTCTGGTGGTGGCTGTGTGGACAGATAACAGGCAATGTCACAGTACAGCAGGTCTGGCAGGAGGAAGGGACACTCGCTCAGCATGACCCATGTTGCTGTCAGGAGCAGGCGATCACCTCTGCAGGTTGGAGAAGTGAGAAGTTTAGACCACACTGTCCCAGACCTTGCTGGGACAGGGGCCAAATAACAAGACCGCCTCTGTAAATAGCAGGACAGGGTGGCATGTTCTCTGCCAGCAGAGGAGGCTACTGAAGGTTTTATAGAAGGCCACGTTTGTTCTGATGGCACTGCTAAGGACTGGTGTCCCCATGCCTAGGACACAAGGCCCCCCAAGATGGTCTCAAAGGCTTAAGGACAACAGCTGACAGAGAAACTGCCTCACTGAGTACAGGTTAAGACTTGCAGGTGGAGAAGATAGTGTTTAGTAGGAAAAGCTAAGCAAAGACAAAAAGAAATAGTCCATCTCTTTAACTAGAGAACAGCTGAAAACCACAAATTTGGTAGGGGTAGGATAGGTTAGGGATTGACTGCAAAGAGACAGGAGGAAACTTTTGAGGGTGGTGGAAATGTTCCCTATCTTTTTAAAAATTAATTTTATTGGTACACTTTTGATATACATAAAAATCACATTCATCATAGGGAATTTGTACCTGTACATAATATATGTTCCCTATCTTTGTTTGTTTGATTGTTTGTTTGAGACAGGGTCTCACTATGTAGTTCAGGCTGACCTTGAACTCACTATGTAGCCCAGGCTGGCCTCAAACTCACAGCAATCCTCCTGCCTCAGCCTCCCAAGTGCTATGATTACAAGCATGCATCACCATGCCCAGCCTATGTTCCCTACCCAGAGTGCAGTGGTGGTTTCATGGCTGCAATCTTGGTAAAACTCATCCAACTGTAGTGAACACCTTCAATAGGGTAAGTTTTATTGTATGTATGTTATACTTCTGTGACTCTGACTTTAAAAAGATTTCTCCCTATCCATCCACACCATGGGAATGATAGGCCAGAGATAGCTGTTTAGTTGTGGATCCAGCTTGGGTGACTGGGGAGATCGTGGGTGTCCCATACCAGAGGTCCTGACCCTGAGCACTAGGCTGAGAGGCAGAGTAGCCCTGCAGTGCCACCTCAGCCCCTGACCCCAGACCAGGGGATTGTCAGACTCTAGAGCTAGCTTTTCAATGTTTTATTCTGTCTAATTTTCCATGATCAGGTTTGGAAAGGAAAATCTAGCCCTTTTGACTATGGTGGAGAGCAGATGGTCTAATTTGCAGCAAAACCCAGGCATTTGGGGGTCATTTTTGACATTTCTTGGAAGCACAAGATTGTTGAGCCCAGAGTAAGAAAGGACATAGGGAACCTGGAAGACCCCAGAATGTTTCAAAAGGATGTTACCTAGAGAAGGTAGACATACTGTGCCATCTTTTGCATTGCAATCACACTTGTGACTTGGGAATGAGTAGGGATCTATAAGAACATTTGATGCCAGAGCTTTAAAAACTGTTTACCACTTTTAGGGATGGGACTATCCTATTTTTAAAATATTATCTTTACTTGCACAATTAATAAATACTAAATTTAAAACTATATATTTAAATATAATGAAACTCCCCTTTCACTCTGCCCTGCCCCTGCCCATTCCAGAGCCTTCAGGGCATTGACATGTAGATGGTGAACCAATAGAGCCCAAGCTTGGCTTTACTGGTATGATGGGAGCCCATTCTACATGCAAGGCCTATTGCTTTTTTCTACATCCCCAGCCCTATTGTTTTTTCTGAGACAGGGTCTCAAAGTAAGTTGCCCAGGCTGGGCTCAAACTTGCCAAGATCCTCCTGCTCAGCCTCCTGCTGGGATTACAAGTAAGCATCATCATACCCAGCCCTTGTACTTCCATAGAAGTACCTCATAGGATTGCTGTTTCACAGTTCCATCCCTTCATCAACCTTTCCACACAGACGTCATTCAGATTGGGCCCCTGCCTTGACCTGGGGCTCCTGCTCTTACCCAGACCTCTGGGGGATTCTGCTCCACTCAGCTCTGCCTCACCCAAGAATTCTTCCTGCCAGCCCACCAGAAGCCCCTGAAAGGACAGGAAGCTCTTCTACCCATTCTGACTGCCTCCCAGCTAGGAAAGTGCCAGAGAGTGCACAAGCCCGTTGCTCTGTGGCAGTCAGGGAGGGCATTAGGTGCTGTGCACTAAGAGAAGAATTGCTGGTGTGCTTAGCAGCTGCGTGTCCTCCTTTGGGCCGCTCGCTTTCCATCATAGTGATAGCGAATGCTTACAGCACTTTCACCAGGTGCGAGGCACTGAATGCTCACTCTGTTTTCTCACTGTGCTCCCAACTGCCGGGCAGGTGCTGCACTCATGCCTACCTTAGAAAGGAGAGAGGCCGAGGCTCAGACGCAGGCCTTTCTCACTACCTCCTCATCAAGCACCGTAAGAGGGGTGTGGTGTCCTTTCTTGCTTTGTGTATCTGTCCATATTCTGGAGGTTCCTCCTTCTGATGAGGGCCACAGCAAGCCCCTGTCCCACCACCAGGCTCCCTTCAGTGAGTGATAGCCATGCCCCTGGGGGCCTCTGCCCTGGCTCAGCACAAGGCAAGCACTGGCTGCAGCAGCACTGCCTTCCAGCCAGGGATACCAGGGTTCCCTCTGCCCTGCTTTAAGTGAGCTGTCTAGGTGTTCCCTAGAGAGCAGTGGCAGAATGACAACCCATGCAGGACAGGGTTCTCAGAGGTGTTCACCTGGTCTTGAACCACCTATGATTTCAGAAGCTCCTGCAGAGCTGATTAAACATCCAGATTCCTGGGCCCCTGGACCTACTGAATTCAAGTCTAGAGGCAGGGATAACCTGAGCATATACATTAAACAAGCACCTTTCCCAGCTCCTCCCCATCTGGGAACTTTGCTCTAAAGCAGAGGTTGCAAACTGCAGGCTCCGACAAACACAGCAGACCTCTGCCCCTGTGAAAGATCCAGCAAGGCTGAGCCTACTTCTCCTCAGCACTAACTGCAGGACCTGGGACAGGATTGGCTCCCTAAGTCCATCCCTCCAGTCCCTGCCTGACCTCTTCCTGCTGCCTCCTGGGACATTTTGAGTTTGTTGACCACTAGTCAAAGGAGATGGCAATACTACAGTCTGTCAGCAGCAATACCAGGTGCCCAGAGTGTGACGAACAATGACAATTCTGATGCACACTTCCTTCCCGTGTGCAGGTGGCATCTTGCCTGACTTTGTTGAGCTGGTGTGGCAGTTCACCTCTCCCCACCCTTCTGCTGTCTGTCCTTTGTCACATGTTGAATACCCTCCCAAGAAGATCACCTGCCCCAGATCCTCGAGAGGAGGCTCACAAAATGCAGATGCCTGGCCTCTACTCCAGATGTTGAAAATTAGAATCTCTGGGGCCAGGGAATATGCATTTTCAGCGTAGTGTGTTTTGGTGCAAGTTACTACTATGAGACTTGGGGTCTTCTGGAGGGAAGCATGAATGTAGGTTAGTTGAGGCTCTGGTCAAATACGCCTCTTGAAAGCAGAGGGCTTGGGGGAGCCTCCACCACTGTCCACGCCTGCTCCTCTGGCCTCAACCCCAGGGCAGCAGCACCCTGGGCCCAGCCTTCTATCAGATTCTATCTCCTGTCACTTTCAGAACCAGTTCATTATTCCTTTATTATTCCCATTCTCCTGCTTATCATTATTAATAATCACTCCAGTAGACAGGCCAGGGTGCTGACAGCTCTCCCTTGTCCATTCTTTCTGCCTGTCCTAATCCTGCCTGCTTATCTGGCATTGACCTGATCTTTTCCCCATTTAATTAAGCAGTGCTGGTCAGCCTGCTACTGCCCAGCTGGAAATGGGAATGATCGGTTCTCCTGATAGGCAGAGGAGTGATAGCTCTGTGGCCTGGGCCTTCCACCTCCTGCAGGGGCACCAGAGCAGGACATGAGTCCTGGGTGGGCCGCATTGGGTCTGGAAGGCTAGGGAGCTGGTGGTTGACAGCCAGTACCCATGGAGAAGCAGTGCTGCTTAGACCTCAGGGAGCCCTGGAACTTCCCAGAGGGCACATGACAACCCGCAATTCTGACACAGGAAGTCTGTCTGGGGAGAGACCATGAATCTGCATCCCTAATGAGCTCTCAGAGGGTAACCCCACTCCTAGCATAAGGACCATGCTTTTCGTAGCCCTCCATTAGCAGGCCAACCTCAGCCTAGTGGTGGCCATCGGCCAGGCCTGTATGCTGTGGTTGGAGTGGATAGAAGAGAAAGCGGCTTCAGGAGGGGGAGATTATTGCAGTCCTCAGATGTGAGGTAGCGAGATCCTGAGTCAGGCTGTGCTCAGACTGGGAGGGAGGGATGGGTATGGATTCAACCTCTTGCCCAGAGATAGTGTCTCAGTGATGTCAGGGCAGTGAAAAAAGAGTGAAGATGCCTCATGGTCCTGAGCCCCTGCAAGCGTGATGGGGTTGATTCAAATAAGTTAAAAGGGAATACATGGGATGGGCAGGGTATGCTGAGATCTACACAGCTGCCCACTGAAGAGCAGAAATGCAAGTCCCCTTATTCAAAACTGATTAGGAGGGCTGGGGATTTAGCTTAGTGGTTCCACGGCCTGCCTTGCAAGCGTAAGGTCCCGAGTTCGATCCTCAATACCAAAAACAAAAAAACTGATTAGGAATTTCAAGACAGGGACAAGAGAGCATGACATCAGGTGGGCCCTTTGCTATGCAGGGCCCTGTGCACCTCCGCAGGCCTGTGCCATCAAGGTGACCCCAGCTGAGATTCAGGCAAAAGCAAGAGAGCTGAATGGAATGGACCATCACTGTGGCAGCCTTCCTCTAGGTGATTGGCATGTTCATTTCTCACATTATAGGAGAAAAGTGGGAGGTCACGGGGCTCAAGATTCATAATTCAGAGACTTACAGAGGGAGTGCCACAAACAGAAGGCAATCAGTAAGATCTTCAAAGAGGCTGCTGGTACAGCACAGCTAGGATCCCAGGCCCCATATTTACACGAAGTCCTCTCCTTCAGGAGGGTGGAATCAGATGCTGTCTGGTGGACCGTTCTTTCTGCTACCATTTATTGCATTTACTCCATCCTAGGCGTTTTGTGAAGGCCTTTGATAGATGACTTCCGCCTTGCAACACCATTATGAAGGGTGTGTTATTGTCCCCCTTTCACAGATGAGGCAACCGAGTCAAAGAGGGGAACAATAACTTGCCCAGTGAGTGAGAGAAATCAAACCGTCAGGCCTGAGTGTGCGTGTCTGGGGCTGGGAGATGCTGCCTCAGCCAGGCTTGGGTTACAAAGGACCAGAAATCTCAAGAATTGACATGGTGGGGGCACTGCGGACAGAGCTTCACATGTGTGCTCCTGGGTGTTGCAGGAAATGCACAGAAATGCAAGTGCCAGCCAAAGATGGAAGGATTTATAGCAATTAAAATGTTTTGCCTGGGAGCTGTTTGGAGCCTTTTTTTTTTGAAGCTGGAGTTTTCTGACTTCAAGGTGTTAACAGGCCCTCTAAATGGTTTTGTTTTTTAATTGCAGCAAATGACTGTGGAACCATTAGATTTTTGCCTCTCTGCGGTTGTTTCTGAGGCCTTTCAGTCCTCCTCTTTCTATTTATTCTGTTTAATTCAGTCAAGTAGCTCCGGGGCAATGGAGATCAATACTTCCCTTTGATAGAAAAGAGTCAGGTTTGAAACCTAGAGATAAAACTGACACATTTTGTATAAATTTAATTAAAAATGCACCTTTAGTGCCTTGTTGCAGGCACAAAGCCCAGTGTCTATCTCTCTGACTGCCTCTCTCTCTCCCTTTGTCTCTCTCTCCTCCTCGGCCCCCTCGCTCTCTTTCTTTTCTTGTCCCTAACATGGAAATCTCTACATCTGCCTCACCACAGAGTCTCAGAGCGTGATTGTGGACTTGAAACTTCTGTGCTGAGGGGACACTAGGGGAAGGAGATGAAATTCTAAACAGATCTACCGTGGCCTTCTTCAGAGGGGCCTGGGACAAGATGGGGGGGGGTTCCCGAGGGATGAGTTTAGAACGTTTTCTTTGTCTCAGGGTCGCCTCTAGCCTGGAGCCAGCAGCCACTCCCAGATGTCTTTGGAGCTGCCTGCCAGGGCCACCACCCGGGCCCCTCTAGGGATGTGTGGCAGGGGCCCAGGGACACAGAAGCTGTGCGCCCCTCTCTCGGGTAACCCCAGGGCTGCTGCACACATTTGTCTCGTGTTTTACAATCCATCCCTTCACCTCCTCCCTCCCCCCAATCCCATTTGGCTTTCCTCATTTTTCACATGAGTGGGTTTCCTATCCCTGACTCTGCTCTGGCCTCACTCTGCTCAACACCAATAAAACACACTCAACACAGGTAGAACAAGGTGCCCGGGCTCAGCGTGACAAATGACTTGCCCAGGCCTGGCTAAGCGTGGCTGTAAATCGACCTCCTGCTGGCTGGCCCGGGCCTGGGCCTGTTCTTGACAGCCTCCCAGAGGTCAGGGGTGTGAGGTGGTCAGCAACGGGCCTCACACTGGACTAGGGCCATTCACAGGATCGTGGTCATCCAGGAGGGAGCAGGGAGGGAGGGTCTGCTACGATGTTTACACCTGTGGCTTTGGCTGGAGCGCTTGGATTTCTTAATTTATTGAGCCAGATGCCAACAGCTGGCATTTCTGGCACACTTAGCATGAGGCAGGCACCATGCCCATGTTTTACATTAAATTTTACTGAGTCCTCATGACAACCTCAGAGACGGAGGTACCATGACTGACCCTGTTTCTCAGATGAGGACCCTGATGGAGGCTCAACAAGGTCACACAACTTGCCCAAGTTCCTCTAGCTGAGACTAGGAAAGATTTCTCAGGATCTAGAGGCTGGCTTTTCATCCCACATGCCATGTGGGTAGCACCAGCTGGGTACACTGAGAAGCAAGATGTGAGCTCTGTTCTCTACATTGTTATATTTTTGTGGTGGGGAGAGCAGGGGCCACTGGAGAGAGGCCATAGCAGGTTCACACTTGCTTCTTTCTGTACTTCCTGAAGCTTCTGCAGGGCCCCATATCTTGGATGAGGCACAGGACATTGGTACCTCCTCTCCAGAACAAGTAGTCGGACATGGGGCAGCCCATGCTCTGCTCTGGGTCTGTCCTGGTACAGCAGGACATCAACACCCTAGAGAAGCACAGGCGGTGTGGAGGCTTCTCCAGCTCATTCCATTGCCAGCGGAGTCTCTAGGGCTCACTTAGGGATGTGGAAGCCAGGGTTTGTGAGTCTGAAACCCCACCCTCATCAACCTCTCCCCATAGGCATGTTATGTGGTGATGTGGCGAGTTCCAGCGGGCCTAGTCTTTTGGTTTGGGTACCTTTAATTGCCCCAAGTGCAAGTTCAGACTGAAGAGACATCCGGAGCCGGAGCCTCTGGACTTCCTCTCTTTCTGCCTCCTTCCTCACTGGTAATTACAAACACCGGCCGCTTTGTGTCTAAAATGGCTGAGATAATTGAAACGGAATTTGGAATCAGGGCCCTGCAGGCAACACTTGTTGAAAGAAGAAATAAAGATCGTTTGGGTCACGTCTTTTGTAATTTGCGTTTAATAATCGTACCAGGAGGTACACACAAAAGGAGAGGCTGCCTGTGAGACAGCTCCTAGACTGGCAGCCACCTTCCCGTCTGCTGGAGAGGAAGGGAGGGACACGGGGTGGGAGGGGCAGCTGGGCAGGGTGCGCTGGAGGGAAGCTGGCAAGGTGGAGAAAGGGACAGGAGAGAGGACCCAGCTTGGGGCAGGCCTGAGCTGGGAGCTGGATGACAGTGGCCTGGCAAACCTTCCCACTGGGGCCCTTGCCTCATCCTCGCGCTCGCTTCAGCTACGCCTACCCCATTCACCCTGGGAGGCGAGGGTGAGGGAGGGAGAGGCATGCGTGACTTCAACAGGCTGCAGTGGTACCTCTTGGGCTGCAGAGCTCAGGCCCTGCCACCACTCAGTCGTGTCAGGGTGGAGTGGGGCAAAGAGGGCTGCCTGTCAGTACAGCAGGTACGAGCAGTAGAGGAAGCGCAGATGCAACTCCCGGGCTGGGGGCTGTGGATCTCCAAAGGGGTCCTCTGGAGCCCCACAACCCATCATTGCTGAGAACTGCTGATACTTTGGGTCCTCAAGGAGTGTGCCGCTTGTACACTGATGCACTCCCCCTCCACCAACACCGGCACTACTCGTGCATAGGCGCAGACTGCCCAGAGCACCCTCCCCCATGATGCAGCCCCTTCCCATTTGCCAGATTCTGTGCATTGCAATCTCAAGGGCTCCCAGCGCTGCCACATCATTGTGGGAACAGAGGTATAAGGAGCTCAGGCTTGGAGGTGGAGCCATATATTGAAGCCCTAACCCCCAGCACCCCAGAGTGTGACTGTATTTGGAGTCAAGGCCTTTAAAGAAGTCATGAAGTTAAATGAGGTCTTAGGTGTGGGTCCTACTCCAACATGACTGATGTCTTTAGAAGAAGAGGCACAGAGGAAAGACCTTGTGAGGACCCAACAAGAAAGTGGCCACCTGTGAGCTGAGAGAGGACTCGGGAGAAACCAAAGCTGTAAACACCTTGATCTTAAACTTCTAACCTGCAGAAGTCTGAGTAAATTCATTGCTGTCGTGTGAAGCGCCCCATTGGTGGTGCTTTGTTCTGGCCACCCTAGCAGGCTAGCACAGCCAGTATGTGGCAGGGAGACATTTGCCTGGTCCTTGCCTGCAGGTCCCTTCCCTCTCCTGCACAGATGTGCAAAAAGCACCACAGAAGAAATCCATCTGCTTCCCCTTCCTGGTGGGCCAGTATCTGGATGGCTTGTGGCTGGGGAAGGGAACAAGCCCATTGGTCTTTGCCCACGGTTCTTTTCTTTCTCCAAGGCTCAGTGTGGCCCACTATCAGGCCCAGGGCCGGGGATGCTCACAGTTCAGCAGTGGCCGGTTTGCATCTCTTCCCCTCATTCTTAAGCTTCTTACTTGCCATTGGTCGGAAAAAAGCATCTTGTGTTGGTGACATAGGGGCCTCTCAGTCATTACAGAAGCCAGAGTCCTGGCACAAAGAGGCCATCTGGCGTCAGTAATAGTTCCGCACAGATAGAAGGGGCATGCATGGAGAGCTTTCCGAGGTCTGGGTGTCTGGGGTAAGTAGTGTGAATTCTCCTCCCACCTGCAGGACCTCAGGACCTGGCGTGGGGCATGTACCCTCTCAGGGCAAGGCTGTGGGGACAGTCTCCCAGGGCAGCTGGTGGAGCACACTGATCCTGCCTCTCCACTGTGGGTGGCTTGGGCCACCTAAAGAGCAGGAGCTGGGAGACAGGGAAGGGACTTTTTTCCACAAAAAATGGAAAAAGGGACAAACATCGTCTTTTACTTTTCACTCAGAAGGGCTTTGGGGCTGGGGGTGGGAGGCAATGGTAGACCTGCTAACACTGTCAAGCTGGTGTGCTCTCCCATCTTCTCATTTTAATCCCTCTAGAGTTGGGGTGGGGTAGGTGGTATCTCAGCGATAGAGAGGAGGTAATATTGTTCAGAGAGGTTAAGCACTTGCACACAATTGCACAGCTAAAAAGTGCCAGAGCTGTAATTTAAACCCCAGACATGCAGACTCCCGATCCAGGTGTTTCTCTCTAGAGCAGGGGTTGGCACACCACAGCCCATGGGCTGAATCAGACCTGTTGCTCATTTTTACTTGGCCTGTGAGCTAAGAAAAGTTGCTATGCTTTTACGTGGCTGAGGAAAACAGCAAAAGAGTAATAACATTTCTTGACAAGTGAATGTTGTGTGAAGTTCGAATTTCAGTGTCCAGAAATAGAGTTTTACTGGCGCATAGCCACCCGTTTGTTTACCTATTGTCCATCTGTTTTCAGGCTGAGTTGTTGTAACAGAAACTGTAGGTCTTCGATGCCTACATTCCAGGAAGCGCTTGCAATGTCAGCTTTCAAACCCTATAACTTGGAGGGCGGCATAGATCTCAGATACCAACTAATCTGGAAATCTCAGCTCTCACTCACTTATTTCATTTTCTAAATAAGCAGCATGAGCCCCTGACTCCTGCTCAGCCTCCTTCCTCCCCTGCGCCAACTCACAGCGGCCTGCGTGGAGCTGGGAAAGCAGGCTCTGCACCCACATCTCGGTTCTGTCCCCATCTGTGCTTGAGGCTTTTGGGGGACTTCTTTGGCACCAACTTAGCAGTGTCCTCAACAAATACAAAGGCCCAGAGATGGGTTCCACCTGGTGAGGATCCATGTTGAAACTTGGGGGACATGTGTCATGGTTAGAGCAGGTTTGAGTCCTGGCTCTGAGTAACTGGTGACTTGGGCGAGTCCCTTCAATATTTTGTGTTGTTTTTGTTCCCCTGAGACAGCGGGGGGAGGGGAATCATAGCTTTTATTCCATAGCCCTGTGTGAGCATTAAATGCGTCACTGAATACAAAGTACTAGGAATGGCACCTGGCCCAGCCTGGGCTACATGGATGACGACGACGATGATGATTTGTGGTGTTGGGAATGGAAGCCAAGGCACTGCACTACTAGTCACTCCACCACTGAGCTACACCCGGGGTCATGATAACTGTCCTTATTAAAAGTCTTGATGTAGCCAGCTCCTAATTCCAGGCCTACTGGCAGAAGCAGAGATTTCTCCCTTCTCCCCCACCAGGGACCACAGCTTAGGGCCTTCCTAGGACTGTCAACTGTCCAGAGAAACAGGACATGGGTCTGAGACTGAGATTGTGTGCTGAATTTCACCGGGAGCCTGTCTGGAATGAGGAGGATGGAGGAACTAGAGGATATGGCCACAGGCTAAGTGCTCTCTGGTGATTGAGATGCTATGAAAAACAAGAGCAAAATAGCAGTGAAAATGAATAAGCAGTGCACACATTTGAATCTCACAAACACAACACAGAAGCAGAAAAGGAAGTTGCAGAAACCATGAACTGTGTGGGAGTCGTTTTCTATAGAAAGGAAAACATGCGCACCAATATTGCATATTATTTAAGGATCTGTTCCTAGATGGCAAAAATCTCAAGACACACAAGACCGATCCATGCTGAATTCAGGGCAGTGGTTCCCCTGAAAGGAGGGGAGACAGGGCAAGGGGTACATGAAGGCCTTAGAAAAGCTGTGATTTCTTTAGCTGGAGGGTGAAGGTACGAGAGTCCTTTATATACATTCATCTTGAAACCTTTGTGTGGGTCTTAAGTATCTTACACTATATTTTTAATGTGGGCAGGGTTAATTTTGCAAACCCAGTAGAATTTTGGAGGTCTCAAAATTTTAACCAAGAGTCCCAAAGATGGGTCAGTAGAGATAAATCATCCAAGTGGACGGTATGCCCTTGTATGCGAACAAATTCCCGACCCTCTGGCCCGTCATCCCGCCCTCCCTATGCCCTCTCTTGCACAGGCCCCCTGTTTCTCTCCTGCCCTCCTCCCTGTGTCTAACAGCCCTTCCCCATCTGCTTGCTGCGTGGTTGCTTGCCCTGCAATCCATCCACCCTGGGCCTCGGAGCCACAGAGGCTCTGGTCCCCCGTCCCTGGTGAGCCAGAGGGGCTGTGGAACATGTGTTTCTGGGAGGCAAATACCAGCTGGTTGGGGAGACATTTGCATATTCAACTGAGCCCCCCAGAGTCAAGCCTGGGTTGTGAGGGGGAGGCTATGGCAAGACAGAGGGAGAGGGAAGGCTCTGGTCAGCTAGGGGTCAGGTGTAACAGATTTCAGATCGGAGAGACAGATGGTTAAAGCAGAAAAAGAGGGAGGAGGGCCAATCCTGACTCCTACATGGAGGAAGTCATACGAGAGTCCGAAATATCTTATGTCTTCACAGGATTCAGTGGTTTTCAAAGCATTTTCATTTCTTTCCAATGATTCCTCACTGTTGCACCAGGAAGGAGGAATTATTCTCATCTCCATTTTACAGATGAGGAAACTGAGGCTCAGACAAGTTAGGCCTTGGTTCAAGGTCACAGGGTGGCTACTGCACGGAGGAGTCTTTGGGCTCCTGGTCTAGTGCTCTTTTCATGATGCTACGGAGCCAACAAAATGTGCTGTCCCCACTTGCATCTCGGTCTTTTCTTAACCCACCTAACGGAGGAGAGGAGTTCTAGTGGAATGGAGGGGTCGGACACCACCCTGGAGAGTCACACTGCCTGGAGTTGCGTCTCAATTTTCCATTTATTGGTTGTGTGACCTTGGACAGCCTTTTCATAGCTCCTTCTTGCTGTCTGTAAGATAGGGATGACAAAGCCCCTACTCCATGGGCTTTTGTGAAAATCAAATGAGATAGAATAAAAACATTGTCTGGTACATGATAAGTATGCAACAAATATATGCAAGATGTCCTTACTTCACATCTGCTCCTCCAACATGGCAAGCATGCTGCACTCTGGGGCCTTGGCATTAGCCCAGCCCTTGATCTGGAATGTTCTTTCCCTGGGTTTCCTAAAGGAGACTCTCATATTCAGATTCTCTCGTTGCTGGGCCAGGAGGCCTAGTATCAGGGTTCTCAGTCTTGGTTTTAGCTGACATTCCTCCTCCTCATGTGTTCCCCACTCGGTCCCTATCAGCTCGCCGCATTTAAATCCTCTGCTGCTATCTTTCTTTCTCTTTGTTATTGTGTCTGACTCTACTTTACTTGTGCGTGTGGGTTTTTTTGTTTGTTTGGTTGTTGTTGTTGTTGTTGTTGTTTTTTGGGTACTGGGGATCGAACTCAGGACCATGCACTTGCCAGGCATGCACGGCGCCCCTGAGCTACATCCACTGAGCTACATCCCCAGCCCTTGTGTTTTACTCTACTTTATTGTGTTGGCTCATTCATTCTAGAATAGAATGCACATTAAAAGAGAGATTTGGGTGTTTTTTAAATTCTGCTTCCCCTGTCCCTGGAAGGTTCATGTAGACAGTGCTAGGCACAAATCTGTAACAGGGACAAAGGGGAATGGCAGCTCCAGCTTCACGCTGGGGACACACTGAGCTGTGCCACGTGCCCAGCCCTTCTTGTGGTTGGTAGCTCAGGAGGAAGGTGAGAAATCGCTAAGAAGACCTTCCTTTGTGTCTTCTAGCCCCAGAAATATCAGAGGTCTTACAAGCTGTCTCCCCATTCCCTCCCCAGCACAGTAACAGCAACTGCCCTCTCTGACCTGCAGTCCTCCCTGTCACTCCACGAGGGGACAGCTGATTCTAGCACGCTTGGCTTTGTGCAAAGCCCTGACACCTAAAAGACCTAGAAGACCTTGTGAATCAGAACCAGAGTCTGGGCACGGCAGAGGTCCAGGGCATCCTCGGGAGATGCAGAGAGAAGTGCAAAACACACCCTCAGGCTGCTGCAGCCCTGGATGGGGACAGGGGCATTGCTGGTAACCACTTCCCCCAGGGTCTGCAGGCCCTTGGTGCTGCCTCTTTGCCTGTCTGGCCTGGTGTCCCGAGTCTCCAGGGCTTACAGCAACAAGCTGCAGGCCCCTGGGAGACGGTGCTGGGCTTGTGCGGGCACCCTCAGAGTTTGGGCTGGTCTCCTTACCCAGGAGCCAGCCCAGCTCCCTTCACAAAGCATTCCCAGACCTTCTGGAAATCAAGTTGCTGATACCTGATCCCACTGTCTCTGTCCTTAGGGCATTAGGCTGCTCAGGTGCAGGCTCTGGCTTTTGATCTGGAAGCTCTGCTGTGGCCATCAAAGAGATAAGGGATTCTTGCCCTGAGTAGGGAAGTGGCCTCAGAGAATGATAACAAAGAAGGGAAGGAATACTAAGCCTGGAAGCCCCAAGTTCCACAGCAAGTCACTGTGAGGGAAGGTGGCTGAGTGGGGGAGAAGGCTACCTCATAACCTCTCACACCAGAATACACAGAGGCAGTGCTGTGAGACCCTCCCCAGGAGGAGCCAGCATGCTCACCGTTAGGTTTGCTGGTGCGCTGCAGCCCTGGCTTCCTTATCTTCCCAAGGTGGCTGCAGCTGCTCTTGCTCTAGATCCTCAAACCCACTGGGGTGAGCCTTGTTTTCAGGATTCCCCAAATAGACACTCTGAGGCTGTTAAAGAACCAATTGTTGGGTCTGGGGTGATGGGTGCTGGGACTGGTTTGAGTCTGGGTTACCTGCCCTGAGCTGGGTTGGGGCCATCCGTGCGTAGAGCCTGAGAGTGGGAGACAGCTGGCTTCCCTGGAGGGGAAACTGGGATACAGATACTGTCTTAGTCTGGTTTCTGCTGCTATAATAGGATATCTCAGACTGAGTAATTTATAAAGAAAAGAAACTTATTTCTCATTGCTTGGGAAGTCAAAGATCCAGGCACTGGGTCTCTCTTCCTCTTCTAATGCGATCATTGGAGCCCAGCGATCATCACCTCACTTAATGCTACTTTCCTCCAGGTCCCCCCACCAAATGCCATCAATGTACAAATTTGGGACTTAAATTTCCAACACGTGAACTTGGGGGGACACACAGAGAAGGTACAATGAGTGAGCCAGAAGCTCTGAGACCTCCAATTTCTCCATATTCCTGGGATTCAGTTTCTCCGTATTCCTGGGATTCAGTGCCAGATTGTTACTCTGTTGGTGGCTGGGGAATGGTGGGGGAAGGCATGTTTCTCATTCTCCCTCACCCTCTCTTTTTATGAAGCAATTCTATATTGACTAGATCAAACAGACTTTTGTTTGGGATAGCGGAATTCACAGAAATAAGCTGTACTAGTTCAGTTTTTTCTAAAATGATTGATTACAGGGTGTTTTTTTTTCTTATTTTGTAGGTGTAGTTAAATTGTCTGGTGTTTGAGTAGAGGTTTTTTTCCCCGAAGTGTCTTTTTCATAAGTTCTTTCACATACAATTTTCCAAAGTGTTTAGCAAATGATTAAACCAGAGTGAGGATTTGATTATGCTCCTGGGAGGGGGATCAGAACCCGGGAGCATCTAGACAAGGTCATGTGTGACGAATGGTCAAAGGAATTGGGATTATTTAGCCCGCAGAAGAGTTTCAATAGGTGTTCACAAAAGTATAGTAAGACAGGTTGCATGGCTTTATCTTGTGTGAGTGACTTTAGGAAGAATTAACCACAGGCCAATGGAGGTCATGGCAGCTTAGCATAAAGAACTATCTGTGAATAACAGACGCCCCACATGGAACAGGATGTGACGACGGAGGTAGCGAGGCCGCCACCACTGGAAGCATCCCACTTGGAACTGGGTGCCGTACAGAGGGGTTCACCATCTGGAGGGGGCACCCGGGACCTGTAAGTTTCTTTTTCAACTCTTCTAAGGTTCTTCAATTGTGGAGGCTGAGATGCAAATGAGTGTGAAACGCGAGCCTATGAGAGGGGAGGAAGCACCTCCGGGCTCCTCCCTCGTCCCTGGAGTGGGTGGGTCCTGCCAGCTCGGGGCAGAGAGCGAAGCCTGGAGCCCCGGGGATGGGAGCTGGCGGGAGGCCCCTGTTCGGGCGTGGACACATGCACACACCTGCTTCCGTCTTGGGCACGGAGCTGTCCCTGCCCTCTAGACGCGCAGCTGCACCGAGGAGCTCCCTGGCATGAGAAGCGCTGGTCCCCTGAGGAGGTGAGGCAGAGGAGGTGCGAAGCGCAAAGGAGAGGGGACAACCTTTAGCTCTGACCCCTCTTGACCTGAGCCTGGGCTCCAGGCCTTTCCAGCGCAGCCTGTGGCTCTGCGTCTTCATCTCTAACGTGGACTCGACTGGTATGGGGCTCCAAGGAGATCTTGGGAAGCCCAGAACAGAAAACTGAGGCTCAGAGAGGTCCAGCTACCCTTGTCACCCCGCCGATCCGAGGCAGAGCGAGCGCCCTTGCCGGCAATCCCGGGTAGTTTCCCAGCCCCGCTCCGGGACTACGGGTCACCCGGCTGCTCCCCACCCTCCAGTTCCTTCAGGTCCCGCAGGCCTCGCCCACCTCCCTTGGGCTTGGGGGGCCCTGGGTTTCTGAAGCAGGGGCCGCTTGACAGCTCTGTACAGGGAACCCACCACTAGAGGTCGCTCTTCCTCTGTGCGTGTTTGCGGGCGGGGCCTCCAGGCATCTCCTCCGGGAGGTAGCGCGAGCGGCGGCCACCCCTCCTCAGGGTCTCTGGGCCTGAGAGAGACTGAGCCAGGCCGTGTCTGGGCTTGCAACCCTGGAATTCTGCTTCATGCTCCCCGTTTCCCCCTGAGCCAGCTGCAGGGGACAGCTTTGAGGGCTGGAGCTGGGACCCACTAGGTCCTAAGCCTGGCTCAGTATGACCCGTGTTGGAGCAGGGGCTACCAGCTGCCCTCCTGGAGCACCGCACGCAGCACTCTCCTCTCCAGGACACTGACTGCTCCCAGTGCCTGCCAAGCTCTTTCCTGCCACAGGGCCTTTGCAGTTCCCCTAGCTGAACACTCTGCCCCAGATCTTCATCTGCAAGCTCAAATTTCACCTCCTCAAAGAAATATTTTCTATCTCTGGCTGCAACCTGGCCACTTTTTATCTCATCATCCTGATTATCTCCACAGGGCCTCTCTCCAACTATAATCACCCTTTAGTTCATGGGTTATTGTCTACTCCCCACCTCTAGCCTTGACTAAAGCTCCCTGAGCACAGAGCCTCTATCTGTCTTGCTCTCTCTGCACACCCAGCTCCTAGAGTGCTGGCACATAATAGGTGCTCAATAAATATTTGGTAGGGCCGGGGATTTAGTTCAGTGGTTTCGCCGCCTGCTGCCCAAGTGCAAGGACCTGAATTTGATCCCCGGAACCAAAAACAAACAAACAAACAAACAAAATAAATATTGGGTAGAGGAATAAACAGAAAGGTCCTAGAAAGTAGGCTGGTACTATACTACTTGATAGAGGAGGAGGTTAGTGAGAACAAGAGATTTTTATAAAGACCTCATAGGTAAGAAGTAGCCACCCCAGGAACTCTGTCCCAGAGTTTGAACTAGAAATCTGCACCCCTGCTCTGTCCAGTGTCTATGCAGCCTCATGACCCGAGGACCTTGCTGTGGGGTCACTCCTCCCCACCTCACTTGGACTATCTGGAGGGGTTAGGGTGCACAGTGAGACCGAAAGGGGAAGGTAGATTTGGGGTTGAAGGGCAAGGAGCCACTGAGTGACAGAATAGCTGTCTAGATTACATTTTTTCTGGATGAAAATTTTTAAAAATGTATGGGGACGCAAACCTTTTTTAAGACAAAAGGTACAAAAATGACCACCTGTGGATGTCTGAGTTCACTACAGCCACCTTGCTGCGCCAGCTGAGGGCTGAGAACCGGGGTCCATGCCTCAGAGGTGGCTCTGGTTGGGCTCAGGCAGCCAACCCAGCCCAGCCCTTCAGGAGCTTGGCCCTCAGCCTCTGCTGCTTCGTGTAACTAGGAACACCCAGAACGTGGGTTATATAGCCTGGGTTGCATTACCTCAGACGTAAGAGTCAAGCTGAGACCAGTTTTCATTTCCTTAAATTCCCAAATGTTGGATAAACCCCACCCACCTTCCTGCAACCCCTGCCTCTCCATCCTCCCCCCACATCCTACAGCAACCCGCTTATCCCAGACACACCACTCCCCTGTGCTCCCCATTGCTATGGCTTGGAATCCAGGTGCATTCTCTGTCCAATGTGAGGGCCACCAGCTCTGCTGGTCACTGGCCTGATCACTGTAGGAACACGGTGGAGCTGGAGTCCTCTCAGCCCAGGGCTCTCTGAGTATCCTCAGTGAATGGAACCTCCCTGCCAGCTTGCATTGTATGTGTAGCTTGAGCAGGAAATGAACTATCATGAGATTGGAGGGCTGTTTGTTACAACTGCACAACCTAGCCTAACCTAACTGATACAGTACTCTATCAGCAACATTCCTTAACTGCCTGAGAATTCCAAGAACTGACTTGTTTAAAATGTAGGTTCTCAGACCCATCCTAGAAGTACTGAATCGGAATACTCAGGGGTGGAGCCCCAGGATCTACAATTTTCACATCCATAACTGCATTTTTGGAGGTAACCAGCATAGCCCTCAGGCATTGAGGGTGGCTGGGGAAGCCTCTGCTCCATCCTCTTCCTCTCCTTCCTCTGGAATATTGAAGCTCTGTGGTCTAGCCTGGGCTCTGCAGGTGCAGCTGGGCTCAGCTCCTGAGAGGTCCCTGCCCTCAGTTTCTGCCCACGGGCCTCCAGCTTTCTCCTTCCTCCCACTTCAAGATGCAGCTGATCCCCTGGGCCCGGGCTGGGGGAAAGGCTCTGAAAGTGGGCTTGCAGCAAGAGCCACAAAAACGCTGCATGATGGATTGAAGGAGACGAGACCATTCCCAGCTGACAGCTGATGTTCGGCGGCAGTGACAGGCGGCGATGTTTGTGCTCTGAACCTGCAATCTCAGTTAATGGGAAAGATTGAGGGGTTTGGAATGAGACGCATCAGATGCCACAGCCCCACAGGCAGAGATGCTGCCAGCAGACAGCAGCACAGTTTTGTGGCTTCCTGAGGGAGGGACTGAGGACACATTCCTACCTAGGCCCTGGGGAAGAGGAGAATGGATCTGGCTCATGGGGTGGGGCTGACCGGTCACAGCAGGCCCTAAGCCTGACACGTCAGAGGGACAGGCCGAGGAGCCCCAGGAGTGGACAACAAGCTGGACTCTACTCTTTCAGTGACCCCACAGGGGGCTGCCAGGCCCAGACATACAGTGCTGTGGCGCCCAGGGAGCTGGGGTGCAGGAGGGGTCCCTGTACCCCTGTACCCCTTGTGCTCCCAGGGAGCTTCAGGTGTCCTTTCCAGAAGACAGCCTGAGGGAGGAGTCAGTAAAACAGAACCCTGAGCTTAGAATCAGAGACTCTGCTTGCCCCGAAATCACTTCCTTCTTGGTTTGAATTCCAACCCTTCTGTTCCCTACCTGCGTGCTCCTCAACAGCTGGCTCCTCCTCCCTGGGTCTCAGTTTCCTCGTTGGTAAAATCCAAAGGAAAAAAAGCATGTGTTCTGTGGATATACTAAGGATGGTGAAGCGTTGTTTTTCAAGGCTTATCATGCCTGCAGATCTCGCAGGAGGTTACTAACCCCACATTCTGACCCAGCTGACCTGGAGTGGGGCCAAGGTCCTGCATTTCTAACAGGTTCCCAGTGAGGCTGATGCCACTGGTCCGGGGACCATAATTCTAGTAACGAAGATGTAGAAGTTCAGAGCAGGTGCCTGTCTCGTAGGGGGCACTCAGAGGGCGGTCCTTTTGGTTATTGTTATTATTATCATCATTGTCAATGCAACATAGGTGAGACTGTCTTTCCTGTCCAGAGCCCTCAGCCTCCTTCAAAGCTGTCCCCTTCAAGGTTTTCCCTGAAGCCATCTGGACACAAATAGTGAAGGGTCCCAAAATGTGGTTCATCCTACACCTCACCCCTACTGCTATCCCTGGGCTCATAGTGAGTGGCCAACTTGTCCTTAGCCATCTTTAGAGGTAGCCATTGTTCCCAGCAACTCTGTGAGTGAGGTTGGAAACCACTGCTTTATGGGAGGCTCTCTGGCTCACCCTGAACAAGGAAACTCCCTGCATGGGGCTCTGTGGAAGGCAGGGCAAGATCTCTGTCTGAAGAAGCCTCGTATCAGCATGGGCAGACTGGGCTGCTGGGGACCCAATCAGGCCCAGAAGAAAGGAACCCTGGGACCTTCTTTGTTCCTTTGACTCATCTTCCCTGGGCTCCTCACAAAACATCTTTCCCTCACTTTTGAAGAGGAGACCTAACTAAAAAAGCAAGGTCTTTGATGGGGGGTCCTGGGTCATCTGCCTGAGATGAGGATGGTGTGTTTGTTTCCAGCACCATGACTGAGCCAGCCAGAGCAAGAAGGTTGTCAGATCTGAAGGAATGGATTTGCGTGTGCCTGCAAGTGTATATCTGTATGTGTGTACTGCATGTTGGTGTGCCTGTGCATGTCAGTGTGTGAGTGAGTTTTATGTGTGTCTGTGATGACAGCACATGTGTACATGTGCATGTGGTGTGTGTGTGTATGAGTGTGTATGTTTGTGTAGGTACCTATGCATATGTGTGGGACTTCTCAGAAAGACACTTTGTCATGTTCCTCTCCAAGACTTTGTTAATTCACCAAAGCATAGACTCATCCATTTATCCATTCCTTCAATAGACTAACTAATCATAAAAGAATGAATTAGAATTTTCTTTTTTTTTGGTACTGGGGATCGAACTTGGGACCTTGCACTTGTGAGGCAGGCGGCAGAACCATTGAGCCAAATCCTTGGCCCTAGAACTTTCTTTCTTTTCTTTCTTTCGTTCTTTCTTTCTTTCTTTCTTTCTGTACCGGGGATCGAACTCAGGTCTTTGCGCTTGCGCAGCAGGTGGCGAAACTACTGAGCTAAATCCCGGGCCCCGCCCTAGAATTTTCTTAAATACCATGGTGCCATGAGAGTATATCGTGGGGGCTCTTCGTTTCCCATCATCTTGGGAGGTCACAAGCCCATGAGTTCTCTAAGGGCCTGTGTCTCCCTGATCACAAGGACAGCAGCACCTGTTCCTCTTGCCAGGCAGCTCTGTGTGCTCTCAGAGCTCCAGGCCCCTGCCCTCCACACACACCTGCCTCTATTTATGCATACGGATTGTATCTTCTATGCACCATGGGCACTGGGTCACCCCTGCAGGCATAGCACAAAGGGGCTTGTTCCGCTTGCTGCTTTTTTGCCACATCAAGCCTACATGAGTCTCATCCGAGGGTTTCTGTGTCAACTCCAGGACTGTGTGTGTCCCCTAGATGTGTATGTACCTTTGCATACAGGATGCTGTACTCTCAGGCATGAGGTATGGGGGATGCTGGGCCCTTCTGGGAGGGGTCTAAGCATCTCCAGGTGTGTGACATGTCTCTGAGCCTGGCTGGGCTTGGACCCAGTCCCCACCTGCCCCGGAAGCTCTCACTGCATTGTCCTGCCAGTAATTACAGCAGATAAACTGCTCCAGTTGAGGGCTGCTGTCCCCGGCTGGCTGCCAGCCGTGCGGCCCCAGGCTGCGCCGTGGGAGTCCATTCATTTTAATAAGAGGTACACCCTGTGTTATTAAGAAGAGTGTTTATTACTGTCGCCACGCACTGACAGCAACTTCCATCATCGTTAAACGGCAGATGGGGGAAGGGAGGGGGGCTGCACGCTGCAGCTTTCAGAAGCACAGTCCCAGCTGGTGAGGCTGGGGAGGGAAGATCTCTCTCTTTCTCCCCTTCTCTTATCCCAGGACTGCGTGGCAACCCCTGTGCAAGCAAGAATAGAGTTTCCATAGAGCCTGACCCTGCTTGCGGTGAGGAGTGGGGCCGGCGAAGCTACACTGGAGGGGCTCTGCCTAGTGTGCACATGCTGCCCAGAGAGGGAGAGGGGCCCCTGGGTCTGTGCTTGCTTCCCTGGAAATAGGCAGGGGTGACCTTGAGGCCCACTTGCCCAGCATCTGGTTTTGGGAAGCCAAATGCTGCTGCTACCTGGGATGTCCCACTCCTTGGACTCCTGCGGTTTCAGCTGAGTCTAAAGTAGTCCCACACCCACCCCGTCCTGCCTGGGGTCACTCTTATCCCATCACCAGGGGAAGGTCCCACAGCCCTCTGTCTACTCCATCCCAGGACAGAAGCTCCCTGGAGAAAGGCAGCTCCTGTCTCACACACGGCTTGGTTCTCATCACCACTCAGGGGCCAGTGACGGAGAAGGCATTCCGCAAATAATGTACTTAATGGCTGAACAAGTGAAGCCTCTTCCCACTCCTTCCCCTTCCTGCTGTCTGCCAGGACCTGCGGCTGTGAACACATCTCATGTGCAATAATGAGAAACGTGTCTGCATAGATCAAAGAACAGCAGGTTCCCAAGCTTTCTCAGTTCGTAGGGTCTTGGTAATTTTTCCTTAGGCCCCAGATCTACAGAAACACTTAAATGTTGGGTTTTTTTTTTTTTGAGTAATTAGGTATAAACAATTTAAGTACCCATGTCTGAGCAACTGATTAACCATTTGCAAAAACAATACACATATATTCTTTAAAACTATTTTAGTTGTATTCCTTATCCCCAATTTCATACCAGTGGGATTTTAGAACCTGTTAGGTCCTGCACAGCTTCTTAAAGCTTGGATCACATTGGACATTGTATTAGTCAGAGTTCTGTCACTGTGATAAAATACCTGAGATGATCAACTTCAAAAGAAGAAAGGTTTATTTCAGTTGACATCCGTTTTGGAGGTTTCAGTCCATATTTGGCCCTGTGGATTTGAACCTGTGGTGGGACCATGTGTTCCTGTTCAACTGATGGCACCTGGGTAACAAAGAGAGAGGAAATGCCCAGGGCCCCACTGTCCTCTTTAAGGACACAACCCCAGTGACCTAACTTCTTTCCACTGGGCACTACCTCTTAAAGGTTCTACTGCCTCCCAATAGTCCCAAGCTTGAGATCAAGGCTTTAAAATGGGCTTTTGGGTTATGTTGCAAATTGAAACTGTGGAAGACACTACCACCCTCATTGATTTTTATCACAAAAAAACACTGAAAATGCAGCTTCTCAAACAGACAGCATCCCTGAAAAGAATGCCACACGTTCTTGTATTAAATTCATGAGCCATCTTGAGCCTAGAGTTCAAGGATCCTGGATACTGAGTATCGCTGTTTGCCTGGAAAATTTCAAAGGTCCCATGGTGCCTCTGTGTGTGCTGTGGTGCCCAGGGGCACCTTGGGACATGATTTTGACACCATGGTGTTGGGAGATCAGGGTTCAAGTCTTAGTTTGTTGGTTGGCCTTCACATTTAACTTAACAGACACTTTCCTAAGGTAGACTGTGTCAGGCCCTACTCCGAGAGCGGCACAGGCAGGAACTCATTTGACTACCACAGTCCGATGAGACTGGTACTGTGCTGTGAAGGCTCATTTTGTGTGTGGACTTGGCCAGGCCGTTGTGCCCAGTTGTTTGATTAGGCAGCTGTGGAGATGTTGTGCTGAAAGTACTTTTAGATGGGATTAAAAGTAAACTTGGAGTAAATCGGGTGCTGTCTCCAATATGGATGGGTCTCATCCAACCCATTAAGATCTTAAGACTGAGATTTTTCAAGTAGAAGAAAGTCTCAAGACTGCAACATAGAAACCCTGCCATCTGAGTTCCCAGCCTGCTGCCAGGTAGGATTTGGACTCAAGACAGCAACATTAAGTCACCTGAATTTCCAGTGCTGTCCAGCTCTGCAGCTCCACAATTGTATGTGCCAGCACCTTAGCATCTCTCTCTTGCTCTCTCTGTCACACACACACACACACACACACACACACACACACCCCTACCTCTGTTCTGTGTCTCTGGAGAACCCTAACCCTAGTAGGTGCTGTGATCATCATTTATGGATAATGACATAGTTCAGCTAGGTACTAGCTGTGTGGGTTTGAGCAAGTCTTTTTCTCTCTGGGCCTCCCTTTTATCATGGCCAAATGAAGGGGATGGACAAGATATATTCAAGGTTATTTCTAGCTCTAACATCTGGGCTGTGAGGT
The DNA here is from genome assembly GCF_000247695.1 of Heterocephalus glaber. The sequence goes on along the minus strand of NW_004624734.1, from coordinate 25,597,259 downwards.
AGGATAAATAGGGCAATGATGTTACTGAGGATGCCTTGGTAGGGCTATGTGGTTGGCCATCCAGCAGCCACTACTAACCCACTTCTCCCTCACCACCACTTACTACACAATATGAGTACTCTCGTTCTGGTCCTCAGTTATAGCTAGGGGTAGCCATATGAACTTCTTCTGGCTAATACTGTATTAGCAAGTGATGTAAATTTATTGGGGGAAATATATTTTACTTCTCAATAGGAAAAAATTAGAGAGAAGAATTCATTGGGACTGATATGTTTCCTTTCTTGGTGTCTCAAAGAAGACCACAGGCCATGATGCCTGGAGCTGGAGCAGTAATCTTGTGACTATGAGGCAAGAATCACTAGTTAAGAATGGCAGAATGAACCTAAGTCCTTGATATGTGGTCGAATTGCCAAACCTAAGACTTGCTGCCCTGGACTTCTTGGTATGTATGATATAAATCTCTATTGTTAAGCTGCTATGGCTGAGTGATCTGTTACTTGCAAGTCACGGAATTTTAAGTAATACAAATGCCTTTATCTATTGTCAGAGGCCGAAGCTTAGCTTGGTGAGTGATCTAGGGAGGCATCCGGACTTTGGGGATTGTTACTTTGGGCTTTAAGGAAACTAAATTTACTCTTCTTGATTCAGTCATAACTTTGGCCCCAAAGAGAGAAAATTTTTTCCCAAATTTCCAATAGGTAGTGCCACACACTCTTGATCAGGGAAAACAATGCTCTCCAGACAGTTTTGGAACCGTGCGTTTATCCAATAGAGGGCTTTGAAGCATATAGAAAGGTATGTGGGTTCTAAGGGGCCAAGATTGCTCATACCAGTTGTTTTAGCCAGCTGGGACATAATACCCTGTATCAACAACTTAAAGGAGGGGAGGTTTACTTTGGCTTATGGTTCAGAAGGTTCAGTGCATGGTCAGCTGGCTTCAAGGCTCAAACATCATGGTCAAAAGATGTAGGAGAGCGAAGATGCTTAATTTAAGGTGGCCAGGAAGCAGAGCAGGTGAACAGTTCCAGAGAGGAGGGCCCCAGGGACTATATATAGTACCCAAGGTCACACTTTCATGATCCACCCAAGCATGTGCTTTACTAATCTCCAAAAATTTCTTTTCTTTTTTTTTTTGGGTATGGGTATGGAACTCAGGACCTTTTGCTTGCAAAGCAGGAGCAGTGCCACTGAGCTAAATCCCCAGTCCTCCAAAGAATTTCTTAATCCAATCAAGCTGACAAATCAGGATTAACAGTCACACAAGCCAACTTCACTCTCCTGTTTCATAAGACTAATGAGGGGAAGACAGACATCGCACTCTTATATTTCAGGGAATTTGATAAAACTTACATAGTGGGTTTGGGGCCTAATACAGAAATGTAAGTTGAATAATAGCATAGTTTTAGTTCACCTCTCTAGATTTCTCAGGTACTAGTTTGTTTAGCAAATGCCCTATGGCAAGCCCTGTCCAAACAGCTCTACCATTATCAACTCATTGAATCATAACAACACTCTTATGAGAGAGGTGCCATTTTTCTCATTAAAGAGGGCTGATCAGTGGACTGGTGTGAGCCTAGATGGAGTATCTAGTGGCAAGCCACAAGCCTCAGCTCTTAACACTGTCTTGGTCCACTTTTTCTAGAATCCAGGACTTGAAAACGTGACGTTTTGAGAACAACCAGCGTTCTTGTATATTAGATGATTCCCATGGGCTAAAACCGTTGAGCTGAAATTGTGATTACTTATTACTCACCTTTGTTTAAAGAAACTATTGCACACACACAGAAGGGGTTATGGTGGCTAATTGCAGTACCTGGGAAGGAAGACAGGGTTCATTAGCTGCTCATAACCCCAGAGACACACAACTGCAGGATGGTTGGATAGCATCAAGTGGGCCCTTGTTTCTGTGAGGAAAGTGGGGTGCACTAGGGTGGAGTGGGAAGACCTGGGACCCATTCTTCACTGTTGACACCACACATATGACAGTGAGTTCTACTCTCCAGACTGTACCCAGCATTATACCAAAGGTAGTCAGAAAGAATTGTCAGGATGAACTAGACCTCAAAATCATGGCAACTACAATGGCAGTAGTTGTTTTCCCCAATCACTATTCTATTCCCCTTTGTTCTGGAAACAGCTCCATGCTTTCCTTATTTTCCTTAGGGGAACCATCCATCCTTCTTTCCATGTCATATCCATGTGGTTAACCCCCAGCGGGTGGGTGCCTGACCCAGGCCTGACCATTCAGCAACTGCATATTCTGGCCAAATGGACTATTTGGGGTGGACATGTGACCTAAGCCAAGCCAAACAGAGTCCTGCCCATTGACTTTTGCTAGAATTCCTGGGAAAGGGTAAGGCAGGATTTTAGGGTGTGGTGAAGCAGCAGGGCAAGTAAGTGTGACCTGTCAATCATAGAGATTCAGATATGCGCAGTAAAACAGTTCCCAAAACCCCGAACCTGGAACCAATCAGAGAATGCTATCTTTAATTCTTCTGAGAACTCAAGCAGATTTTTGATAGGATGGCCTAGATCTGACACCAGCCTGAGGAGTGGAGGACACAAAAGACAGCCGCCATTTACCTCGTAGCCACAGTGCTTTCTCTCTCACAGTGGCTGCTCTCACCCTGTAGGGTGTACTTCTTCTCCTACATTTAATTGCCCCACACTCGCTCTGCAGAACATGTTTCTTTTCCTACCGTCAATAAATGTAAACCCTTATTACCTTTTGCTCTTGGGCTGACCAATTCTTTGTTCAGGACAGAAAGAACCTAGAAAACACCTGTAGAAGGAGACTCCAGAACCCCAGTACCAGTAACTAGGGGGCTCTTTTCTCCCTGGACTTGCTGAGCTGGTTGCCTGCACCGGGTCTCCCATGGATTGCTGCACTGTAAGTCCCCACCTGAAAATGGAGCAGTGCAGGACAAGATGGAGCCAAAGCACAGGGACAGGTTCCTGAGAATGTTATTTGAACTCATGGATGCCACAGTCCTTGCACCTGGATTTCCAGTTCATGAATCAATAAGTTCCTTTGTTTGTTTGTTTGTTTGTTTGTGTTGGCAGTGTTGCTGGGGATTGAACCCTTCACACTGAGCTACATCTTTTTTTAAAATTTTGAGATAGGGGATCACTAAGTTGCTAAGTTACCCAGGATGGGATCAAACTTTGACCCTCCTGCCTCAGCCTCCCAGAGTGCTAGGAGTACAAATATGTGTCACCATATTTGGTCTCTCTGGAGGGACTGAATAGATTTTTGAGTTGGGTTTTTGTCCCTTGCTATTCTAACTGGCACAGCAACAGAGTACTATTTGGCCTGACCCAGGGGGTTTAAATTCTTAAGATGCAGTGACTCCCGCACAAGCCTGCGATTCTCCCATGTGGATTCCAAGAAAACCGAAAGAGCCAGTGGCGGTGGTGAAGGGACACACAGGTGTCAGCTCTGGGGAGAAGAGGAAGCATTTCCTAAAGGCAAAAATGCCAGCAAGGGCTGTGGCTCCTCATCTGTGCTGAGGTTACTGTGAAGGCTGTTTGTGCACAGGGCAGAAAGAAGAGGGCCAAGCAGCTCTTGAACTCTAAGATATGAGGGATCAGGGATAAATTTATTTCAATGTGGTGGGGGCACAGATGCCATTGGAATGGTCCTGTGGGAAGAGACAGGTCTGGAATCGGAATGCCTGGGTCCTCCTCCTCTCTCCCTGTATCCAGCCGTGCTGGCCAGAGCAAGCCAGTCAACCCCTCAGCTCATTCTCTGTCTACACCAGTGGGGTGGTGCTATTTACTGGGGGTTATTGTGAGGCTGAAATACAGTTAAAGCCGTACTCGGTTTGATGAAGTCATTGCATTGTGCAGACAGTTTTAAGAGGCTGGAGTGAAGTGGAAATGGAGCTTCCGCAGTTGGAGGGTCTGGGATGGGTTGCAGAAATCCTATGAATTTGAACTGGATAAAACCAACTTGACCAAATAAAAGACACCAAGCAGCATATGCAGGGCTGTGATTCATGGGCCACCATTTGCGGTCGTGGGTGAAACTCAGGGAGTAGTAAAGAAGGACTGAGGGGCTGGCTGGTGTCACGGGTGAGTTTGTTTCAGAATTATCAAGTGATCCTGACTCAAAGGCCCATGCATGCAAGGGGGACGCACTCACCCAGTCAGGGTTCTAGGCCATCAGCTTTCCATTCCACCTCAGATGCTGTTGTCGGGACAGGCGCCTTCCTGCTACTCAGAGACACCTGGAAAGGTGGACACATCCTGCACACACCCGTGTTGCGTGTTGGCATCCCCACCAGTGCACCCACCCAGGTGGCCCATCACCATGTAGGAGGCACCCCACTAGGCTCTCTCTAGAAACCCTGGACAGTGCCCAGCCTGGTGATGCTCCTGCCCTGGCCCCGCCCAGAAGACAATGTCATCTGAGGAGGGCCAGGCAGGGGCCTGTCTGCCCGAGGCTGGTCCTTCTTCCTCCCTCACCCTGGTGACACAATCAGCCAGCCCAGGAGCCAGAGCTGGTGGACCTACTCTTCCCCTTCCCATCACCCCAGGGACATCAGGGTGGATGTGACACTGGGACTCATGTGGAGGCTGCTGGCTTTGGCAAGGTTGATTGGGACCCACATGTCAGCCAAGGCCATTTCTTCATCACTGTAAGTCTGGGCCAAATAACAAGACCGCGGGAATCTGCTAGCACAGGCCTGAGGAACACACTCCATTACTCTCTTTCATTCACTCGGGAGATTTATGTGGCCTATCTCCCTTCCCTTTGTCCACCTGCGAGGGCCTATAAGTCATGTCCCCGGGCTGACAGGTCACAGGGCCTGTGCTGCTGCTCTGTCAGAGTGAGTGATGCCCAGGGGTGATTAAAAGAGAGGAAGGGTGAGGGGTCAGCAGCAGACGGCATGATGGGAGTTTGGAATGTAATTATCACTCCCATGACATACTGCTGGTTGTTCTCCCCCTTCTCATAATAGATATACACACTTGGGTGCAGCTCTGAAGGAGGAGGCAGTGATAAAGCTGGCAGGAGCCGGAAGACCTGCAGAAAGGGGCTTTGTGTGATGGGCCTCCCAGCTGAGTTTGGAGCACCTGACACCAAGCAGTATCTGTGGCCACTGGGGAAAGTGCCCTCCCTACCCTCAGCTGTCCCCAGAGCCTTGGTCACACCGGGATGGAGGAAGCACCAGTTGCTGTTCACTGTCCTTAGCCCTGAAGGGGTCTATTAAGGAAGGCACCAATAGGGCAAGCCTTGGAGGTAGCTGGGTTAGCTGGGTAGGTTACTTGCTTGCTCCCAGTGGATTAATTGTAGCTCTCTGGAATCACACTCCACTGTGGATCCCTCCCACAATGAACCTGAGTGGCCTATGACCACAGCCAAAGTGAGGCTGTACAAGTTCTAGGCCTGGGTCTGAAGAGGTCCATAGCATCTGCTTTCAGGGATTCTGAGCCACTGTGTAAAGGACTCTGGGTCACTGCTAGAGAAGTCATATGGAGAGAAAGTTCCCGGGAGATGAACAACTGTGGAGATAGAGAGAGAGAAGACCCAGTGTGCCTGTCTTCCTGACAGAGGGGCCATGTTGGATTCTCCACCCAAACTGCAGAAAAGTCCAGTCAAAGCACACAGAGCAGAGATGAGCCATGCTGGGTGAGCTGTGCCCACTGACCCACAGAACCACCTTAAACAACATGGTGGCTGTTTTAAACTGAGTTGTTTTGGAATAATTTGTCATGTAGGAATGGATGACTCTCTGGTATCTCTGGAGCCACTCCTCCTCCCTCTTTGCTTCCCACTAGGGCAAGGCCCAAATATGGTCCTGGTGCTGGAACACACAAGTCTGTACCAAATAGAATTCCTATCCAGCTGTGTCCCAAGGGTGGGATGGGAGACTGGCCCACCCTGAGAGCAGGCCATGATATTACTCAGGGAAGTGTTTCCCGGTCTAGAAGGACCAACACATGCTAAGAGTCAAAAGTAGACTTTTAGCCAGTCTGTCTCATTGTTGCTTCTAATTTTTGTGTGTGTGTGTGGTACTGGAGATTGAACCTAGGGGTGCTTTACCACTGAGCTATGTCCCCAGATCCATTTGTCTGTCTGTCTGTCTCTGTCTGTTTTTGTGATATTGGGGATCAAACTCAGTACTTTGCACTTGCAAGGCAGGTGCAGCACCACTGAGCTAAATCCTATCTATTTATTTTAATAGCTCACTAAGTATTCCTGACAGGCCTCATTAAGACAATGAATATTGTTGTTGGGGCAGACTGCTCTTGTGGCCTGCCATTGAACCCCACAATTCCTAGTTCTTCCTCTTAGCTATATGAGCCTTTGGAAGAGAGAACTGGGAAGCGATAGAGTCAAACAGCCCAAAGGCAGGAAGAATGTGGGGCCTTCCTGTGATAACCAGGGATTTTTGTAGTCATTATTGCTTTTAATCCTTCCAGGACCCTGCCTCCGTTTTGACAAAAGAAGACAGGGAGATCTTCAGAGTAGGAGATTTGCCTGTGTTCACAGAGCAAGGAGGTGGTGGAGACAGTGTGGACACCAAGCTTTTGCATTTCGGTATAGTGAGGCAGAAGGGAAGCAGGGTCCCAAGGCCCAAATTCTGGGATACCCTAGGTAAGGTCAGGGTGGGCTCTGACACAGGTTCTGGTAGCCTCTTCCTAAATGCCTTCCTAAGAGAGGCAGCTGAGAATTTTGTCCCACTTTCTACAGCTCCCCCAGGAAGTAAGAAGTGGATCCTTCTTCCCCCTTTCCAACCCAACATTTAGTAAGTACCACTGGGCTGGCCAACGTAGGTTTGAATCCCAGTTCTGCCCAAAAGGACCCGGTGACCTTGGACACACATCTCAGTCTCTTTTTATCCCAGTTCTTTTTTCCATCCAAAGGGATTAACAACAATATTCACCACATTAAAATTGATGTGAGGCTCAAATTAGTCGATATATTGAAGAATGTAGACCGCAGCCAGGCATGTTGGAGCATACCTATAATCCCAGCTACTCGAGAGGCTGAGTCAGGAGGATAGGAAGTTGGTAGCCAGCCCAGGCTACATAGCAAGAACTTGTCTCAAAATTTAAAAAGGGGAGGGGATGTAGCTCACTACTCACTAGGCTCAATTCACAGTACTCCCCCATACACACACAAGTAAACACTGGCATGTTATTTTTAACTAGCTAACAAATATTAACATGGTGCCTCGGACAGGTACTTTAAAAACTTTACAAATATTAACTTGTTTAATTATTCCAGCAACCCCTATAAGATGGGCACTGTGAAAGGTGGATACTATTATTCCGCATTTAATAGATGGGGACCCAACATTCAGGATGATCAAATAACTCACCCAGAGCCACATAAGTAGAAAATGACAAAGCCAGGATTCAAATTCAAATCTGCCTCTAAAACATGTGCTTAACATTCAAACAGAGCTGTGATCAATAATGTCAGCTGTTAAAATTTCGTTCCGTTTCCCTGAATAAACACCAGAGTTCCTTTATCTTTACCTTTACTCTTCTTCCATAGAAAGTATAATAGGGATCCTTTTGTATAACTCATCACAAGAAAAGAAAAGGCAGAAAATTTAAAGGAGGTATAATTTCCCAACCCACTGAAGTAAAAATGTAAAAGTATAATGAGATTCAGGACTGTGGAGAGTGTGGGGAAATGGGTACTTTTATAAATGCTGGTGAAAGTGTAAATGGTAAGTTCTCTTTGAAGGAACTGTTTGGAAGGACAATTAGAATTAAAACCAGGTATTGCTCGTAATCCAGCAATGCCATTCTTGGTGTGTGTCCCTGAGAGACCCATGCACATGTGCACAGGTGACATGGGCATGACTATCCACTGATGCATTGTAACAGTGATGAACTAGCAAAAACCTATGTGTCACTGACTGGGGATAGCTACAGAGCCGCATCTAACCCCACCTGCCCTGAGGATCTTATGATGCTGAAAGGAAAGGAATGCTGTAACTCCGTAGGTACTCATGTACAAAGACTCAGCTTTAGGGTTCCTGCATTCATCCAATCAACAAGCATTTACTGAGCACCCCTGTAGTATGTGCCAGGCACTGTTCTATGCCCTGGGGACAGCTGTGAATAGTACAGACAAAAATGCCCACATTTGTGGGGCTTCTAATTACTCTTGAAGGAAACAAATGAACAAAGAGTCAAAAAACCAAAAACAAGTTGTGAAACAACACATAGAAAGACCCTGATATAAAAATAAAATCATACCACGAACAATTATATATCATTTTATATATTTTTTCTTTTTTTCAATAAACATTTATTTTTCTCAGTTTGGGAGCCTAAGTCTAAGGTCAAGTTTCTAGCAGATTCCAGGCCTGGTGAGGCTTGCTCTGTGATTCACAACTGGGGCCTTGTTGCTCTGTCCTCATGTGGTGAACGGGCATACATTTTTCTAAGAGTATACACATATAGAGCCAGGTACACAGAAAAAGATGTAGAATGTTACCAAATTTTGCCAGTGAAACCTTCTGGGAGATTCAGTTCCTGATAAGAGCTCTCTTGCAAGCTTTACAAATGACTACCTTCTTGCTGTGTCTTCACATGGACAGAGGGGACCCCACCCTTCTGATCTCATCTAACCTAATTACCTCTCCAAGGCTCCACCTCCAAATTCCTTCACTTTGGGCTTTAGGGTGTTAGCACATAAATTTTGGAGGAACACAAGCATTCAATCCATAACATCTGTGTTAAAATCCCAGGCATTTACTATGTGACTCTGGCAAATTATTATCCTCTGTCAAACTCTGTTTACTCAGCTAAAAAAATGAGGCTCATGTCCCTAATTTCACAGGATTGTGGTGAGTTCTAAAAGACCTATAAATGTGAATCCTATTTTCCTAGCCACTTGAACCCTGCTCCATGATTCCCTGGTGGACCCCATTTCCTTCCCACCCCCAGCTTCCTTGTCCTCAATGCATATGACCTCCTGACTTTGAACCTCTGAATTAATATCTGTGATTGGGAGAAACAGTGTGTTTGTCAGTGTCCGCCAAAGTCATCAGGAATGCACCTACAGTTGAGCAAAGCTGGGGTCATTGAATTGTTGCAACAGGGCAGGATGCATGCTGTGGGGAACAGTGGGAGGCCTTGGTAAGAGGGTACTTGAAATGAATTATCATGAGATTATCTTATAAGGAAGTTAGAGGAGGGTTCCAGGAAGTAGGGCTTTGCTTCAGGTTGCATACTCTTAGAAGTGGTTAATTCTGTGTTTGAGTCTCATAATGAACCTTATCTAGAAAAAGACAGAACTAAATCTAAGCTAAAGGTGTCATTGGTGACAAAGCAGCAGTCATTCTCTTAGCTAAGATAGGGGAAGAATTGGTCATATTGTGTTCGCAATGTTCTTATTTTTGCCTGTGTTCAGAAGAGATGTTGAAGTGGCCTTGTTCTCATTTTGATTCATCATGATCATGGAGTAGTCTGATGTTCGGGTTCTGTGAAATTGTTCATAATCACCAGGAAACACCATGGTCCAGCTGTGAGTGCTGGGCCAGTTCCCTGATGTCCGAAGCCACTTTCTCTTTCTCATGTGGGAGCAACTTTGAGGTCAATCAAGGTGTTCATGGGATCCTTGATCAATGAAAAGAAAGGAACCGTGGCCCTGGCTGCAGGAAGAGGATGACACTTGCCAAGGTTCCCTCCCTTCCCTGTTCGGTCTCGCCCAGGCACTCGCAAACAGCCCCTTCCTCACAGGGGCAGGACCCACCCAAAGGGCAGGAATTTGCGTTTTTGGCATCTGCCAAGGCAAATGGGGCTGAGGTCAGAATGGCAGTGTTTAGAGGATGCGCAGAAATAGAGAATGTTCCCTATTGAGAATGTGAGAATCCTATTCCCAGCACAGTGTGAGGCTCAGGGAAGGTTAGAAGCAGTGAAGAAGGTTCTCCAGGAGAGACAGTGGTCACAGAATCAATGCACGTCAGTGTGGCTGGGCCCATCTCGAGCATCAAGGAGAGCGGGAACAATCTCTCATTGCAGAACTATGTCTTCAAATGAACTCCTGGCAGAAGCCTAGTGTATAACACAGGCAGGAGTGCAGCCATTGAAGATGAATCAGGAGAGGGCTACTGGGAGTCCTGCCATTCCCTCTATTGGAACTCCTTCCCAGTGACCTCTAAAGCATCCCTGGGAAACCTTTAGATCTGAGGTATCATGGCTAAAATCCCTCATCTCTCTCAACATTTCACTTTCCAGAAGCAGAAAAAGGAGGCCGGTTTTTTGTTTTTCTTTTTTAGTCTAAGGTACTCATCCTCCCCCCAGCCAACTAAACTCTTCTGGGTCCTCCGCGGCTTGAGGGGCTTTGCTCATTTCTCATCCAGGTCTTCAGACAAGATTTGTTACTCTCCAAAGCTTCCCCTTGCCAGAGTGGGGGCATGATGGGCACTTGGGTGTGTGCATTGGAACTGTGATGCATCTTGATCTGAGTGAGGACCATGTGCGTGTGTGCTGTAGTGTGCAGTATGGTGAGGGGCTGGGTCTGGCTCGTATCAGCTTATATGGGCTGACTGTGTATGTCTCTTGCCAGCTCTGAATTCAGTGGCTCATACTGGTGGCTCAAAATCAGCCATTGTGGGGCTGTTTGTACCAATAAAGATGTTATATTCAGGGTGTTTTCCCCCTGAAAAGCCAGTTAAATATTAATGAGCACATTGCTGGGAACATACATATATAAATACATCAGTGCCTCAATAAGAAGATCTAGGGTCTTCTGACTCCCAATTTTGTGATTGCTACCTGCAATTATTTCTTGTCAAGGGCTGGGGATGTAGTTCAGTAGCAGAGCACTTAGCATGCATGAAGCCCTGGGTTCCATCCCTAGCACCACACACACACAGACACACACACAGTTACTTTCTCTCTGCTTTCTCCCCCTAAATTCTACAAGGGCTAGAAGCTCATCTGCCTTGTTCTCCACCCAGTCATTAGTGGTTGCATAGAAAAAAGAATTTCCATGATGCTAATGAAGGCTGGGCTGAAGGGCGTGCCCATCTGTCACCTGCCTTGGCTGATGCTGCTAAGGACCCGGGGTGTCCGTGAGGATGTCCACCGTTGGTGCCTCCACATCCCACTACCCTCCCATGTGTGGAAACCACTAGCTGTCCCACCCCCACAGAATCACCTCCTGCTTCCCCTCTGACTCTGTGCTCCTCTGAAGAGCACAGCCCTGTTGAACAGAGATCGGGGGCCAAATTGGTTTCCCCTGTAGGACTACAGGTTGCTTCAGAAGGACCAGGTTCTACTCATCTTGGCAAGGACAAGACTGTGGTGCTTTCGGCCATGAGACCCTGGGTGGACAGAGGCCTGTGGGATGAGCGAAGGGGGCTTCAAGAGTATCTAGAGGGAGGAAGAGCAGACTGCCCCAACGACAAGGTCATACATTGCTCAGACAAGGGTGGCTTCAGAGACAGGAAAGGCTAGTGAGGTAGGAGATGTGGGGGTGATCGACTGGCTTTGCGAGCCCTTCTCCACTTCCAAAGGCCACTATGCTACATTATTCTACAAGAGGAGATGGCTGTGGATCCTGGACACAAGGTCAGGAACCACTCTGTCATGCTGGGTGCCTGCTCCCTGGGACATGCACCGCCCGGGATCCTGACACAGACACACCCTCCTCATACTAACCTTCTAGTTTCTTCCAGCTACTCCAGGATGGAAGGATTTTGTTCACCTCTAGTCTGGGCTTCTTTCAAGGAGAATTTTTATTTTCAAACATCTCCTTAACTGGGAGGGTTACCAGGGTAGCTATTGGGGCCGCCAGGTATGTTCTAAATATTCATGGGGCGAGCCCCCAGGGGTGGTTCTAGATGCAAAGCGTCGCTGAGCTGGGGACCTAAGTGGGCATTGAATTGAAAAAGTAAAAAGAAACAAGCGAAACTAAAACCTGCCCCCTCTCCCCCTGAGCTCCGGCCGGGGCTGCTGAGCCAGGGGCCAGTGGGGACTGAGGCGCCCAGAAGCTGCGCCAGCCAGGAGACAGGGAAGACAGGAGACGCAGAAAGGAAATCCTCTGGGGTTTCCCGGAAGACAGGACGCTTGGGCTTTTCGGGAGGGAGCATCCCTGGCCCGCGGAAGACGCTGGGCGTTGAGAAGGCCCTTGGCGACCCCGAGGCGGTAAAGCAGCCTGGCGGTGGCTCGGTAGACTGACAGGCGGTCGGGGTGGCCGGGTGGGAGGTGGGCGCGGCCGGGAGCCCGAGCGGTGAGCGGTGCCGGTGCGGCAGGAAGGCGGGGCCAGCGGGCTGGAGGGCTGGGGAGGAGGGGAAGGAAGACAGCGTGACTGCGTCTGATCTACAGTGACGAGTACCAATGTTAACTGTCACCTCTCATCTCCAAACTAAATCACACCTGGAATTGGAGGCACCGAGGAGCTGATAGAGTCAGCCTCGCAGAGGCGACAAGTCAATCAGCGCGGAGATGCGCGCGGAGACACCGGCTCCGCGAGGCCGGCCGAGGCCGGCGCCTTCATTCATTCCGGGATTTACACTTGTCAGGCTGCGGCCTAGGGGTGGGCAGAAGGCCGGTCTCACTTCAGCTCCACTTAAAACGGGATGACTGGCGGCTTCTCCCCGCTGTCCCTCAGGCCGGCCCACTTGCTCTGGCTGCCTCTCCAGTCTCCATTCTGGGATCATCTCCAGGCTCGAGGGCCGGGAAGAAAGCCAGCAGTGGGTGCATGGGAAGGCTGGCTGGACTCGGGGAAAGGGGCATTGGCTGTCCCAGCTGCCCTTACCATGCTAGGAGCATGTGAGGCCAGAAAGAATTCCATCCTGGGGAGCTGGGCTTGTGTTTGGGAGGGAGCAGTGGGGTGTTTCGGGGAAGGAGGGGTGGATTTAAAATGACTACACTGCAGTAATTCTATCTGTCGTCAACTGTGGTCCTTTCATTCATTCATTTGCTCATTCAACAAATGGCATCCACCTAGGCTCTAGGTGAAGTGCTGAGGGTGTAGCACCACAGAGCCCCCACATCCTGAAAAAGAAGACAAGTGTTAAAAACTTCTCAGGTTACCACATACTAGGGTCCTAGGATTAGTGAGTGAACCTGTAACCCCCCCCACTGCCATCACTGGCCACACTATAATAATCAGCAGTGTCATTTACAAATACGCTCTTCACTTGCATAAACATAACTAAGTGCTAAGTGTTGTGCCAAGAAAAATGCCTAGAGATTTAACTTCCAGACAGAGAGGGGGAAAAATTGAGTTTCCATTGCTGTTTGAACATCTGTTTTATTTTTGTCACCATGAAAGTAATAAAACTTCATCACAGAAAATTTAGGCCAACAATGAGAGAAAAAGTCACCCACATAATAAGTTAGCATTTTGATCCACTTCCTTCTAGTCCTTCTTCTTATATCTCTTTAACATTTTTTTGTTTTCTCAAAAGTCCTTAGCCTAAGTTACATGCTATGGCAATGAATGTGGAGTTGGGGTGGAAGGTTCATTTTCTCCCCGACCCCCCCATTCAGACTAACCCCTAAGGACGAGGCTTCATTCTGCCTAGTGCCTGGGCACAGAAATGGTGATACATGCATTCAGTGAGCTGATCTCTTAATCCAGATTGGTGTAGTCATTTGAAACTGAAAGCAGCTCCTTTTTTATGTTGCCTGCTTCTCAGTATTAACTTCTCTTTGATGTAATTTTTGCTTCCGATGCTTTCTCCCTTCATGGGTTAGATTAGTGTGAAATTGGCCTGGCTCCTCTAGAGACTGCAGTGTTAAGCTTCAAATATTGGGTCCTTATTGGAAATCCTTAACCCACATCAGGGGAGTAAAGTGGCTGTGTTACTTGGGTGAACGTGTGTGCTTTGTGCCCATATGAACACACGTGTGCAGGACTGGGTGTAGGGGAGGAGGAGAAAAGTGCATGTTTGTGAGGGAGAAATGGGCAAATTGAGACTGTTCTCCATTTACTGACTGCTGAAGATCTACTGTACTTGTCTTAATCTTAGGTGGAAGCGTAAAATGGGTCTTAGGGAAGGAACTTGAAAACTTCGTAAGGGAAGAAAGCCAGGCTGGTTTGTGGGACCTCTGGCTGGAGCTGTCCAGAGGCCTTGGTGCTGAAGGGACAGAAGAAGGGTGACAGTAACAGAACAGTTACACAACCCCACCTACATCTGGGGCTTATGCCTGTTCCAGTGAGTGTCCACCCTGTTCAGATGTGACCTTGGAG
>NW_004624734.1:25502758-25582983 GCF_000247695.1 Heterocephalus glaber | reverse complement strand
ACACACACCACCACCACCACCACCACCACCAACACCGCAGCCACTATTTCTATCATTCCAAGAGGACTGGCAGCACTGAGTCCCTTCACCAGGTCTGCCCTACTTTTTTGCTTCCATGTGAAAAATGGCAACTTGCAATTGGGCCAGGCTGCTAGATGGATGTACTCATCTTCAGGCCAGGCGCACCTGAGCACCTTGCCCAGGAAAGGGCCCCCCCACTTTGAAGGCAGGACTAGGGGCCTGCAGTAATTCAGATGAGTTCAGAAGGGAAAGGTGCTCCAGGTGTGATGGTCTATCACACTCCACCTCACTCCCCCAGGAACACAACCTCAGGTGCCTTGCCCCCAAATTCAGATTCATCTGAGGACGCCAAGGGAGGACAGAAGCTGGCAAAGTTGATTCTGATCACCAACTGGCCTGAGCTGTCCTTAGTGGAAGCAGCCACCAAACTGTATGACCATCATGGTGTACTGGGATATCTTCAGACCCTCCATCAAAAGCAGTTGAGCTCCAAACACTTCAAGCTCCAAGCTAGTCAACATACTGCAATCCATAGCCCATGTTCTTTGTCTCACTCTCCTGGACTTTTACTCATCTGTCCAGCTTCCGCCTCAGTGTCTTTTCTTCTCCACAATATTCCTTTCCCTGGACTCAGCCATCTGTTGCTTGTATGTGTCTGTGACCTTCCTTTCCCTGACCCTGTTCTCTGCTCTTCTCCCACACTCCTACTTGATCCTTCCCCTTCCCTTCTGGATCTTTGACTTCACCCTCTTCTTGCCCTGGCTCTTGCCCATCTGCCCCACTCAATGCCCTGTCAGGTCTCTGCCTCCTAGAAGTGCCTTGGCCCACTTTGGTTTAGTCTTGTGCCTCCTTGTGCTCAGGCCCTCCTCTTCCCTTCTTGAGTCCGCAAATCACTCCTTCCAGTGTCAGCCGGCAAATTGGTTTATCCTCCCCCCAACCCGGCTTTCATTACCTTGCCGAAATGAAGCGATATCTCCTCCGCGGAGGCTTCCCGTCCGTGCCGCCGCTGGCATAATAAATGAAGACAAAGTGCCGGCGGCATAGACCATCTCTCCCACCGCACCACCAGCCGCTGCCAGCTTCATTATTCGCTTAAGTTGCCGGAGAGAATTACTTAACCCTGACCCGTGTATTAGGGGCCTGTATTAATGCTGCGACAGGCGCCTCTTACGGCAGAGAACAATTTATTAGTGCCGAAACAGGCTGCTTTTCTCTGTCATTTTTCCAATCTGAGCTTTGAACACACATCATTAAACTTGTCTGACTCTCTCCCCTTCTCCATCATTCCTTTTCCATTTTTTTAAACAGAAAGCACCATAGAGAATGGAGATTGTTCTGAAAATCTCCAAGTGCCTCTCCCTCTCTTTTTTCCCCCTCTCTTTTCTCCTTTACTCTCCTTTTCCTCTTCATTTTTAATTTGGGCTCTTTTTGATCTTGTTGGATATCTTATTTTTGGAGTCAGAATATTTGGGCATGGGACATTTGGTTTCCAAAAGGGAATCGAGTTGTCCTTTGGATGTGGGATTTGGGAGTTAGAACAACCCTCACCCCCTGCCCCTGGAGCCCCACATCAGCCATCTCTCCTCCAGATGCCTCCACTTCTGGCTCTTTGCACCTCCAGCTGTAGTGGCTTACTTTGAAAGCAGGGCTCAGATGGATTCTTGGGGCTGGAGGAGCTGGGTGTGAGAAGAACTGGGTGGGATTGTCATGGGGAACTTACCCTGTGCACAGTTGGGACCAAAGGTCTGGAGGGGTTGGTGTGGAAGACCTGGAGCTGCCCACAGCTTCTGAACATGAGCTGAGCTCAGGTACAAAGGCTGGCCATGGGCTGGGGAATTGCCACATGCACAGGTTTCCCCTGACCAGAACATACAGTGTCAATCCCTAAGTGTTCTCATCTCTGGCTCCCCATGAGGCTTTATCTCAGCACCTGAGCTCAACCTGTAGCTTCTGCATCTTCCCTGGCTCCTCGTCTTGGCCCTTCTTGCCTTGCACATTCCCTTATCACCAGCATCTTCTGTGCCCAGAGCTAAAAAGAGGCACGTTCAGATACAGTGGCTGCCTCTCTCCCTGGTGGCCTTCTCTTGCCTAAGTGGCCCCAGTTTTTGCTTGCATTTCCCTGAAAGCAGAGCTTGAGCAGATTTGGGTATGGATCATTTCAGGGGTGACACCAGGAAGCAATGGTGAAGGGTGGGAAACTGCTGTAGGCAGTGGAGTTTGACTCCACCAGGCCCTCAGAGCTGGATACAGAATGCCCCCCCATTGCCCTTCTGGGGAGCCTGGTGTATTTATCCACAGACTCCTGTCCCCATTGGTGAGGGAGCATCAGCTCCTCCAGATTTCTCCCCTGTGTTTGGTGTGTATGGGGTGGGTGTTGCTGAGCACTTTTGCCATGGGGAAAATCCTGGGGTAGAAGAAAACTGGAGAGAAAGGTGAGGCTCCCGCCTCAGGCAGGGTGGCTTGGGATGGGTTTACAGAGCCCTGACTAGCACAGCTATGGCTGAGATCAGAAGTGGGTCAGGAGAATGTGAGTACACTAATAGCTCCCGCCCCAGCTACGTGCCCCACCTCCTGCCACCATCCTGCTCCTCTCAGTCTCCAGCATACATGGCCTCTTATAGTTCTCAGCTTTGCAGCCAAGCCTGACCGGGGCTGCATAGTGCCAGCCAAGCACATAAACTAAGGAGGCAGGATGGGGGCAATAAACAGGAACTGGTAGGGACTGGCAAATCAAGGGATAAAGACACTCACACAAAGCACTTGCAGTTTGGACAAGTATTGGAGGGCCAGAAAATTTGATCTGCAGTCTACCAATGTAGTGTCAGAGTGAGATCTTTAGAGGAGATGGAACCTTTGTGAAGTTTTTACTCACTTTTCTTACATTCTTCCCAACTCTAGCTGATGGCTTTGGGGACTGTTTGAAGGTAAGTCCTGGGGAGAGGAGGGTAGAAGGGAGAAGGGCAGGAAAGCCCATTTAAAAGGCCAGTGGCTTTTCCTCTATCCCAGTCCTTCCCAAATTCCCTCAGCCTCCAGATCCCTGCAACCCTCCCTCCTGCTTAGCTTAGCTCAATAGCTCTTGAAAAGTTCTCTAATCACCTCTCTGCTTCCTGCATTAATGAGCCTCTCATCTCACTGATGGCAATCAGAATATTTGCTTATGAAAGGGACACGGTTAATAACACGATTGCTTCCCTCCGCCTCCTTCCTTCCTCTGCTCCCCCCTCCCCATCCCTCGCCCTCCACACAATTCTCTCAATTAACGATAGGCAGAAATTAATTTTTCCCCTCGATCGAAACAATTGCAGGGAAGCGGATTGCCAGCGTGGCTTCAGATAGGGACTGCTCCCAGCAGAGCAGAGAGAAAGGAGGGGAGATGGAGGAGATAAGCAGGCTCTATCTGCAGGCACAGGACAGAGTAATACAAATGTTATCCTTAGAAATGTACTTAAAGAGGATATGTTTATAATTCGGAGGGGATTTTCAGGGGCTCGCCTGCCCTCCCTCCCTCTCCAGGGCACTGCACTCCACTCATTTCTGCACAGCAGAACCCAGAAATTGTTGGAAATTTTGCTCCTGCTGCTTCAGTGAACACGGTGAACCTTGGGTGAGAAGAAAGACCAGGTTACTCAGGGGTCCTGACCATGGACTAGAGCCCAGGGCTTAGGCAGCTACTGATAGTGCTGACTTTGTTGTCAAGTGCCAAATGCCAGGTATAATGTCTGACAGGCCTGTGGCTTTCCAGATGAGGGCCTGGATATCTGCACCTGTACAACTCTTCTGTACCTGCCTGGACTTCTAGCTTGGATACCCTCCCAGTTATTCCTCTGACGGGTAGAGAGCTGAAGGGGCCTACACAGAAGTCATAATCAGATCCTTGCACACTGGCTTAAGAACATTGACTGTGGAACCTGGCAGTCTGGGTTTGAATTTCAGCTCTACTACTTAAACAGCTCTGTGATCTTAAGTAAGTTACTTAACTTTTTGGTGTCATTTCCTCACCTGTAAAGTTGGTATGGCACCTACCTTACAGGATTGCTATGAGGATTAAATGAGTGAATATTAGTGTATTAGTAAGCTTAACATAACTACCACAAAATACCTGAGGTTAAAGATTGATTTTGGCTCATGGTTGTGGAGGTTCAAGTCCAAGGTCAGTCAGCCCCATTGGTTTGGGCCCCTGACAAGGGCAGCACATTGTGGTCGGAGCACACGTTAGATAAAGTAGTCATGTCCTGAGCCAGCAAGGGGGAGACAGCCAGTGACACACAATCCTCATCAAGGCACCACCTAATGACCTAAGGAGCTCCCTGAGGCCCAGCCTTGTGAGGGTTCCCTTACTTCCCAGTAGTGCTGCCCAGAGGGCCCAGCCAGACTTTGGGGGATATTCAGAATCCAAATAGTAGCAATTAGTAAGCATTTAGACTAGGAAGTGACATGTAGCCAGTGTCATTTAAATGCTTGATAAAGAAAAAAATATATACTTCTCTGACAGTCAGGAATTTGCCCATCCGTTCATTCAACATTCACTGCACACCAGTCCTACACAGGCATTTTAAAGATCTGAAAGTCTCTGCTCTTTAAGCTGTAAACAACCATAAGCTGTGCAGAATTCCACACGAGGATGGTGCTGTATGAAAAGTGCCATGAGGTTTCCGTGGGAGGACGTGCAGAAATTCAGCCAAGACAATCCGGGGTGGCTTCATAGAGGAGGTGGCGTCTGAGCAAAGAGCTTGGAAGATTATGTTAAATTGTTTTAGGCTAGGAAAGGCTGCTATTGGGCAGAGGGAGGGAAAGAGGAGCATTCTAGATGCGATGGCCGTAGGTCAGGGGGGAAGATGGAGAAGGGGGTGAGGGCAGGGAGGGCGAGAGTTGTCCCTTCTGGCGCCTCCACCTTGTGCATCTACACAGTCCGCTCAGCTCGTCTTCTCTCCCAACATCCCAGAAAGATTAACTTCTCGCAGTGCAAGAGAGAAAGTTATCATTAGCCCAGAATTAAAAGAGTGATTAATGAGGCGCTACCCCTACCCCCCATCCTTATCTGGTGGCGGTGAGCGGGACAATGAAGCGGTGGGAGGGGAAAGGGAAAGAGAGGGAGAAAATGCAAAACAATAAATATTAAGTGCAAGGGGGGAAACGGGAGCACAGTGCTGTTCCCACTTGTTAGATTGAAGGCGCCTCTCCAGAGGGGGGAAGGCTCCAAATTGCTAATTAGCGCCTCTGAAAAGGCCTGGCTCTGATATGCGCGCTGGTGAAAGGCCGCGTTAATGAAGGCGCGGCGCGCCCGCCTCCCTTTCCCCCGGCTGCCTCCCTCCGCCGGCCCCGGGCCGCGAACAATGCGGCGGGCAGCGCCGGCTCCCCCAGGCCTCGCCGGGATGGCCGGCGAAATGTGGAGGGGGAGATAAGGCCGCGCGGAGGGAAGAGGCTCACTCCCAGGGGCCCAGGGAAAATTTGCAGTTATTATGAAGGAGATGAGACAGATTAAAAGCCCTTGTGTTCGCCGCTTTGCCCCTTTATTTAGTGGCTTCATCTCCGAGATGAAAGAAGTTGGAAATGACTTTCTCTGCTTTGCGCTGCAAGAAGCTTCATGGCACATTTCTTGACTTTATTCCTTCTTTTGTTTCTTTCTTCCTCGTTTTTAACCCCTGAAAGGCTTCTCTGTGCGGCCATGGGCACTGGAGGCCTAGAAATAAGGACAGGGAAGGGGCTTTTCTATTGACCGCTGGAGGTCTGTGGCTTCTATCTCAGAGGCCAGTGGCTGAAGTAGGGACGTAACAGCGCACCCTCCCCGGAGGCCTCCCGGAGGAGCTGCGGAGCCCTTATCCTGGTGGGGCTGAGGCTCCCAGACTGCCCCGCCCTGTCCCCAGGGGGCGGTACAGCGCTGCTTAAGGACCGGGTCACCACTGCCAAATGACCCAGACCCAACCCGGAACTCCACCACACGTTAGTGTCTGACCTCAGGCAAGATATGATACTTCTCGGTGCCTTGGGTTCCTGTCTGTAAAATGGGAGTGCTGATAATAGTGCCGTACAATGACCTGCCTTATTCTTCCGGTAAACTAATGGCATTACTGTCCTTGGTGTTTTTGTGCCTGGGTCTACACTCTCTGCTGGATACCTTTCCCTCCTGGCTCTGTGCTTGGCCACAAAACCTGCTTTGACCCATGTTTCACTTACAATCGTTAAGCCCAGGCTTAGAAAAGTCTAAGTGTCTCTGCTCTCTCCTCTTAGCATCCTGTTAAGGTTGTGAGAACATGCCAGAGATGGCCTCTGGTCAGAAGAACTTGATTTTGTCAGCTTGGTGGGTGAGCCAAGTTGTGCCAGGCAAGAATACTCTAGAACACTGACGGCCAACCTTTTGGAGACGAGTGCCCAAACTGCAACTCCAAGCCCAGGTATTGATCGAAAAGTCCCAACACTGCAATTAAACCTAAATACTGAGGTTTTAGTTTCTCTGATGCTGGGCTCTGGGGGCAACTTGGCTCATACGCCAACAGAGAGGGCTCTGTGTGCCCGCTGTGGCACTTGTGGCATAGGCTCACCACCGCCGCCTTAGAACATTAGGCCCCCACTGACTCTGGGTGTATGAACAAGCCCACCCAGGATCAGCCACACCTAGCCCAGGCAGGCAGAGATTGGTTGCCAGCCTGTGTACCCATGAGAAGCAATAAATGAATGTAGTTTTAAGCAACTAAATTTTGGAGAGACATCTTATTATTGTGGCAATAGATAAGTGACATACTAACTATGCCTAGAAATCAGGTGCTGTCTAAATCAAACCAAAACTCAAACCAAGTCCAACATACAAAGCATTGGCTTTGGGGTTGGAAAGCAAATGGAGGCTAGAAAAGATGGTAAAGAAACTGCAGTTTCAAAGAAAAGCTAACCTCTATTATGCCTGGTGCAGTAACTGGTGAAACTGTTGTCTAAGGTAATTTGGAAGATGGAAGTACTTAATGAACTCATAGGTTTGAGTAATGAGATTTTCAGGAAGAAAGTTGAAAGATCAGGTTGTTCTTCCTAACTGAATTGATAGGGGACTGTGAGAAAAGGGTGTATTGAAGAAGGAAACGACCAGTTTGTTAACAGAAGTTAGAGGGGAGTGTTAACCGCTCAGAACTTGACGGATTAGAGAAAAATACTGTTCCTCATCTCCAGCTGTCCCAGCCAATAAAAGATACTTAATGTAATAGAAGGCCTGAGACTTCCACTTCTGGCATTAGTGGAATAACGGGGACTATATTTGACCTCTCATCTTATGCAAAGGGACATAAAAATACTCAGAATCCAACAAGGTAAAATTAGCAATGTCTGAAAAATAATAAAAAACAGATGAGACATAGAGAAGCAGGAAAATACAATTATAATGTAAAAAAATTGATCAATATAAACAGACCCCAATTGAAACAAAGTCTTTGTAAATAGGGAAGGGTGGAAGGGGTAAAGGAAGCACAGGGAATGGGGAAAAAATAAGAACCAAGATACATCATGTACAGGTACAAGCACCCAATGATAAATGTAAACATACTGTATACCTAAAATGTACCAATAAAAGAATTTAAGCAAAAAAAAAGACACAAAAATTACACCAATGACAAAAACTAGTGGACAAAAATGGTAGTCTACAAGACTAGTAGAAAACTGACTTGTTGAAAATTATATAGCTATTATAACTATATTTCATATGTTTAACAAGGTAGGGAAACAAGAATAGTAAAGAGAGAGAGAGGCAGAAGATATAAAAATATCTGTATATACTTCTGTGCAAATACAATGTCTGAGAAAAAAATAGATTAGATATACAGTGGATTAGATGCTGCAGAAGAAAAGAAAAAAAGATTAGTGATTTTGAAGACATAACAATATAAGCTAAAAACACATAAAGAAAAAAAAACAGGAATAAAATGGAAAGAAAATGAGAGAGAAGTCGGAAGGAAGGAATAAGGAAGGGAAGAAGAGAGGGAGGAAGGAAGAAGTGAGGGAGGAAGGGAAAGAGGGAGAGAGATTTAATAAAAACAACTTAGAGCAAGCTAATCTATGTGCTTATGATGGATTTACATTCTAATAAGTCCATCCCAAGTTGCAAATATGATCATAAGTCTAAAATACATTTAATATACCTAACATGTTAAACATTATAGCTTCACCCATCTTATTTTAAACATGCCCAGAACACTTACATTAGCTTACAGTTGGGGAAAATCATCTCACACAAAGCCTATTTTATAATAAAGTACTGACTATCTCTGGGATTGAATGAATACTCTATTGAAAGTAAAAAAGAAAATGATTGTATGAGTACACTTTCACTGGACAGTGAAGTCAAAAATCGTTAGTTAAACCATCATAGTTGGTCAAGCCTCATTTGTAATCAGAATTCCAGAAGTAGGTGAGGCAGGAAAGGAGAAAAATTTTTTTTTTTTGGTTCCGGGGTTCGAACTCAGGTCCTTGTGCTTGCGCAGCAGGTGGCGAAACCACTAAGCTAAATCCCCGGCCCGAGGAGAAAATATTTTAAGAAATAATAGTCAAAAGTTTTCCAAATTTAATAAAAACTATAAATCCATATGTCTTAGTCACTTTCTTGTCTCTGGGACAAAATACCCAACAGCCACAACTTGAAGGAGGAGAGGTTTATTTCGACTCACCTTCTCAGTCCATGGTTGGCTGGCTCTAAGGCAAGAAGGCCATGGTGGAAGGGCCTGGTAGAGGGAAGCTGCTCACATCATGGTGGTCAATAAATAATGAGAGAAGGAAGGAGCTGGGGAGGGAGATATACCATTTTGGGTCATGCCCGCCTCTGCATGACCTGCCACTTCTCACTAGGTCCCACCTCCCAAAAGCACACTCAGCCACTGAAATTACCAGTGGATGAATCCACGGATGAGTATATCCCATGATCTCATCACCTTCCAAAAGCACTGTCTATGAGCGCATGAAGCTTGGGGCGAGGCATTCTTGATCTAAGCTTTAAAGCCACAGATTCAAGAAGCCTAATTCCCAAGAACAAGGGCAGGGGATTTAGCTCAGAGGTGTCACCACTTGCCTTGCAAGCACAAGGTCCTATTTTTGATCCCCGGTACCAAAAATCAAAAAAAAGTAAAAGCCAAGACAGGACACATGATGAAATATCACCATCAGATTTCTTAGCTATTGATAAAGAGGAAACCTTAACAGCAGTAAGAGTTTAAAGGCATATTATGTAGAGTGGAAGAAAGATAAGAAAGACAGTAGACTTAGTCTTTTAATAACATGTGCCAGAAGACAATGGAGCAACATTTTTAAAGCACTGCAGGAAAAACAATGTCAGCCTAGGATTCTATACTCAGCAAAGACATCTTTCAAAAATGGAGATGATAAATGACTTTTTCAGGGAAACTACAGCTGAAAGAGTCATCACAAACATATCAGAACTACAGGAAATGTTGAAGAAAATATTTCAGACAAAAGCAAAATTATACACGAAAATCTGAATCTACACAAAAGAATCAAAAGTGCTGAAGATGGTTTTATGAAACTATAAAATTTTTTATTTAAGAATATATTAATGCAATAACTATGTAAGGTGAAAGAAACTGTAGGATTTCTGGTATATGTAGACATAAATAAATGTATGACAACTGATGGGCTACCCCAGAATATGACACGTTTGTTATAGAGGAAACAGCAGAAGCAGGCCATAGAAACTAGAAAGAATTCCTCTTGTCCTTTCTCCCCTGAAGATAGGACCCTCATTCCAGAGGTGTCCTCTCTGTACCTAGAGAACAAGAAACCCCTCATCCTCCCAGGCACAGACACCTAGAGGAATCTGAACCCACAGACCTTGTTAAATTCCCTCAGTTTGTTTACTATAGATCATATCCCTTTGTCCTCCAATTACATATTTGCATGACTGTCCATAGACACATACAAGTGTCCTTGTTGCTTTGTGTCTTCATTTCTGAAGTCTCTGGGGTCAGATAAAACTAATTTTTTTGGTACCGGGGATCGAACTCAGGACCTTCCACTTGCGAGGCAGGCAGCGGAACCACTGAGCTAAATCCCCGGCCCAGATAAAACTTATTTTAAGTACAATTGCACACTTTTCTCTTGTTAATATGTCTTTTATTATAGGTACCTCAGCCATGAACCTTGCAATGCCATGAGAAATCTTTTCATCTCTATATGAGAATAGTACAAAGGCCAGAAGAGAAGAAATGGTAATATACTGTTACAAGCTTTTCTCCCAAGGCCTCAGACATGCTTGGCAAGTCCTGTACCACTGAGCTATGTCTCCAACCCTGTTATAAGCTTCTTATGCTAGACATGAAAGGGCATAATATTACTTGAAGGCAGACTAAGATAAGTTAAAAAAATATATATTATAAACCCTAAAACAACCACTGAAAATATAAAACAGAGGTATACCCAGTAAACCAACAAAGGAGATAAAGGAAACCATAAAAATCACCTAAGAAGAGGAAAGAAAAAGAAACAAAAAGCAAAAAAATAATATATGGAACAAATAGAAAATAAATAGAATGATGGTATAAAAAGTTAACTTTCAGGGGCTGAGATCTATGCTCCCCTTCCCCAAATTAGTATGTTGAAGAACTAACTCCCAGTACCTCAGAAGGTGACTATATTTGGAGAGGGGCTTTAAAGAAGCCATTAAGTTCAAACAAGGTCATTAGGATGGCCCCAATCCAATGTCCCAGGAAATCTGGACACAAACATGCACAGAGGGAAGAGCGTGGGAAGACACAGGGAGCATACAGTCATCTACAGGCCAAGAAAAGAGGCCTCAGAAAAAAACAAAATTCCTGACACTCTGACTGGAGACATCTAGCTTCCAGTACTAGGGAGAAATTTCGGTTCTTTAAGCCTTTCAGTCTATAGCATAATATTTAGTTGTGGAAGCCTGAACAAACTAATACACGAACTGCATCATTAGTCATATAAAATGCAAATATTCCAAACAACCCCGACCCTGCCACCTGCTACCAGCCCCACCGGGAGCAGAGCCAACCTACCCCTTTGACTCATAGGCCTCTGGATCAAGAGGACCCACATGCAAGGAGCTGCATTTAGATCTGATGTAGATTCCTAGACTCCCAGCATGCAGTGATTGGATAAGACTTCCAGGTGTTCTGGGATGAGGTGTGGCTATTTTACCTGTCGGAGAGATATGAATAACTGTGGCTTGTGATAAAATAATGTCAATATTGACCTCAATTTTCATGTGCCCTCCCCCAATATATGTTCAAGTTCTAACCTCTGGTACCCTTGAAAGTGACCTTATTTGGAAATAGTCTTTGCAGATACAATCAAGTTAAAATGAGGTCAGATTGAATCGGGATGAGTCCTAATCCAATGTCTTGGTGCCCTAACAAGAGGAGAAGAGACAGGGATGGCCATATAGAAAGGAAACACTGGTGTGAACATTAGGGCAGACATGGGACTTATGCATCTGTAAGCCAAGGAACACCAAGGATTGGCACCTACCAGAAGACAGGAAGAGACAAAGAAGAACCCTTTCCTAGAGCCTTTGGCAGAAGCACCACCCTTGATTTTGGACTTCTATCCTCCAGAGGTACTCATGCCCTCAATTCCGGACTTCTACTCTCCAGAACTGTGAGGGAATATATTTATGTTGCTTAAAGTTACCCAAAGAAGTCCCTCCCTTCTTTGCGGTAGTTGCTCAGATGAGCCCTTACCAGAGACACTGCCACAAATAGAAGCAAGAAACCCCCCCCCCAGCCCTTTCTTTCCTTTATTTTATTATTTTCATGGCATTTCTACCACTTTACATTTTATGTATTGATCCACATATTATTTGTCTCCCTCCTCTGAAAGAGAAGAATCCTGAGGTCAGGGACTTTTGTTTGCCGGTGTACCTTTGGTGTTTAGGACACGGTAAATACCAAATAAATATTCCCTAAGTGTTATGACTTATATCTAGATGTTCCCCTAAAGCTCATAGGTGGGGCTTTTGGAAAGCGAATGGATCGAGGCTGTGATACTGGATCACAGATGTGTGATACTGGATTAGTCCACTGATGGGTTTATAGCTGGGTGTGATACTGGGAAGCCTGGTAGGAAGATGTGGGTCATTGAGGTTGTGGCCTGGAAGTATACATTCTTCCTACTCCCTTAGTCCCCCTCTCTGCTTCCTGTCTGGCATGCCATGAGCAAGCCTGCTCTGCCATGTTCCTCTGCCATGCTGCCCTGCCTTGGAGCCAGCTGACTATGGATTGAAACCTGTACAAACCCTGAGCAAAAATGAACCTTTCCTTCTTTAAATTGTTAGTGTTGGATGTTGTGTTCTAGCAGTGATGAAAGGAACTAAGACACTAATTGTTTGAGTTGATGAACAAATGTTACTGTAAGCAATTCCTGCCAAATACCTTCCCAAAGCAAAGAATGCTTAGTGAAAAGAATACCTTCTGAAGTCATATGCCTAGTTCAATCACAGTTACTTCATACACTTGCTATGTGACCCTGTTTAACCTCTCTTAGCTTCAGGTTCCACATCTCTATCAAGAAGGTAGCTCTTAGGGCTGGGGATTTAGCTCAGTGGTTTCACTACCTGCTGCGCACGCACAAGGACCCGAGTTTGATCCTGGGTACCAAAAAAAAAAAAAAAAAAGAAGGTAGGTCTTAAAGCATTACTTTGAGGGTTAACTGACCTCATCAATAAATATAGGAGGCGCGACTTTCTTTGTACAACAATATATGCCTAACAGTTAATATATATCATATATATTTGTGTTGCTAAGTTTCATGCATAATATTGGGCACACACTATTGTTTAGAGGCATTATAGGTTAGTGGTTGACGGTTTGGCTTCTGAAGTCACTCTGCCTGGTTACATGCTAACTAGTTGTATGGGTTTAGGCATGCTAGTTAACCTCTTTAGTTTTCTCATCTGTAAAAGGGAGATAATAATACTCTCTACTCACAGAATTTCTGTGAGGATTAATCTTCAGAAGATTAATGAGGTAATTCATGTTAATATATAGATAGTCTCTGGCAATTACTCAAGAGATCCTAGAGACTATTACAGTCCTGTACCAAATAATGATGTTTTGATCGACAATCGACTACATATATAATTGTGGAACCATAGATAAGAATGAGGCTAGCCAGATGTGGTGGTGCTCACTGTAATCACAGCACTCTGGGAGGTTAAGTCACTAAATTGCCCTGCTTGGGCAACTTCATGATTTCGTGAGACTCTGTCTCAAAATTTAAAAAATAAATATATAAAAAGGGCCAGGAATGTAGCTCAAAGTGAAGGCCCTGGGTTCAATCCATAGTACTTCAAAAACAAAAACAAAAAAGATCATCAAACCATTCTCCTCACTTAGTGACATAGTGACATGGCAGCCGTCATAATGATGTAGTACAATTTATTACTCCCCAATGTGTGGTGTAAACAAACCTAATGTGTTACTAGTCACACAAAGCGTAGCACAGCCAGGCACAGTGGTGCACACCTGTAATTCTAGCTACTCAGGAGGCTGAGGTAGAAGGATCACAAGTTCAAGCCCAACCAGGGCAACTTAACAACTTAGCAAAGTCATGTTTCAAAATTAAAAATAAATAAAAGGGCTGAGGATGTAGCTTACTCCAAAGACCCTGGGCTCAATTCCCTGTGACCACAAAATGAATGAATTAGTGAATGAATAAATGAATATTTTTTAAAAGGTAAAAAATAAAATGGGCTGGGGATATAGTTTGACAGAAGAGTGGTCCTGAGTTCAATCTCTAGTACCATCCACCCCCACATACACACACAGTGTGGCACTCAGGTACAGAACATAATACTTAAAGACAATAAATGATTGTTACAGGTTTAGTATTCACTATACTGTACTTTTTATAAAAGTGTATTTCTTCTACTTATAATAAATTTTACCATGAAACACTATGCCCAGTGACACCAGCAGCAACCACACAGATCTTGTGTTTCCTGCATCTCTTTTTTCTTTTCTTTTTTTTTGTACTGGGGATCGAACTCAGGACCTTGCATTTGCAAGGCAGGTGGAGGAACCACTGAGCTAAATCCCCAGCCCTACTGCATCTCTTGATTTCACCGAGTGGCCACATTGAGTGATGGACCTATACCAGCTAGGGCTGTGTAAGCACACTCTATGATGTGTGCACAGTGATGAAATTGCCTAACAGCACATTCCCCAGAATGCATCCTTGCTGTTGGTAAGGGATGCATGACTGTATTTTATTATCACCTAACTCAATCTTCCATGCATTTCTGGGGCAGTCCTTGGCACATAAATACTAATTTCCCTAAATATTGTTTTAGCTTCCTTCATTCTCTTCTGCAAAGCCAGGTTCAGGTTTCCC
Organism: Heterocephalus glaber; assembly: GCF_000247695.1. The sequence goes on along the minus strand of NW_004624734.1, from coordinate 25,568,622 downwards.
ATAGGTTCCCCAGTGAGGTCCACCTTGAATGGTCTTGCCCTAGGCCTCTGAGCCCTGGGTTTCTTTCCTTTTTGTACTTCCCATGAGGTCCATGTTAGCACTGGCTTAGGCAGGTGGAGAAGGTAAGTGATCTATGCTTGGTTATCTTAGCCTCTCATTTCCTGCCTGGATGGTTCCTGCACCTTGTGAGACTCCTCCTTCCACAGACAAATCTCCAGGAATTTGTAATGCCAACTTTTCAACTAGGAATAATTTTTATGCTTCTATGGGAGAAGGCTGGTAAACACTTCATGATCATTTCTGTGAAGAGATGGAACATGGGACATGGATGGAGGAGAAGGCACATGGTAGTAGTGTTTTATGGGCAACAAAGGAGATGGTGGTGAATATGGAAAGTGGACTGAATGATGGGCAGGTGGAAAAGCTGGGGTACACTGGGCTGCAAGTAACAGACCATCACAACTCAAAGTTGCTTAAACAGTAGCAATTAGTATGTCACACAACAGAAAGTTCTGGAATAGATCCTTCAGGGTTGGTTGATCCAGGGCTCAGGAATCTCATCAGAGATCCAGATTCCTTTCATTGCTGTTCTCTGCCATCCTCAGCATTGGTACATCCTTAGAATAGTGGAGAGGTGTGGCAGTTCCAGGTACAACAATTTCCAAAAAAAGAAGAGAAATGGTCGCTTGCTGTGATTGCCCCCCAAACCTTCTCTTCATATTCATTACCCGTTACTGAGTCAGTGTGCCCACTCCTGAGACAGTCTGCATGGGAAATGGGATTGGTTACCCTGTGGGCTCTGTCCATGGCTTTCACCATCCTATGGAATACACTTGTATGTGCCACCAGATACTTAGGAGGCAGAGACAGGAGAATTGTGAATTTGAGGACAGCCTGGGCAAGACCATATCTCAAAACTACAAAAAAGGGCTGGAGAGTGGGAAGGAAGGGGGAAGTAAAAACGATTAAGATGTATATTTATCAATTCTCCAAGATAATTATTATCCATCACAAACATATACCAATACATAAAAAAAAAAAAAGTCCGAGGATGTTGCTTAGTGGTAGAGTACTTGCCTAGCAGGTGCAAGGCCCTGGTTTCTATCCTCAGTAACATTAAAAAATATGACTGAGGTTCTAATTTTCCTAACTCAGTATCTCGTGAACAAGCATTTATTTAGTTTTTAGTCTACTTAGCACAGGTCCAGATATGTTGTAGGGGCTCAGGAAATATTTGTTGGATGAATGATTTAGTTGGGCAGGCAAACTTCTACATAATTACCTCTAATTCAAAGATGAATGAAGAAAATATTGTAATGAAGATTCTGGCAAGAACTGAGAGAGAAGAGCCAATGGAGAGGGCAAGCAAAGGGAAGTCTTCATGGAGGTAGCATTGGCATTGAACCTTTAAATCTCCCCAAATCCCAAGGGTGTTTAAGAACCAGCAAATGGTCTAAGCCTCAAGCAGGAGGAAGTGAAAGATGGAAGAGGTGACATGATCCAAACCGTGTTTTCGGAAGGAACTATACTACCAGGTAGAGAATAGCTTTTTTGGGGAGATATTGAAGGTGGGAAGACCAGTAAGATGTCACCTGGCCAGATGAGGTTCATAGCAGAATGAAAATGACAGAGGGAGGGTGGGTCTAAGAATCCTGTAGGCGTGGAATCTATGAGGCTTAGCATTTAACTGAGTAAAGGGGTAAAAGGGGAATCAAGAATTGAAAATTATTTTGAAGCTTTTCACCTGGCTGAGTGTATGGTAGAGGTGATGTTTCCCGAAAAGGAAACAGTAGAGAGGGGCAGATTTGACAAGTATCATGGGAGAAACTAAGCTTTATTTTGACATCTTAAATTGGAGATACTGGTGGTGGATACAAGTGGAGACATTAGCAGAAGCAGAAAATTAAAAATGGACTTCAAGAAATTTGGGAGCACCAGGCCTGATGGCACATGCCTGTAATCTCAGAAATCAGGAGGCTGAGGCAGGAGGACCACCTTGAGTTCGAGGTCAGCCTGGGCTACATAGTTCATTCAAGGCCAGCCTGAATTACAAAGTGAGACCCTGTCTCAAAAAACAAACAAAAACAAACAAACAAACAAAACAGATTTAAGATCCTTCGATTTCATGAGTGTGATGATTGGGTGTTCATGCCGTATGCATGAGTTGTGCCTCCCTCAAACCTTGTTATAACCTTAAACATTACCCTTCTGATGTGGGGGGAAGAAAAGAAATTTGGGAGCTTTCAGTGCTGAAGGGGACAAATGGCACTACAGGAACTGATGTGATTTGTGGCAAAGAATTTTTTTTTAAAGAGAGGGTTGAGGAGCATGGACATCTGTTAAATATTTCTGTATGTCTGTCCTGTGGAAATCACAAATTCAGCACATCCCAAATAGAAAATAGAAGTAATCATCTTCCCATCAAATCCTTTCCCCCCTTTCTCCTCTCCTCTCCCCTCCCCCCTTCCCCTTCTCTCCCCTTCCCTCCTGTACCCTTCTGCCCCTCCCCTCCACCTCCCTTTCTTGTACTTTGCACCCAGGGCCTTAACACTCACTTATTGCAATAAGGCCTTGCTAAATCACTAAGTTGCTCAGACTGAGCTCAAAATTACAATTTGCCTGCCTTAGTCTCCCAGAATGCTGGGATCAGAGACATATACCACCCCATCCAGCCACTCCTCTCGAGCTTGTCTTCATTTCTTTAGCTGTGCAGGTAACTCTACTCAGTCTTGCAATCACTTTGGCACAAAACCTGATTTATCATCTTTGTCTCCTCTCTTTACATGGTAAGTTTCACCTACAGGAAATCCTGAAAATTCATAAAAGCAACAGAGTAGAAATGTAGGCATTTAATGGGAACTATTTTGGATGTTGTGTAGTGTACTGTTCTGGTGATAGTCTTATGAAAATACTGTTTTAATTTCCTTTATATATACTCAGATATATATATATATATATTAAACTCTACATTTTAAAGCACACTTTTAATTAAATATAACAGCCATATAGAAGTATACCCCATCATAAATCAGTAACTTTTCCTGTCATTAAATATCTTTCCATAACATCATCTTTATAGGCTGTAAGGTACACCATCCCAGAGACGGCATAATTAATAACTTAATTAACCACTTTGGTAGCAGTTCTGGCTTTTTCAAGTACCTTCACCCCTCAGCAATGTTGCAGAAATAAATTTACCTGCATTTCAGATTTTTGCACCCATTTCCAAGTCTTCCTTAGACTAAAATTTTTAGGGAAATTTCTGAGCCAAAAGCCATACACATTTTTAGAAAAAAAAAAACTTGTAATTTTAGAATTTCAGGTTTCCAGAAAAATTATGACGATTCTGAGTTGGGGATGTTGCTCAGTAGTAGAGTGCTTATTTAGCATGTGCAAGAGACTCTGGGTTCTATCCCCAGCACTACAGAAAAGGATTATGGGGCCGGGGATTTAGCTCAGTGGTTCCACTGCCTGCCTCCTAAGTGCAAGGACCTGAATTTGATCCCCAGTACCAAAAAAAAAAAAAAGATTATGAAGATTCTACATTTTCCATGTAACCTACATCCAATTTCCCTTATTATCATCTCGTTAGTATAGCACCTTGTCACAATTAACCAATATTAATACATTATTAATAACTAAAGTCCATGCTTTATCTAGATTTTTTCTATTCCAATATTCCATCCATTATACCACATTCCGTTTAGTTGTCATGTCTCCTGAGGCTCCTCTTGGCTGTGACAGTTTCTTAGACTTTCCTTGTCTTGAGACAGGGTCTCACTATGTAGTCTTGACTGGCCTTGAACTCACTTTGTAGCCCAACCTGGCCTCAAGCTTGTAGCTATCCTCCTGCCTCATCCTCCTGAGTGCTGGGATTACAGACATGCACCATCACGCCCGGAGACTTTCCTTGTCTTTACCTTCATAATTTTGAGGAATTCTGGTCATGCATTCTGTATGATGTCCTTCAACTGGGGTTTGTTTTCTTTCACATGATTACATTACCAGTTAGCATGGGTCCTAGCTTTAGTGATAATGGAAACTAAAACTATAGCACAAACTTGCAGGAAAAGGCTTTAATTAAAAGAGAAAACAAAGGAGAGCACAGCTTTGACAAAGATCAAGCTGGACCTCTAATGAGCAGAGTAAGAGCAAATGGGAAACTACTCCAGCTTGAGTAGCTGGAGGGGGCACACTCTGATGAAGAGGATCAGACTGGCCCACTCTCAAAAGAGGAGGCCAACTTTTAAGGATTAGTTGAAATGGGTCAGGGTCTAGTGGAACATTCTGTCAGTTTTGGTTTCCATAGATCTGAAGGAATCCTTATGATGTGAGGCACAACTTGGTTCCCAAAAGATATTTTTGCTTAGGGAAATCTCAATCTTGTGAGGTTCTGCTGGAATCCAAGGTGACCTTTAATTTAGTGCCATGACTGAAGACTTCCAGGTGTAGTTGAATGTTCCCGTTAATTCTTATCTTGGTGTCTTCAGTCTTAAAGAGGGATGAGACTGTAAATTCGGGGATCAACTCTGTTTTGCCAACTTGTAGACATATACTCCCTAAATGATTAGCATGCCTATATGCAGATCTGAGATCTCAAAGTTTTAAGGTAACAAAGGCTACCAAAGAAGGAGGAGGTCAAGCTTTGTTCTGATTTTAGTTACCTATTGGACATCTGTAGGCCCAAATGGTCATTATTATTATTATTATTATTATTATTATTATTATTTGTTTTTTGGTACCGGGGATCAAACTCAGGATCTTGCACTTGCAAGGCAGGTGCAGTACCGGTGAGCTAAATCCCCAGCCCTATTATTATTATTATTATTAATTTTTTTTTTTTTTTTTTAGCAGAAACCACTTTTAAGTCCCTGACTGGCTCAGAAGAAAACACAAATCCTGCTTTTCATGAGTAACTGGTTTAGAGCCCAGGAGTTATTTTGTGTTCCTATGGTGGTCTCTGTGTCATTTGGACTGGGGTTAGGAGTTTTGGAAGGAAAGTACTATAGAGTGCTGTGCTCTATATATCAAGTTCACACACTGTCATGACGCATCACTGTTGATGTTAACCTTGATCACCAGGCTGAGATAGGGCCCGTCAGGTTTCTCCACTGCAAAGTTACTCATTTTGCCCCCTTTCCATACTGTACTCATCAGAGGAAATCACACAAGAAGTTGGGAGCTATGCTTGTGGATGGGCTCTACACAAATTAGGATTCTTCCGCGGGAAATTTATCTCTTCTTCCCCACTAATTTACTTTATCATTCACATATCAGTATGGGATCATGAATATTTCTTTTATACTTTGAGATATAATCCAATATTACTTTACCGTTTTATTGCTCAAGGCAAGTATATTTTTAATGCTGAGTAACTTAACGCAAAACTGTCCCCTTCCGAAGTTTATGCCAACTCTTATGGATAAAAATGAAGATCCATTTCTCTTCAACCTAACAAATCCTCAGCGCCCAACTTTCTGACGCTCACTGGGGAGAAGAGGCTAGCCTGCGGGGTCTACTCTAGTTTGACATCCGAGCCACAAAGATGATTCTTGCTCCCTACTGGGCTTTTCCTTGCCTCCTGGCCAACATCCTAGCTTTCCCTGGCCCCGCCCACTATGGGGCGGAAGCGGGCACGACCGCGGGCGGAAGCTGCTGGGCCCGGGCGGGCCTTCTCTCAGTCAGCCCCTCCCACTCTACTACCGCCCCACCCCTCCGGCCCAGACCGGAAATAAGGTCAGAGAGGGAAACCCCGGCGGGGAGACTGGGCCTCAAAAGCGGCGCCAGTTGGAGGTGGCTGCGGCAGCCGGTGAGGGGGAGGAGTGGGTGAGAGGGTCGGTGTCCGCCAGCGCCAGAGAGCATCCGGGCTCTGGGCTGCTGCTGGGCGGCTAAGGGTGCCTTGGGGCCGTGGCGGCTGGCGGGAGGGGCGAGAGTGGTGGGCCTTGCGTCCCTGGGCCTGTTGCCCCAATCCCGGGCGATGAGGTCGGTTCGCCTCGAGGGCGACAGTCCCTTCCTCACCTCCCTTCTTTCCCTTTTCGGCGGGTGACAGCATGAGGGATTGGTGTCTCGGGCCTTGGTCGCAGTAGCTCTCGGGGACAGCGGGAGATGGCGGGGAGTCCTTTGAAACATGTTATTTTTGTGTGTTTTTTTTCCTCGCACATATGTGGCCATGTTGCGACCCTCGATCACAGAGGGAGCCCGCTCGCCAGATCTTGCTTTTTGGCGGTTTCCATCTTAGAAGGGCAGACCCACTGTTCAGGGTGAGCCCAAATTCAGAGTTGCTTCCTGCTTCCCTATCTTCCACACCTCCCACTCTGCTGCTGACTCTCCTTTGCCGTCTGCCACGTCCTGTCTTGACCCAGACAGCCTTACCCCTCTCTGGGCCCGTGCCTGGACCCTGGGTCCTCTTGGGGTTTTCATCTGAGCGAACCTGGGGTTGCGGGAGTCCCAGGGCTCTTCTGCTGCCTGTTTGAATTGCAGTCTTTGAGGCAGGAAAAGGATTCTGCTCAAGTATTCAACTAAAAGTTGTTTGATAATTTCGTTCCACGTTGCAGTTTGTGCAGTTCTGCCAGAATTTTTGAACAATAAGAAAGTGAATGAGATTTAAACATGCTGTTTCCACTTGTTTATCTATTTTGGTCATACTCCAGTTACGGAGTCTTAAACTACTTTTTACTTAAAGGGGTGTGATCTTTTAATTTATGTGGCTTTTGACATTTTGAGGTATTCCTTGGGTGGTCATTTTGGAACTAGGTGTCTCCGTTGCCCCCACAGATATGTCACACAAGCCAGAAGACTTTTCTGCCTTTGAATTCATTGGCGTAGGGACAGTGTGAGAACAGATTTTTGTTTTGTTTTCGGTACCGAGGATCAAACTCGGGTCCTTGCGCTTTCGCGGCAGGCGGTTGAACCCCTGAGTTAAATCCCCAGTCCAAGAACGGATTTTTGAAAGCCTTTTGCAAAATATATATTGCATGAACAGAAATATGCCCTGAGGGTGGTGGGCTACATAGAGTTTTAAGCTCTAATTATGGTCTTGAAATACTTCGGGCTTAACAAGGCCTAGGCAGAAAGTGATGACTTAATGTATACTTTATTAGGTGTTGCACAGATTACATTTCTTTTTAAAAGGGAATTTTAAAAATTGCTTCTACTCGTATCCCTTGAAAGGTTTGCCTCTGAAGTATGACAGTTCGATGAGTAGAAAAATAGGAGATTTTGAAAAGAGCAATTAGCCAGAAACCTTAGTTTCCACCCCATCCCCCTCATTTCAGCTTCAGTTATATCCTGGTTTTGTGTGTGTGATTGTGTTACCGTGCAGCACTAAAGCACATAATTAGGATGATCAGGATGGAGAGAAGAGCCTAAAAGTTGCTAATTATGCAAAAGTAAATGACGCCTTCTATGTAGTTCTATACCTAGTAGCTTCCACATGGCAATCGGTACACTGGCATCACTACAGACTCTTGGATCTCTTAAACTGCAAGCAGGCTTCCTTAAGTGAGTCCGTGCATTCTCAGCAGTGATCCCAGACTTCTGAGCAGACCTTCATCCAGTCTCAGTACCATGGTGCTGCCAGATCCCATCCTGTATTCTCTCAGCTCTACTGTGGTTTTGAAATTGTGTGTTTTTCTGTTCATCTCTGATTAGACATTTTATAGTCTTTTGGGATCTCATCACCTTGTAATTCAATGATAAGTTCAATTGAGGAGGAAGGGAAGAGATCCCCCGGTTTGTTTGCTCATTTTTGCTAGTATCTCAGTTATCTTGTGAGTGGTTGAGTTTTTATACTTAAGAACACGTTGGTGTCAGACATTTAACAGGGGCCAAATACCTATTTTTTTTAGTGGCTTAAGGGAGCATGGATGGGAGGAACATAGTCTTAAATATATCCAGTTGTAAGGTATGTTTATTTTCTATAGATGGGCATGATTCTGCATGATCTATTTTATAGAATTATTTGAAAATAACAGATCCTATTCAAGCTTTCTTTTTCTTTCATTTTTGAAATTTTCCTTGGCAGATGTGGCCTCATGGATGAGCTGGTACATGACTTAGCCTCAGCCTTGGAGCAGACATCTGAGCAGAATAAGCTTGGTGAGCTGTGGGAAGAGATGGCCTTGAGCCCTCGACAGCAGAGGCGGCAGCTTCGGAAACGCCGAGGCCGGAAGCGCCGATCTGACTTTACTCACCTGGCAGAGCACACCTGCTGCTACAGTGAGGCCTCTGAGTCCAGCCTGGATGAGGCCATTAAGGACTGTCGAGAAGTTGCCCCAGTCACCAATTTCAGTGACTCTGATGACACAATGGTAGCCAAACGGCACCCAGCTCTCAATGCCATTGTTAAGAGTAAGCAACATTCTTGGCATGAATCAGACTCCTTTACTGAAAATGCACCTTGTCGACCACTCAGGCGCAGGCGAAAGGTGAAGCGAGTGACTTCAGAGGTGGCTGCCAGCCTTCAGCAGAAGCTGAAGGTATCAGATTGGAGCTATGAGCGAGGCTGCAGGTTCAAGTCCGCCAAGAAGCAGCGTCTGTCTCGCTGGAAGGAGAATACCCCCTGGACCTCATCAGGCCACGGGTTGTGTGAATCATCAGAAAACAGGGCTTTCCTAAGCAAAACAGGAAGGAAAGAAAGAATGGAATGTGAAACAGATGAACAGAAACAGGGCTCTGATGAAAACATGTCAGAATGGTGAGCTCTCCTTCGCTAAATCAGGGATTTTCCTAATTAATTTTACCCAAAGTACAAATGCAGTCTCTTGATGAGTTCCACTTTTTTCCAAACCAGCCACTCTAGTATTGGCTTTGTAGCCTTTCTTTAATCAGAAGTTGATCTCTAGTTTTTTGTTTTTTGGGTTTTTTTTGGTATGGGGGGGATAGAACTCAGGACCCTGCACTTACGAGGCAGGTGGCAGCACCACTGAGCTAAATCCCCGGTCCCTGATCTCTAGTTTTGTTTTGTTTTTTTTCTAGTTTTTAAAGTAGCATTTATGATTCTGTTTTCCTCTTCAAGAAAGTTATGTGTAAGGGAAACAGTTTGAGACTAAAAATTATATATCTCAATGCGTAACCAAGAAGTTAAAAACAACTTGCTGCTGTTTATACTACGTAGTTCACAAGCATATTGTTCTTTAGAACTAGAGTCTTAGCAGAGGCTGGTATATATGAGTATATATAGTATATTTGAGAGAGAATGTGCAGGTGCCATGCATATGCATTTTGTAAATGTTCTCGTAAGCTGCACTTTAAGAATCAGGGCTTTTTAGGTATTTTCGGGCTATAGTTCTGTTCTCTGCTACTTCTGTGTAACTTTGAGTATACTATTTAGTGACAGACTTTCAGGTTGTCTGAATACATTGTGGGCTTAGAAAATAACAGTGGCAAGTCCAAATATGATCAAAGATCATACCAAATGTGATCAGGCCATGGAAATTTGTCTCTCTCTTTTTTTTTTTTTGGTACTGGGGAACAAACTCGGATCCTTGTGCTTGCGCAGCAGGCAGTGAAACCACTGAGCTAAATCCCCGGCCCAGAAATTTGTCTCTTAATTAATAGATGTTTAAATGTCAGTGTGACTTTTGGTAACTTAATTTTTCTACATCTCATTTGTAGGAACATTGATAATTCTGCAACTTTTTACTTTAATATTAATAGTAATCTATCGACTTTTCAATGCGGATGCTGTTGGTGTTTTGGATGAAATTATTCTTTGTGTACTTTGCAGGATACTTAGCATCTCTTCATTATTCCTACCCCTCTTCATAGAATCAACCCAAATGCCCCATAGGGGTAGCCTCTAGGTGGGTTGAATACACCCAGTTGGCACTGTTGTGTATTCTGTTATTGTTAATTAAGATTGGTTGGCATTTATTAAGCACTGTACTACACACTTACTGGATATTCTTAATGTTCACAATTCTGCTGTATGGTAGAATTCCACTGTTTGTATTTCATATAAGAGGAAACTGGGCTTTAAGAGAGTTTAGAGAATTTTTCTAAGGTCACCCAGTGCTCAAACTGAGAATCAAACCTGTTTTCAAAGCTTGTATTTCACCATGTTTTGCTGCTCTTTGAGTTTGTCTTTTCCATGACCCCTTTTCTGTTTCATCTTAACTTTTACAACTGGAGAGCATATGACCCTTCTTAGGACTTTGCTTCTTCTGAAGTTTGTCTTAAAAACAAAGACATAAATCTTAGGTACTCAGAGGTGAAGCTGTGTAGGTCTCTGTGCCACTACATTTATGGATGGGTATTAGTCCAGCTTTCTTACTAACTTTGTGTTGCAAGTCTGTTCAGTTACAGTAAGGTAGGGCCCCCGTTTGGCTTTTCTAGTTTTCCTCTAAGCTTAATTCTTTCTAAAGATGATTTATCCAATTTATATGTATATTTTTGTATCTTTTTCCTTTTGCTATTTTTAATCAAACAAGAACTGCTTAGTCAGCTTGTACCCTTTCAGGATATTGAAACCCTCTGTTGAGGTATTCAAGTTTATTTTATTTTATTTCATTTTATTTTTTTTGGTACCAGGGATCGAACTCTGGTCCTTGCACTTGTGCAGCAGGTGGTGAAACCCCTGAGCTAAATCCCAAGCCCCTTCAAGTTTATTTTAATGTTGAGTATATATACCTTGAAATCTTAGGAGTGAGAATGGCGATTTAAAAAATAAGCATTTGGAATGATAGTTTGTGTATATTTCTTCCCCAGAATTTTTTGTTAGGCTATGAAGTTATTGTGGGTGTTAGGGACTGTTAACTCTGTGTAAAATTCAGCTGCAAATGCAGAGGCAATGGTCTAGCAGTGAGATGCTTTAGTTTTTCTGTTCTTTCTTACCCCAGACCATCTACTGGAGTCAGGTTGTGATAATATAAATTCCAGTTATGTCAGAGCCTGGAGAAATTGAAGTAGACGGGAATTCTTCTGAATTTCTCTTTTCAAGTTAAGGAGACCTCTTTTTCCCATTTGGACTATTTCCCTGGTCTGTGACGACTTCAGAGTTCCTTGAGTAATAGGGTGTTAAAGTCCTCATAGCTATGAAGGAATAGTGAGTGGAGTAAGAGCAGATAGAGAATGAAAAAAAAAAACTTCTTTAAAATCTAATTATTCAGGAGTCCTAAATTCCCCTTCACTTGTCTTCCATGATGTGTAGTTACAAACAGAAATGCTTTGTTTTCTTCTGCCTGAATCTCTTCTATGGGGAAAGAGTGATGATTCTTATTTGATTTCATATTATGTCCAGCCTCTCCTCAATAGTAAAGTGGAACTAAAATCTTTTAATTTTCAAGCTGCCCTCAATTATGATTCATTTTTATATACTGCAAATGTTAGGGGTTGAACCCAGGGCCTTGTACATGGCTAGGTAAGTGGTCTACCGTTGAGCCACATCCCCAGTCCTTCCCTCAATTATTAACCATAACCTTACAGAAAGACCTAGCATTGCAGTGTAAGTAGGTACTAGTGTATGATTTGGATATTATTCCATCTTGGTGAGTTCATTCTGTCAATTTTCCCCCCTACATTAGAAGAAATACTTTTGAGATTCTTCTTGGTTGCTATTTAGTACATCAGCTTAGATGTACCACAGTTTATTTACATACAGACCAAAGTCAAGAACTTTATTTTTTATCAGTGTCATTGCAGATTGTCAGAGCCATGGCCCACCTTGTAAAATTAAGACGAAGTTGATCATTAAGCTTAAACTGCCCTAGTCAGTGGATAGTTATTTTTAAAAAGCATGTAAAGATATTTTAGATTTTAAAGTGTATGTCTCAATCAACTTTAATTTCCTTATATCCACTTTTTGCTGACTAGACATTGAGTAGTTTAATGATTAATCAGTATTTCTGTTTTGCATTTTTCTATTATTCCTTCAGTTCTGTAACAACCAATTCTTTACAAGTTCTGAGGAACTGAAAATGATTGTACTGTATAGCTTTTTTTAAATGCCTGTGTAAAGATCAAACAGTTATTTTAATTTTTTCCATCTGTGTGTTTTTATGCTTAGTAGCTTTCTTTGGATTTTCCTACAATAATCCTTCCCTGATAATAATTCTACTGATTTTTTTGTTTAAATTGTCTATATAGCAGCTATTAATTAGATGACCATGGTCTTAATTTTGTCCTTTTGTTCACTAACACATCATTTGTTTGTTCTCCTTTAACATAGTTTAGCTTCTTTTTCTTTTATAAATGCATTGGTTAGGTGATGGTCTGAAGTCACATGCAGGAGCCTTCTTAAAGTGATATATTAGAGGCTGTTCTCACAGAAAAGAAAATTTTCCCTTCTCTTGGAAGGCAAGTGACAGAGATAGAGTGCTAAACCTCCCCCTCCTTCTCCAGCCCAAGCTGACCTTCTGCAGCCCCTTGGTGCCTCTTGTTTTCTTATTTTTATAGAAAATCAATATCCCTTCTGACACAAACAATAGCTCAGAAGCAAGAATAAATGGGAGAAAGCTGAGATCTCTGTCCATCACCTTTCACTTTAACTCCCCCAAACTCTTTAATTATGGGTGTGCTTTGCTCCAGGTGTTTGTGACAGTGAAATTGCTAAATGAGGACCATTTTAACCAAAGATTGGGTGATCAATAACACTCTATAGCAGTAGCTTGTTGGATCAATAGCATTCATTATTTCATGGTTAAGGTAAGTAGCCTCCTTTGCAAGTGGAGGTCATTAATCAGGGGTTTCTGGAGCCAAGGAAAAGAATATATGTGCTAGGTTGGGGTTGTTCTGTTTTCTATTCTTTAAATAGGGATGCTGACCAAGAGTGTCTTTACCATTGCTGCAGTTGGTAGTATTCATTGGAAAATATTGAATAGCTAGCATATCTTGCTCGTATAGATTTCTTCAGAGTTTTGCTGGTATATCTTTAGGGAACAAGTGTAAAAGAATACTTGAGAGGTGTATATGGTACTATTGTATTTGAAGGTCTATCCCTTGAAAGAGTATCCTTCTAGAAAGAAATGTTAAAATTATTTTATGGCTCCAGACGAAGAGACTAAGTACAGAGTGAAATGTTACCTCAGTATAAAAGATAACATTCTTTTATAATGGTAAACATAAAAGAGAATCATTTCACCAGGTAGTGAGTTTTAGATCACTGGAGGAATTGACCTGAAGACTACTGTTACTGTAGAGCTGAGAAGATTGAACTGAAGCACTTCTAAGGACTCTTGGAACATGAGTTCCTGTGATTTTTTTCAGTTACAACTTACCTCCTACCATTGTGACTTTAATTTTAAAAGGCATCTCATAGGCAGCCTTAACTGCCCACTAGAATATTTATGAAAAAAAATCCAACGTTTGCTTACTTACATCATCAGAAACCAAAAAGTAGTTGGCCTTTTGCCAAAATTTCCTCAACTACAGTACAAGGCTGATAGAACTATGATTGGGAATGCCACTGGGGCTGACGTTAGCAGCACAGAGCCTGTCCTGATGCTGCAAGGCTATGTGTCCTTTCTCCATGGGGAGCCTTCCAAAGTGCAAGGTCTGGCTCAGTGAGAATTGGGTAGCTGCACTTTCAGCAGAATGTTGTTCTATCTTGCTTCTTAGTCTGTCTTTTGCTTTCTATTTGGAGGCTGTGACTCCCAGAATACATCTAGATAGGGAAGTTTAGTGTTTTCTGTGTATTTGTGTTTGTATGTAGGAGGCAGACACAGAGTATTGAGTCTCTAAGAATAAAGTTTATCATTGGCATGGCCGGAGAAGAAAAAAATCCCCTTTGAACATCTTGGAGATTGTAGTGTTTTGTATATTACATTCCATTTATTGAAGACTCCTGGAATAGAGCCACAGTCAGGGAGTGAGGGTTGTAAGGAGATCCCATCTCAGTCTGGCATACCTGTATTTGATGAAAGTGCTCTAGGAACATTGAGAATTAGGTTAGGGGCTCTTCTTTTGGCCAGTTGTAGATCTGAGAAGAGCATGTTACCCATATCCATAGGAGTAGAGAATTCTGTTGGCAAATACCAAGAGGCCTTTGGATACATTCTGCAGAATAAAGGAAAGGGGACATTCTTAGGAAAGTTCAGAGGAAGAACAAGTATGTGAAGATGATTGCTAATAGGAACCAGGAGAATATTTTTGCAAAACTTCTATCAGAATGCAAGAAGGTGTAACTACTTGAAATAGAAGCAGTAAGTCATAGGAAACAAAGATGGCTATCCAAAAATCCAATAGTTGGGGGGAAGAACTGTAGAGAAGCTTAAGATGTACTTGCAATATTAAAATGAGGTACAGTGTGCTCTGCAGAAAATTGAGTTGATGTGGAAAACTTTTGGAAACACCATACCTGGCATGTTTATTATAAAATATATATTAATTAGAGACCTCTTATTAAGCTACTTGGTTAATAAGATCTTAAGTAGGAGAGAAACCCAGGTGGTAACTCGGTAGTACCAACGTGTGTGTGTGTGTGTGTGTGTGTGTGTGTGTTTGTGTGTGTGTGGTTTACTGAGTATTGAACTTAGGGCCTTTGCAATGAGCTCTATCCTTTCCCTTTTTTATATTTTTTATTTTGAGACAAAGTCTTGCTAAAGTCACTTAATTACCTAGGCTGGGCTTGAACTTGTAATCTTGCTGCCTCAGCCTTCCAGAATGCTGGTACTACGGGCATGCACCACTATGCCTGGCCCCAGTAACAACTTTTGATTAGAGATAGTAAACAAATTCTCTGGCTCTTATTGTGATTGAGACAGGTATAAATTAACCCATTCAGTTCTGAATGTGACAGTCGTCTGTGGTTAGGAATAAGAAAGGATTAGCCACCTCTAAGATCAGAAGGTAGAAATGGAACTTTTTTTTTCTTCCCAGTTTTGGAAATTTACAGAGTTGTCTTGTTGAAACTGGGAGCTTTATTTACAAGTAGGAAAAAACAGAATTATTTTCAAAAAAGAGTGTATAAAGCTACTGTATTACCTATTGCTGTGGAACAATTGCCCCAAAGCTTAGCAGCTGTAAACAGCACTTACTATCTTCCAGTTCCTGAGTTCAGGAGTCTGGGAGTGGCTTGGCTGGGTGGTTTTGTTTGAGTCTCTCAGGAAGTTGCTGTCAAACTGTTGGCAGGGCTGCGACAGAGTTGAACCTTGACTGGGGCTGGAGGTTCTTCCAAGTCCCCTCACTGGCTGTTGGCAGATCCTATTTCCTCAGTAGGCTGTTGGGTTCCTCTTCACCTGGGCCCCGCCAAGGTCTGTCAGAGTCCTCAAGACAGTATTTCCTCTTGTGTGAGTGATCTGAGAGAAGTGTGTGTGGCAGAGGGGGGAGTCCAGGGTGGAAGCCACAGTCTTGTTCACCTAATCTCAGAAGTGACAATGCGAGCAGGACTACACTGGCATGTAAAATAACCAGAGTATAGGTTCTGGGAGTTTGGTTTCCACAGATGGCTACTGGCTGTCTGAAATGTTTTTTTCTATCCATGCATACTTACGATAAAGTTTTACTTTTTATTCATTACTCTAGGTCAGTGTTCTCAGCTCAGGCACTATTGACATTTTGGGCCAAGTCTCTGTATTAGGTCTGTCATGTGTGTTGTGAGATCTATCCCCTAGACTATCTCCTAGACGCCAGCAGCCTGCCAACCCTCCCACCCCTTCAAGTTGTTGCCATGAAGTGTTTCCAGACTTTGTCAAATGACCCTGAAGGGAGGCATGCAAAGTTGTTTCCAGTTGAGAACCACTGGTGCTGATGTTTCTGTTACTGACGGTGGGTTTTTATCATTGACTCTGCTTTACCAACATGCATGAGTTTCAAATTAGGAAAACTTTGGATTCCCAGTACCAAAACCAAAATAAAACAAAACAATCAAATTAGGAAAACTTATTATGACCCAAACATTGATCTCTCATGTAAAATAAATATACTATAGTATTGAAACAAATTTAATTTTTGCCAATTTGAAAATGAAGCCCTTTAACTGTTCCTCACAAGGCAGACAGTACAGTTTAGAACTTGGAAAGAGGAGCATTTCAGATGAAAGCTTATTCCAGTCAGTACTAAGGCGTATAATGTTTGGTTGTTAATAGCCTTTGTAGCTGGGTGTGGTGGTGCACACCTGTAATCCCAGTGCGGGGGAGTTGGAGGGGGGAGGCTGAAGCAAGAGGATTACCATGAGTTCAAGGCCAGCATAGAATACATAATAAGACCCTGTCTCAGAAAAAAACAACAAAAACAATGTTTGTCCTGGAATTGTTTCAGCAGACAAGGTTTAAAATAGTAAGGTTTATTTTTTGGTGATGTTAGGGATTAAACTTAGGGTCTCATACATGCTAACCAAGCATTGTACAACTGAGCTACTGCCCTAACCCTCAATAGTGGGTTTTTTTTCCTTTGGTACCAGGGATCAAACTCAGGACATTGCACTTTCGAGGCAGGTGGTGGAACCACTAAGCTAAATCCCCGGCCCCCTCAATAGTGTTTCATTAGGCTGAATTTCTATCACAGTATACTTCTGTGGAAGTAGATACCATTTCCAGTCATCTGGTCTACTGAGAGTGCCTCTAATTATACAGTTCTGGTGGAAAGATTAGATGGGTAGGTGTCTGATAAAACAAAACAAAATGTTACTTGCTATATCTGGGTGATGGAATGTGGGTATTAACTTTCAACTTTTTGTGTACTTGAAAATTTTCATCAAAATTTGAGGCATTAATGCCTGTAGGAGTGGCTGCCATTTCAAGAGAAGATGAGGTTTCATTATCTGCTGTTCACTGCAGATTTCGTTTTGTTCGGTTTTTTTCTGAAGATTCATAAAGACTGGGTTTCTCTCTTCTGACTAATCTGTAAACAACTGCAAATGGGATGGGCATTATAGATAGGCTCAAGTTTTTACTTATAAAAAGGTGGGAGATTTAGCTCAGTGGTTCTGACGCCTGCCTCGTAAGCGCAAGGACCCGAGTTTGATCCCCGGTACCAAAAAAAAAAAAAAAAAAAGAGCTCAAAGCCAAAAAGTTATAAGCAAATTTGAAGGTTTATGAATAGGAAAAACTGTGAGAGCTTGACATCATTTAACTTTTAGACTGTGATCTACAAAGGTGCTAAAAGAAAATTGTTTTTATTAAAAGGTATGGGCTTATTTTTAATGTAATATTAAATTGAATTAGCTATACAGTAATATTTTGTATTTGTCTTTATTAAAATCCTACTGATCTGAATTTTTTTAAAAAATCAGTCTCTGAGCCAGACTGAATTAGGGCTGTGGATCTAGAACACTGGCTTGTAATTTGGAAAGGGACTATTTGCTTTTGTTTTCTAGCTAGCACTATGCTTTTACAGGCTGCATCACAGCATTTATGTGCAAGCATGCCTTGAAGCTCCCACTTTTTTCTTCTTAGCAAATTGTGCTTTTTACATATGATTATATTTTCACAAGTTATTCTGAGAGAAGAAATAGAATTAGCAAATGCCATCAGATAATGTGTTCATTCTGGATATTGGTAAAATTGGTGATACTTGTATTTATGAAGTATTCATTGAACATAATTTTTTTTTGAGACAGGGTCTCACTATGTAGTTTAGCCTGATATTGAACTCACTGTATCCCAGGCTGCCTTTAAACTAAGTGATCCTCCTGCCTCAGCCTCATGAGTGTTGGGATTACAGGCATGTGCTACCACACCCAGCTAGACTAATTTTTTATGAAGAAAATACATATCTGTCTCCCTTGATTATTATCCTAAAAGTCATGAGGATATTTCTATGGCATCATTATCGTTGCTTTAATAAGTATGTATAGGAAATGGGTGGTAGGTCAGTTGGTCTGTTGAGTTGGTTGGTTTAGCGGTAGTAGAGTTTGAACCCAGGGCATTCACAATGAGTTACATCCCTACCCTTTTAAAAGTTTTTGTTTTGATGCAGGTCTTACTAAGACTCTAAATAACCCAGGCTGGCCTTGAACTTGTTATCCTACTGCTTCAGCCTCCCAGGGTTGAGGCATGTGCCAGATAAATTTCAAAGCTCTTTCAAGTACATTGATTCTCTTGAAATGCTGTAGATAATAGAAAATGTACTTTGACAAGGTACCATCACCTTTCCTGATCCAGCAGATATTCTCTGAACCTGCCCCTTTTATTTTAAATATCAGAAGACAATGGAGTCCATGTAAAATAGATCATGGAAACACTGTATCATGTAGTGCTTACAACTGGCTGGAAATAAATGGGGCAGAGAATTGACAGACTTTGTGATGAAACAACTGTTTAAATTTTCAGATTGGAAACATTCAAACAAAGACTATAGTCATTGCAGAGCAGAACTTATAACACATACAGAACAAGGATCCACAAACTTTGTAAAAGGGTAGGTAGTAAATATTTTAGGGCTTTGTGGGCCTTACAGTCTACATCACAACTGCTCATTTTTGCAGTTGAGAGTGAAGAAGCCATAGGGACTATGTCAACGAATAAATGTGGCCGTGTTCCAGTAAAACATTACTTATGCACATTGAAATTTGAATTTTATATCATTTTCAAATGTCACAAAATGTACATCTTTTGATTTTTTTTTTTTTCCTCTGAACAACTTAAAACTGTTGAAACCTTAACTCACAAGTCATACAAAAACAGAGGATACACTGTATTTACTGATCCTGAGTCTCAGTAAAACATGACATTTGACGGTGGGGTAGAATCTGTCCCATAGCCTAATTGCATCTTTTCTTAATATCAAAAGAAGAACAAAAGAAAATGTAAAATTTGCTTTATTGTGAGAGAATAATAAAGTGGTAGTATGAGAGATGGTGTATGTAGTAGGACTTGATGGTATTAGAGCACTAATGGTCTTCAGATTTGCTAAAAATACAAAAGGAACACCATTAAGTTTAGTAGGCACAGTTCCTTAAACTCAGAAGTAGAAAAATGCAGTACTCAGTGAGGATGTCTTTTGGATTTCATTGCAGAACCCTTTGAAGATTCTAGCAGTATAGTTTCATGATACATTGCTTAGAATGACCCCTGAGTGTCTTCTTCAAGTACACAAGAAAATAAAAGGAAAGAACCTATATTTTTATTGGCTTTTGCTGTGACGGATCTCCTGCATCTGTTATTCAGAGACAAGCTGAAGTGAGCTAAGGAATTGCTACTAATTTAATCAGCATTTGAGGAGTTAGTGTTGGCAAGATATTTGGAAATGTTGCAAAATACAAAATACTTTCAGAGTTTTTTTGTTGTTGTTACCTGGGATCGAACTCAGGAACTTGGCTTGTGAGGCAGGCTGTGTGCCACGGAGCTAAATCTCCAGCCCTGTTTTCAGAATTTTGATCCAGGAATGTAGGTTGGGATTTTACCAATCTTGTTCCTCTTGTAGCATAGTGAAAATGTGTTTTCCTTACTTTGATTTCTTCCATCTTCTAGGGCTGATGAAAAAAAAAAAAACACTGACTCACTTGGAAGGAAATTCTCCCAATCAAGGAAGTAGCTAATATTTTAAAGGACAGAGGATTGTTTTCTTGAGCCAGTTAAATCACATTCCATGAAGAATAGGTAGAAACAGAAGAAGAAACAAAATCAGTTATTAGGGTATTTTATTTCATTAAGTCCAATTGGAATTTATTTTTGTTTTTATTTTTAACCCTAGCTCCTTTTTTCAAAATGAGTTTTGTGTATTTGTTTAACATCAGGGAAGACGTTACATTTTAGAAACTTTCGCTATACAACTTTCGGTATATTAATTTTTTTGTTCATGGATTTTTGTTTGATGCTTTATAAGAGAAAATTTAAGACATGCTAGAAGTCTTAAAGTTGCATAGTTTCATTTGAAACTGGTAGTTGGCAATATTTAAAAATAAAGTTGGCTGGTAAATGAGTAACTTTGGATTGTTTAACATATCAAACCAGTTGAAGTTACTTTATGAGCTTTAATAAATTACTTTATGAGCTTTAATAAATCTTAAACTAACAAAATGACTTTAGATAATTTAAAAGTACTTTGAAATATAAGTAAAATTTTTAGCATTCTCTTATATTTATTTTGTTTGGGAGGAAATAAACTTTACCTGTAGTTTCACTATGAAATTTACATATCTGATTGGCTAATAGACTGGAATGAAGTTTAGGAAGCTTCAGGTCTTTCCGATGGAAGATCAGAAGAATGTTCAGTGACTTAACTGGAATTGACGAGTTCTATTTTTCTTTTTTTTCAGTGAAACCAGCAGTGTGTGTAGCAGCAGTGACACTGGGCTCTTTACCAATGATGAAGGACGGCAAGGTAATCTTTATCCCAGCTTTGACTGTTAGTTCAGTGTTTATGGGGAAGACTGATTATAGGAGTGACTCACTGAGAATATGATGATTGTCTGTGGCAGTTCTTAACTTTAGGACAGATATGAGCCATGTGGGAAACTATTAACACTGCAATTCCTGAGCTCCTAGAAAGCAAATAGGCCTAGAATTGGCCCCTGGAATCTGCATTTTTCCTAAGCATCTGAAGTGATTCTTAGGCAGGTCATTCAGATTTTGAGACAGTGATGGTGAACCTTTAGTGCTTTCGGTGATAAGAGACAGCTGACATAGGGGCTGGGGATTTAGCTCAGTGGTTTCGCCGCCTGCTGCGCGAGTGCAAAGACCCGAGTTCAATGCCCGGTACCAAAAAAAACCAAAAAACAGCTGACTTTGGCATGAGTGCCATAAGTTTGTCATCACTGCTCAAGGGGGTTAGAGTGTCAAGGCTGGGACTTCCGGAGTACTTTTTCTTGGAACCAAGGAGTATTCTTATGCACTTGTCTCTTTTTTGGATAAAATATTTTTGTTTTTACAGAGGCAGAATTTTACCTTATTTCTAAATGATTATAGTGTTGTGGGTGAATATTTTATATAAAATGTCTTCTTTCTCAATTTAAAATGCCCAAAGATTAGTATAAAGCCCCATGAATAGTTAGTGTATGATAATTACCAGTTGTTTATTTTCACTACTAAAGATTAATTTGAAATTTTGCATTGGTATAAAGCCATTTTACAAAATTTTTGTTCTCTAAACTTATGTAGGATCACACTACTTGAGCACCAATAAGAATTCTGTGTACCCTTTTCAGATTATAGTTTTCTTAATCTATATAAGGAATTTGTAGATCTCTGAAGTCCCCTCTAGCGATGAAATCCAATAATTTTTCTGCCAGGGTTAAGTAGTTATAAAGGACCATATCTAGGCCAGTCTAATATGGCTCCCTAGTAATTCAGGCACCGAGGTCCTGACTTTGGAAAGGAACTATGGGAAGGGTGTCTCATCCACACCTCAGAGTTGTAGGCATGGAGACAGCTTCATCACCATGGAGTCATTGTGCTTCCTCCTATAATGGTGGTTGTTGTGAGTACATTTGTCCTGATTGTGAGGGAACCAAGTGTCATTTGAGGCTGTAGGTGTACAGACAGGCTCCTCAAGCTAGGGTCTTGGTTCTATTATCTCATACTAAGAAAGTCTGGTTGTCTAACATGAATGATCTGGTGTGTACTCTTTAGTTACTAATATTTGCCCTTTTTCTTTGCTTTTACTACTTTTTAAAGGTTGTGATGCATAATTATACAGAGATTTAAGAAAGTGTGGACTTGCTACAGCAGATGAGCTTTTGAGCCTTTGGAAAGTCTTTTTCGCTAATAAGGACTGCTTGATTTATTGTGAAAGATGATAGAATATTCTGTAGCCCCAACTCTCCCCTTTTTCTCTGCCCCACCCTTACACACTCTAGTGATATTTAGATGCTTAATGTTCTCAGCACAAAGCAGTGCTATGTTCTGTTTTCATGCCTTTGTTCATGCTGGTCTCTGTCTGAAATCTTGCCCTTACTTGTCCTTGACTTGTTGGTCATCCACCCAGACAGTTTTCCTTTAGCCCCTCCTGGGCACATTCATGGACTATGTCTATGGATTTTCTTGCTCACAATTTTTTGTTGGGTTTTGTTTATAGGAGACATCAACAGAAGATTGGAGAGAAATGAACAAGATTGGTTTTATTAGTCAAATTTTTATTGTGATAATGCTGCTTAACAGCCCTACAGTTTCAGTGGTTGACCACATTTATTTCCTGCTTTGGGGTATGGTTGGCTGTAGTTCAGCTGATCTTACCTGGGTTCATGTGCTCTCCAGGCTTCAAGTTTTATCTACTCTTTGTATGTTTTTTTAGGCTAGAGAAGTAATGGCTATATGCAGGGTGGAATTCTCATGGCAGAAGATATAAATGCCAAGTGACTGAGCCAGAACATGCACGCATATTTAAGCCTTTGTTTGAATCACATCTGTTAACATTCTGCTACTTTCAGCAAGTCATATGACGAAGCCCAGTGTCATTAGTATGAGGACGCATGTTCTGTCTAATGGAGAAGGAAGGCACTGTGGCCAGTGGCAAAGGGCAAGGATGTGGATGAATTACTCTATTATGGGAGTGCTGAGGACACTGGATTATAGCTTTCCCCGGCTCCTTTTCTGTTGGATCACCTGTTGACATTCGTTTTGTCCTGTGTTGAAAACCACTCCTCCTCTTTGGCAGACTTTGCCCACCACTGCAGTTCTTTCTCTGGGCTCTGATAACTATTCTTTCCCGCTCTAGGTGTAACACTGGTAAAAACTCCCTGTTGTGCTGGCTATACACATCAGCAATTCTTGTTGGTTTCCTTGTCTGTACCTCTGTACCTTTGTAAATAGTCACTTAATGAAAATGTCTTCAAGTATCCTATTTAAATGTGCATGTTTCTTGAAAAGATTCTGACTGATAGCCCTTACTCTTCCTTTTGTGTTACTATATTTTTGTGGTACTAAAAATTGAATCCAGGGCCTTCACACTGAGCTATGACCTCAGTCCTTTTTATACTTCAAATTTTGAGACAGAGTCTTGCTAAGTCACTAAATTACCCAAGCTGGGCTAAAATTTACTATCTTCCTACCTCAGCCTCCTCGAGTGCTGAGATTATAGGCGTGCACCACCATGTTTGGCTTTCATTCACTTTTTATGAGAAATTTGAATATAGCAAAAACAAAAAAAAAAACCCCAAAAAACCCACCTCAGGAGCAACTAGCTTTGAATTAAGGAACATTTACAGTTTTGAATCCCTAAGTTTACCTACCCCAAGGAAGATGATAAGCGAGGCAGTTTATTTTTTGTGGAAAAGACCTCAGGTTTGGAGTCACTCATGCTTTGGGTTCAGATTCTGGCTTTTATTATTTACCAATTTAACCTTGACTTCACTGGCTATTGGTTTCCTAAGCTGGAATTAGTGCAGGGCTTGGAAGAAATAACATACTCATAGACTTAGCCTGGATCTCCTGGTGGGTTGTAAGGGCTCAGTAAGTGGTAGCTGTATTAAACAGTTTAGTCTAACGGTATGACATTCATGTGAAACTAGTTTGATGTCCCAGTTTTCCTCATAATGTATATCAAGAAGAAAGACCTTAACAATTTTTTGGTACTTGAGTTTATTTAATATACAGTCAGAATGATAGCATTGAGAAGTGATCCTCCTATTTGGTTTTTCTTAGTTCATGTTAAAATTCCAGCTTACACTGTGATCTGTCTGCTTTAGGGGATGATGAACAGAGTGATTGGTTCTATGAAGGAGAATGCGTCCCAGGATTCACTGTTCCTAATCTTCTGCCCAAGTGGGCTCCTGATCATTGTGCTGAAGTAGAAAGAATGGATTCGGGACTGGATAAACTTTCAGATTCCACATTCCTTTTACCTTCAAGGCCAGCTCAGAGAGGTGAGTTTTGAGAAGACTAAATTACTGTTTATACTTTTATGATCCTCTTTGGCAAGAATCATCATGCCATACTTGAGCATGCTCAGGCCTCTAAGCACATATTACTATCTGAATTGTAGGGCTAGCCAGGGACTTCCGAGAGCAGTGATGGTGAACCTCTTAGAACTTTCAGTGGCACAAACAGCCTGCTGGGGCACTCGTGCTATAGGTTTGTCACAACTGGCCTTGAGGATTTAAGGGTGAGCCTTAGAGCTTGAGGTTGTCTCCATTCCTACCTCAGTCGGTCCATGGAGACTCTCGGGACATACATTAGCTTGCCATTGCCATTTGTGCCAGATTTAGTTTTTGTTTATTTGTTTTTGCAGTGCTGGGGATGGAACTCAGGGTGCTACATATGTTAAACAAGTGCTCTTCCACTGAGCTACACCCCCAGCTGTCATCACATTGCAACAAAGCATTTGGTTTTTTTTTTTTTCCCCCTGGTACTGGGAATTGAACTCAGGACCTTGCACTTGCCAGGCAGCCACGGTGCCACTGAGCTAAATCCCCAGCCCCTGTGCCAGATTTAGGAAGGCTGGCATAGTGTCACAGCTGCTTATCATGCTATAAAATTGATGGGCTATTGAGTGTTGATTGGAAGCCCGAAAAATTGTCTCTTGGAAAAAAATAACATTCACATACCAGGTGTAATGGCATTTTCTAGGTGGGTAATTTAAAAATACTTCTTTAAATATTTTAATTTTAATTTTTATATTATTGCATACTTTAACACAAATACATATCTTTTCCCTTTGTTCTTCTTTGAATTGTGAGTTAGCAAAGTTGGGTGTAAAGAGCCTAGGACAGGAAGAAAGAAATGTGATAATCCTCTCTGGTACTGTTTTCTAGCTCTGTGGCTGTGACCGAGTCACTTTTTCCTTGAGAGGTCAGCGCCATCATTTAAGATATGTAACATTGAACAAAACTGTTTAGTAGGTTTCATTAGCTCTATAAGTTTATAGTACTAGAATTCCTAATAGCTAGTGATCAAACAGTCCATTATCAATTATTTGTTAAGTATCATAGGTGGTTAAAATTATACTAAGAGCTATAAACTCCTATTTTGTAGTTTTGTTTGACAATTTTGAGTGTTTGATAGGCCTTCTCAAAACACTTGGTTCTTGGTAAAGACTAATGCCTGTTTAATGCACATTTTTTGCTGCTTTAGTAACTTTTTTTTTCTTTTTTCTTTTTTGGTACCGGAGATCAAACTTGGGACCTTGCGCTTGCAAGGCAGGCGGTAGAACCACTGAGCTAAATCCCTGGCCCTGCTTTAGTAACTTTTATCAAACATTTCAGTGAAAATTTCTGTAAGTCCTTAATGGACCACTTAAAATAGATATACAAGCAAGACTAGCAAGAAGAAACTTCAAATGGTCTGTAATCCCAAATCTAGAGACCATATCATTGATAAGCTTTTTATGTGGATTCTTTCAGTTGCTCTTTCTGTGTGTGGGACACATACAGCATTTAGAAAAATGGTGTTATACTATACATTGTCTTTTCATCATTATTTCACTGGCATTTAAATTTAAAATTAGAAATTATTAATAATACCTTATATTAACCATAGTATTTGGAGTTTACAAAGTACTTTCCATGTGCTTTCATTGGACCTTTAAAACAGCTCCTGAGGTAGGAGTGAGCAAGTGATTATCCTTTTATAGATGTCTATAGATGAGGGTGCCCAGGCCAACGTGAATGGCATGCCTTGAGTTCATACTTCAGTGACAAAGAGATGGGAACAGTAAGTTATTGGCAAATACTCTTGTGAAGATCCTGGGGGTAAAGGCTCCAGTGTCCTAGAAGCACTTGACTGCTTGTGGTTTTCTGCATTCAGTAACTGAGGCCTTATGTTTTCAGGATACCATGCTCGGTTGAATCGTCTACCTGGAGCTGCAGCTCGATGCCTCAGAAAAGGGCGAAGAAGGCTGGTTGGGAAGGTGACACCTCTCATGGTTTCTGAGGCACCTTAGGAAGATGAAATTTCCTGTGGGGTTTGTGTGCCTATTGACAATCAAGGGCCCTCCAGCGCTCCCTGGAGTTAATGAAACCAACTGGAATGTTTTGGGAGTTCACATCAGTAAAACATTTTGTAGGATTTGAATGAATATATACATAAAAGATAAAAAAACTTCATTCACAGAGAAGTTCTGACAAAGAAAATACTGTCATTGCACCCTCTGTTATGTATAGATTCACAGGCCTACTGTCTCTCCTGCACTTTCATTGAATCCTGTGTTGTTATTGTATAAGTAAAAATACTCTGGTTTTTTTTTTTTGATACTGGGGATCGAACTGGGGACCTTGTGCTTGCGAGGCAGGTGACAGAACCACTGAGCTAATTCCCCAACCCCTAACTGATTTTTTTACGACTCCTAAATTCAGGAATGAATTTTTGTTTTATCCTTTTTTTTTTCATTCTAAAATTCATTTTAAAGAAAAGTAGAAAAAAACTTCTCTCCAAATTCCAGGAGTCCCTCATTGGGCAGGATGGAATAATTGCTACCATTACTCAGTTCTGCCTTTGGCAGGGACTGGACTAGGCACTCAACTCATTGCTTTCTCCCAGCTGCCTTGCTCACGGTGACAGTCCCCTGTAGCAGCTGAGGAAAACTTAGGTTCAAAGAAGTTAAATAATGCCTGAGATTACCTAGACCAAAATGGCAGAATAGAGATTTGAACATAGGGCTACTTCTCTTAAAATTTTATTTTTTCCCCCTCTCACTTTGAGATGGAGAAGTAGCATAAGACAGGGGCTCATACTGGTCTGAGAACATAGTTATGGGCAAAGAGTAAGAGAGACAGGTATCCAGGAATATTGGTTGTTCACTCAGTAAACCTTTAGAATGTGTGGCGGACATTGTGCTGAGCTGTGTGTATAGTAGTCAGCCACACTCTGGTTCCCCTTGAAGGGCCATTGCTCTTTGAATCCCACTTGGGGACTGTTTTCTAAAGTTTGAGGCTTGCAAAGAAGTGAGGCTGTTTGCTTCCAGACGCATTCAGATTCTTATTTTTTGTCTTTAAATTCCAATTCAAACCTCCAAGTAGAAAGACATTTGATTATTAGAAGAGTGATACCTTATTCCTTTTGGATTGCTCAGTTTACTGACAGTAAAGTACTGCTTTCGCTGTTCTGGGAGCTAACTCTTAGGACAGCAGGCGGGTGGGAGTGGACGGGGTGGAGGGAGGCAGGTGTTTGGGAGTGGGACATGGAGAGGTGGTTTTACTTTTTCACTCTTGGTTAGGCTGGACTGCTAATGTTCTCCCTTGTACTTCTGTGGAGTAAGTTCAGTTTGAAGGCTCCCCTCAGCTTGTGTAGGAAGGGAGCGAGGGCCTACTGGACGTGCCTGTAATGATTTCACATGAGTAGGATAATATTTACTTGTTTAATTCATCTTCATCACCTTAAAGGGATATTTGTCATTTCTAGCAGAGGTCACTGCTCTGCCCCTCTGCTTCTCCCTCCCCCATTTCTCTTCTCTTTTTCCAAATTATAATCATAAATAATGAGTTTCATTCACAGCTCCCTGCCAGCAAGCTGCTAATTACGCAAAGTACTGCTTGTAATTTACACAGTAATAAACTGTAAATTTAAACATTACGGCATTTTAAGTTAATAATTTTTCTGCTGTAACAAATAGCTCACTTTTCATCCATCCTTTCACTTGGCCCCCTACCATTCTGTGTCTGTAAGCAGGAGGCATAGCCGTAAGGGGTGAGGAACATGAAGAATGCAGTTTGTGAAACCTTTTCCTTTAGCTCCATTCCTGTCCAGAATCTGACCTCAAATTAATTTTTCTTTAGCCAGTGGTTCTGCTAAAATGTGTACACTAATGTTTAGGCTAATCCGTACACAGTTGAATACAGATAATAACATTTGCTCAGAAACAAATGTGTTTAAGTAGCAGGCTTGACGTTCTTGACATTCATGCCAGTGACTTATGTTCTCTCCTCTTGATACTTGCTCATATTTGTGACTCTTATTCATATGTGGGTTGGTGTGCTTTCTCAGGTGCTGTGATAGATATTCATTATTAATGTACTCAAGTTAAATGAAGGGTGAGTGCCTTCTGCCACTTTGCAATTTTTTGGAGATGATTAGTTTCTGAATTGCATATGGTGTTATGGGTAGGCTTTAATGTTACAATCTTGAGCGCCCTGGATTTACGAATCAGTTTATACAAACTTCTATTTTACTTTGAGGTGATGTTTAAGGGCTAGAACACAGGGTGGCAATTTTTGTAAGCCACCAAAGTCCTTTTTTAAATTTTATTTTATTTTATTTTTTTCCTTTTTTTTTTCCTCAAAGTCCTTTGACGTGTAGACATTTGGTCAGCAGATAATTCGGTTTTACTAGTGAGGACTCAGTCAGTGTCCCAGGGTAAGGGCCTCAGCGGCAACCATCACCCAGCTGATGGAGCTTGGTGTGCAGGGTTGATAAAAATAAGCTGCTGTTGTCAGGTATGGTGGCACGTGCCCATAATCCCAGCACTGAGGGAGGCTGAGGTAGGAGAATCGCAAGTTTGAATTCTTTATAGGCAATGTAGTGAGCCTCTGTCTCAAAACATAAAAAGGGCTAGGGATGTAGCTCAGCGATATAGCAATCCAGGGTTCAATCCCCTTAGACACCCCCCAAAAGGAAATTGGCTGCTATTTAATTTTCTGAAAAAGTGTTTCTATACACTTCATAATATAGGAAGTATAATAATATACTTAGGAAGTATTTAATTATAGTTATAATTCAAGAAGTATTACTATATTAAAATACCATATATATATAAAATGATAAATATTTGAGAAGTAGATGTAACCTGATTTAAATAGTACAGGAGGTATGCATGTTTTGAAACATCGCATTGTATCTCATTGACATGTATAATTTTTATGTTTTTATGTATCAATTTAAAATAAATTTCTTTTAAGCCAAGTGTGGTGCCGTGTCTGTAATCTCAGCACACTGGGAGGCTGAAGCAGAAGGATTGCAAGTTTGAGCTCAGCCTGGTTATCTTAGTGAGACCTTGTCTTAACATAAAAGATAAAAAGGGCTGGACATATAGTTCAGTGTGAAGGCCCTGGGTTCAATCCCCAGTACCACAGGGGGGAGAAAAAGTAAGTTTCATGTAAAATTTAAAATTACTATGTATAGTAAACAATATTTATAATGACATGTTTGGATTAGGGATAATGAGGATAGCATGTAATACCTTTAAGGTAGATTCCCACAAAGAGCTATAGTGGCTGTTGGAGTTTAAGATTGACATTACACATGTGCAATTGAGATTGTCTGGACTGGCGCAGTTGTGGGAACAGGTGAGTGGGGTGACAAAAGAGTGTCGCCTCTGTGGTTGATGATACTCTTGTCTACCTTGTGTTTTTAGGAGACCAGCGTAAGTGCTTTGGGTACCGAGAGGATAAGCCATCTCATCAGTGATCCCCGGCAGAAAGAGTAAGTGCTGATGTATTTATTGGCTGTCCTAGCCTGTTCCTTGGAGTCGGAGGCAGGGGAGGGTTTTATAAAGCAACTAAAAATCAGCTTCAGAGCTAAAAAAAGAGATCTTAAAGATTTGTACTTTATAACAGTCAAGATGCCTAACCTCCTAAAACTGTGGCAATGATTTGCTTTTTGTTTTTAGTTTTCATTTTCTTTCCTCTGATATTTCTAAGGGCTACATTAGTAGCTGCCAATAAGGCTATTATATTTTAAAGTCATTTTTCTGTCTCTTAAAAAATTTTTTTTGGTTTGTAATTGATGATTGCCCCTATTTTCCTGTATTGTTTTCCTTTTTGTCCTAATTTCTGGGGTAAGCACAATGGAAAGCCTGTGTGCAGCTACAGAAGAATTCCTCTGCCCTTTCTCATGACAACCTCGACCCCTCACATGGTTGGCTCTGTCATGTATCCTGTCTGTCCACTGTGGCCAAGACCCAGTAATGATCTTGTGCACATCTAGTCTGGTCTGAGTTTTAATTTACAAAATGGGAAGCTGTATGTGAGTTTGATACTGTATAGAGTTGGAATCCTGTCACACATGTAGTCTTGGGTTTATTCTTGCCTGTCTAATCACTTACATACCATTATGAAACTTTATATCCTTTGAAGAGTTACTCTCAGCAAAAAAGTGTACACACAGTTAATATCTTTTTTCTCTTTTTCTCCTCCAACTTCATCTTTCCCATTTCTTTCTTTGTCTTCATTATTCAATTTTTTATCTTCTCTTCTCTCTTTTGTAATTTTTCTATTACTTCTTTTATTACTTTCCTTTCTGTTATTTTCTCTCCCTCTTTTTAGTTTCTGGTTACCATCAGCTGGGAAAAGAGAACGAAATCAGGTAAGATCACTTTTGCCATCTTTATTTTATCATTTGATTTCCTTTTCTTTAGAAAGAATAAAGCGTTGCCATCTGATTTTCCTCACATTTCTGCCTGTGCACATGAGGTAAGGCTCCCTCCTCCTTATGTTATTCTGATTTTCTTGGATGACTATTTTCTAGGAGGATCTTATACTCACTAGTGAGAACTGTAGCCACTTCCTCCTTTTCAGTACAATTGTGATTGTCAGTTTCTTATAACACACGTTTCAGGAAAATCCTGTTTTTAATCTTAGTTTTGAACTTTGCCCTAAGAAATCAGAATGAGTTCAACATCAGCACCCCATTGCTGTGAAGTCCTAAGCTGACACCTAGCCATGTGAAGCACAGAACGTAGAGCTGCTGTGGATGAAGTGGCTCAGGGCTAGGAGCTATGCCCTCTTAGTCTTTTTCCCCCAGCTCTGCCTGAGGGGCCCTTGGCATGTTTGGGCCTTTGTGTAGGCTTCACAACTTAAATGTTACTCATAGTGGCTACTGTGATGTTCATTTATGTTTAAAGCTTTTTCATTTGGGGGATACAGGGATTGCTTTATTTTAGCAATGAGTGGTAAAATTGATGAAGACTGGTATGTAAAAACTCAGGCTTCCTATTTGTTTTGGGAATGAATTAGTACCCTATTGAGTTGATACACAGTTTAGACTTGGAAATTTCATTGTGAAGTTACTGTTTCAAAATGAAATGTAACAGTGAAGACATAATGTGTATATTTATGAGATGATTTTAGGTGGCATATGGGCACAATTTTAATTTTACATTTTGTGTTATGTACATTATTAAAATGTAATTGTTATATCAAGCTTATTTATGGAAACATGTAGGGCAAGACTAAGTGAAAATAATGGCTATAAAGAAAAATGCTAGGTAAGTAGTAGTGCAAGTGGTAGCAGATAATGAAAAAGTCATGAAAGTGCATGTGAGAGACTGTAGTTGGGACTCTTAAGCCAGAGCACTGGTTGTGTTTGCATTAGAAGATCCCAAAGCAGAAGAGGACCTGTGGCCATTGTCTATTCCAGATTTGTTATGTACCTATGAGGAGCTGGAGGCTCATAAAATTTTAAATATTTTCCCAGAGTTATGGCTAGAAGAACTGGGTCCAGAGCTTCGTTATCAGAAAGAACAATTGCTTAGTTTACATTCTTTTTAAGTACTTTTGAAGTTACTGTTTGAAGTTCTTCCAGCCTTAAGATATTCTCAATTATGGACTTTCAGGGAAGGATTATTGTAGGAAAATCCAAAGAAAGCTACTAAGCATAAAGTGAGGTGCTTCTGTATGTAGTATCCCATTTGATCCTCACAACGCCCTTTTTGTTTTTGTGTTTTGATGCTGGGGATTGAACCTAGAGTTTCATGCATGCTAAGCACATGCTTTACCACTCCCAACCCCTCAAAACCACCTTTTGAGATCAGTGGATGTTTTACAGATAAGAAACTGAGGTTACTTTACAACCTGAAAGCAGTATTTCAGGTAGTCTTTAGAATAACCCTGTAACATAGGTAAGACAGTTAGTGTTACATGCATTCTGCAGATGAGAATAGAAAAGCTTGAAGAGGTTATTTTCGATACAGGAGGGCTGGGGATCTAGCTCAGTGGTTCCACTACTTGCCTCACAAGCAGGATTGAGTTCGATCCTGGGTACCAAGGGAAAGAGAAAAAAAGTCAGAAAAATTTTCAATACAGGGCAACTCAGTGGTAGGCTGGGATTAAAAGTTATGTATTATAATTTTAGTCTTGTTTTACCACTATACTATGCTGCTAGAGTATGGTAACCAGTTATTCTTTGAAATATTTGCAAAAGTAAAGGAGTAAAGAGATAATTTTATGCTGGTCTTCTTGGGGAAAAGGGCTGATATATAGTTGTAATTATTAGGCATACGTTTCTTTTAGATTTATTGGGAAGTACTGTCTTCTGCCATTAAAGTGATTATTGTATGTTAGAAATTTTTGAAAAATTGTTGCTTTAACAAGTAATAGTACTTTTTTGAGGTATGCTAGTTCAAGTATGCCACATTCATGGGCACACTATTAAATATTCATAATTTTATTGAGTGATATCTGTTCAGTATGACAGAAGAGTTAGAAAGAGGAAAAACAAATAGTAGGCTACCCTTTGGGACTAAGTCTGTTTCATTTAAGCCTAGTAGAATTATCTTTTTTATCTCCACAGTTGAATCCCCTCTCTCCCCTTTACTCCCTGGACGTTCTTGCTGACGCTTCTCACCGACGATGTTCACCAGCACACTGCACTGCCAGGTATTGTCTTCTAGTGGTTATTTCCTTCCATCTTCACTTCCATAACACTTCAGATTATAAATTATGCTTCAGTGTAGCATCCAGTTTGATCCTCTTACCAACCTTCAGAGGTAAATAGATGCTGTCCAGATGCAGAAACAGGCTAAGTGTGCTGAAGTGTCTTTCCTGTGATCACATGGCTAGTATGTGATTAAGTCTCAACTGTGTCCTAAGTCTTCTGGCTCATATTTCATATTATTTCTGCTGCTAAAAGCCCTATCTTCAAAGAATATTATTAACGTTCCTTGCCATGACCTGCAAACCCCTGTGTGATCTGATTTCTACCCTCATGTCCAGCCTCCTTTCAGTAATTCATCCAGCTGCACCAGGGAGCTCCAGTTTGTTCTTAGAAATAGCAGCCCTTTCTTGCCTTGGAGCTTCACTCTTGTTCCCTTTGCCTGGAAACCTCTTCGAGCTTCTGCTTGTCTCAGCTGAAGTGTCCCCTCCTCAGAGAGGACCTCTCAGACCACCTGCAGCACTGTGTGTGTTATCTGTGTCTTTTATAGTTCTTATCACAGTCTGTAATGAATTTTCATACTCATTTCAAAAAAAATTTTTTTTTCTTTTTCCCGTGTCTCTCCCACTAGAATATAAGCTTCAAAGTGCAAAGACCTTGTTTTGTTCCTTGACAAATCCTCAGCACTTGTGTCTGACACTTGTTAGGCATTCAGTATGTATTTGTCAAGTGAATGAATCCTATTCCTCTCAGTATAAATTCTCTTGATTTAGGTGACACAAGAAGTAAATACGATTACAAGGATAGCATTCCTTAGGGTTACTGTGTACAAAAGAGCAGCTAACAGGCTGGACTATAGAACTTTTATTATTTCTGGTGGTATAATTTCTTTGCCAGCTTTTGATGATTTTCTTGCTTCTAGTAAGTTCTTAAATAGATATATTAATAGGTTTTGGGATACAGGCTGTGCAAAGAAGTTGCGTTTTAATTCATGTAGTTGGAACTTTCACTATGGACTGTAATAATGAACTCTGAACCATAACCATTGCCAGGTCTTTCTCCTGGAGAAGTAGTATTTGAGTAGAGAAAGTCTTTTAAAAAGAGAGGCCATCGTAAATGGTGTTACTAATCGTGAAAAATTGTGGAGTCATGAAAACTGTCATCATAATCCTTTCTTCAGTAGTGTGGTATTTATTCATCACTCATTCATTCATTTGCTCGCTTTCTACTGTGTGCCAGGCCATTTGTTTATACTCTCCTGAGAAAAAGAGGTGTAGAAACTGCCACTTGAAATACAGGTTTATAACCAAATGATCTGAAGCACAGAGGAGGGGCTCCTAGCTCAGAGATACAGGGGAGATTTTCTTAGAGGTCGTGTGCTCAAAATAACACACAAGATCTCCATCCACAGGAGCACAGTCCTCTAACTGTTTATCTTGATACCAAGCAAAGCAATGACTGTGAGTACTCTCTGGGAAAACAGTGTGAGTGGCACTGTGTCACACTCCATGCTCAAAGTGGACTGCTTTGCTCTCCTTTCTTACCTCTGCTACCTGGAGCTGGGGTGTGCTGAGGTCAGTGTCACTGCTTTTCTTGGGTTGCTGTTTCTTTTAAAAATCTCATCCTGTGGCTGGCCTGGGTGGCAGCTTCTTGGGATTTTTTTGGTACCAGGGATCGAACTCGGGGCCTTGTGCTTCTGAGGCAGGTGGAGGAACCACTGAGCTAAATCCCCAGCCCTTGGGCGGCAGCTACTTGTCTTTTGTGTATCTCATTACCCCCATCATTATCTTCACTCTGTCGCCTGCCAATGCTTGTGGCTGAACTTAGAAGCATGAGGAAGTCTCAGCTGAGCTTCTACTGTGCTCTGCTCTAAAGAAACGAGGTTATTGGGGCCGGGGATTTAGCTCAGTGGTTCCGCCACCTGCCTCACAAGCACAAGGTCCTGAGTTCGATCCCAGTACCAAAAAAAAAAAAAGAAATGAGGTTATTGCTTCCATTGCTAAAAGCAAAGGAGAGAAAATATGGACAGTTATAGATTATCTTCTTGGACTATGTTACTGTCTTATGGACTGTCTTCTTGACAGCATTCCCAGGGTAGAGGATACCAAGTGGGTTGTATGCATGAAGGATCTTTGAAGTAGGAGTAAGTAGGAGTACTATAAGCTTAACATTTATTATCTTATCCTTGAAATTTTTCTGTATTTTAAATCATATATATATATATTTAGTAGTACATATTTATATTTTATGTATGTTACATATATAATGACTGTTTCCTCAAGTTTTTTTACTCACTAGGGTGTACAGAGTCAGTAAAGTTTGGGAACCACTGTTTTGTGGGAAATGATTAGTCTAAGTGACCTCTGCAAGTTTTAGAAAATGTAAATGATGAATTACTGAGCTTTCAAGGCTGCCTCTTACTGCTTGGGAATAGGGGGTCGCTGCCCACCAAAGGGTCGGTGGAGAAGGAGCAGTCTAACTCCAGTGTGGGAGCCAGCTGGATGGGACTCGGAAGTAGGTAGTGGGTTCTATGCAGATGAACTGCTTAACAAAAGCCTGGCACCAAGGAGAGAATATAAAGGAGCAGTGGTGGTAGGGAAGAGGCAGCCGAATGACTGTATTAGAAAATGTTTTGAATGGAAATTTTGTCTTTTTCTTGTCCCATTTTATTTGTAGTAGGAAAAGATTTCTTTCAAAGCATCTGGGCAGCATTGGGAATTTTACACCCATCATTAGAACGATTTGTGTGTATGTGTGTGTGTGTGGTGAGTATGTTATCATTAGGGTATAATTTTATTTTGCAAAAAGGGAATGTTTCCTGTTTTATCACAGCTTTCCCCGAGGAGGGCTGGTGTATTAATTTGCTGTATTGCCTCCTGGCTGTTCCCAGGCTGTTTTTCCTCTTCATCATGGAATTTTTAATGGCCCTCATGCCTCTTGGGAAGCATGTGAGGAAGGGTTCCTCGGGGAGTGCTTCCCTTTTTTCGCGAGCCTATAATTACTCTCCTTTAAGAGCACAAAAAGTCTGATAATCATGCCTGAACTATGAAGATTCCCTCCTGTCAGGGCACCGAGCTGGGGGTGCTGCTCACCTGGACACTGCCAGTTGCACTTTGCCAGGCGCCCGTGCTTGAGGCCACCTCAAAGAGCCATATACAGCTTCCTTCTCAGAATAGGCCTGGGGCCACTGAGGGACAATGAGTGGCCTCAGGGTACTCTCTTGTTTAGTATTTCATTGCTATAAACAAGTAAATAATGGGACTGCAATTGTGAGATAATACTGTATCGATGTATTATTTTATACAGCTCAGATGGCAGAGGATGGGAGAGTGAGTTTTGTGGTCTTCATACCATTTAATGGATTTGTAGATTAAGAAATTTTTCAGACATATCACTCTAGAAATACTTAATTTTGGTGTTCTTTGACCCTGGCTTCCCTTTGGAATTACATGAGTAGCTTTTAAAAAATATATCCTTGGGCTGGGGATTTAGTTCAGTGTTCACTGCCCTGCAAGTGCAAGGACCCAAGTTCCATCCCTGGTACCAAATATATATATAAATCTATCTATCTATCCTTGCTGGGCCCCACCTGTAGAGATTCTGATTTAATCAGTCTGGGATGAGGCCCAGGCTTTGGCATTATTTTAAAGCACCTCAGGTGACTAATATGTAGCGAAGGTTAAGAACTGTTGCCCTAAGTGCATATGGTTTTATGACTGGTGCTTTGTAATTTGCTTAACAGGGACGCCCGCTTCATAATTGAAATGAGCTCTCTGCTTTGGTCTTGTGACAGGGTTCCCCATGGGAGGTAGACCTCTGAACTTCTCTTGGCTTTGGAGAAGGTGCAGCAGATGAAGAAGAGTTAGTGTGTAGCACAATGCCCAGCATATAGTTATTGATAATGGGGAAGGATAGAGGTTTGTAGGGTGGATGTATAGATAGGTGGATGTACACACAGTTGGGTGTTTGGATGAAAAAAATCAATTGTTCTGTTGTTCTGGGTGCTAGCATTAGGATTTGCTCTTGAAATAGCAATAGTTGGTGTTAAGAATTGCTGCTGCTCAAACAGCAGATGGTGTGATTGGTGTTCTGATAGAGGCAGTGGTATTGTTGTGAAGTGCACAGTCACAAATTTGTAACAAGACTAGAGCTGCATGCAGCTTTTCCCAATATGAGAGATTGATTGATCGTGAAGGATAGCTTTTCTTCTGTTATTACCTATAGGAAACGATAACTAGAACTAGAACTTAACAATTACTATATCTCTCTGTGTGGTGCACAGGTTACAAGTTGTCATTGTATAGTGCTTCATGGCAGTTTGACGTTTTCTCTAACTTCCATGACCTTTCCTCTGTTTTGGGTGGTGATTTGGTGGTGCACCCACCATTTCCATTTATTCTTTCTTGTGAAATAGCAAAGTGCCTGTTTGATATCTTCTTGTCAAATAAGTCAGTTCTTTTATAAATAGCCCGATTTTCATTTAAGAAATTTTACTTTTTGTTCCAGTCAGGACAGCAGACACCAGTCTGGTATGCAATTATTCTACATATTTTTTAATGAGAAATTTCATAGCTTCTACTCTTTTCTTCATTTTCCACAGACATTGGCAGAGGCAATATGGGATTAAGAGCATGGATATTAATATGAGGCAGACCCAAGTAAGAATCTTGGCTTTTCCTGGGCAAATGACCTGACCTCCCTATTCCTCAGTTTCTTTATGTTTGAAATGGAAATATTAGCACTTTTCTTATTGGACTAGTAGGGATCAAGATGAAGTAATATATGTAAATGTTTAACATCCCAATAGCTAATATTATTTTTCTTATGTACCTACTTCCTCAGGATAATTGCAGATTTAAGAACTTTTGAGTTAGCTTTGAGAGTCATTTGCTGATTTCCTTACATGGCCTCAAAAAGATTTTAGGAGGAGGCGTTTGGACAGTGTTTGGGTGTAAAAGAGAGAGACCTTCCTGCCCATTAGAGAGTTGAAGTAAGGTAGGCCAAGCTCATTGTAATTCATTTTATCTGTTCACAAGCGTTATGATCTGCACATCAGAGTTGTGTGCCCAGCTGGCTGTGCCATTTGACAAGGAGTTTCAAAGAGCAAGAAGAAGACTCAATTCATGCTATTAATTTTGACCTTTGGAGCCATAATAAACAGCCTCAGGTTTTACCCCAGGGCTTGGGAGAAGGAACCTTTTGTTAGTCCTCTCTGTGCTGGGAATGCGCAGTGGCTCTTGCCCACCCTTTAGTGCCTTAGTTTCAGCCCGGTGTGTGAGGAAATGTCTCTGCTGTAATGTTGTCCATAGGGCTGCCCATGCCTATTGGAACCTCCTCTTGTATAGTACACAGGCCTTGAGTCATTTGTCCTGTGTTGGAGAGTCTTGTTTACAGCAGCTCTCAGCTGGCTGGCACCTTACTGCCCTATCTGGAGTGATAAAAGCATTTCCTCCTTCTTTTTCCATTGTAACATACCCATCTTTCCACCTGATAGGAAACAATTCTGGTCCTGTGGATGCCATGAAACCGCTTCATGATGTCCTACCTTGTCCTGGCAGAGGGAAGTAGATTAGGGAGGATTTTCAGCTGCTGGTGAGCAGTTTATCACAGAGTGCTGAGGGTTAGATCTGAGTGAAAGCCATTAGAGGAATTGTGAGGATCTCTTTCTACTAGACAAGTGAACTCTGTTCCCTGTGGTAATTGTGAAGTGGTTTCTCTCCCTAGCTACTCCTAGTGTCATTGGTGGGGGCTTTTCCCACGTGCAAATCTGTGAAAGCCTACTGTGTAATAAATGTCAGTTAGCACTGAAGATAGAATTGCATAAGTGACGGTCTCTCTGCTTCCCTAGATTTTATCCTATTTCCCCTCCTTTTACCCCTGCATTTGACTTGTTCTTTCATTACAGCTCAGTGCCTCCTTACTAGTTCTCAGCTTATGAATAGGCCTTCCTACCATGTCACTGTGTGCTCCTAGGGGCAAGGTCTTGGCTTGGCCATCGTGTAACTACCGTCTCCACATTCAGCACAGTGTTCATAAGTTTTTGTTAAAAATAATTGAAGTGAATAGATTAGTAATTAAGGAGAATAATTGGAATATATGATGTATAAGACCTTTGGTCCTTAGAAACATCAATTTTTCCCCTGATGTTATTTATATGTGGTGAAGAAAAAGTATAGCAAAGAAATACCTCTTACATCAAAATTTATTTTTATTTCATACCAAAAAATGAACTTTTCCATGGCTTTTAAGAGTCAGTGATTTTGAAGTATTCTGTAGCTTGGCATTGGTGGATAAAGACTGCTTTAGCTCCTTAAGAGTGACTCTCAACATCTTTGTTCTAAACTAAAAGCAGTTATTTCAGTTTCCTTTTGCCAGCATTGATTCTATTACGCACGCATGCATGCATGTATTTCTCAAAGTAATTTTTTTCCCTAAAAGTACATTCCTGCCCCAGGGACATGGTAATCTGTCCAGTTTCCTAAGTAACACTGCAGTTTGAACAACTTACCTGTTCTTTCAGTTCCCGGTAATAAAAAACAAAGTAGAAATGCTGCGTTTATTTGTAGATTGTAAAAAATACTCTTTCAATGAATTGTTAATCTTTAGCATTCACCTTCACACTTAATGACAAGGATTTAGTGACTGTTTCTATAAGAATTTTTTTTTAAAGTATTGTTTTTAATGTCCATCCCTCTTCCTACCCCTCCTTTCTGGCAAATGCTGCCACAGTGGGAGAATATGACCCTTACAGGGGGGTGCTGATCCTGGCACTGGTGCCAGCAAAGCAGCGCACGCCCCAAGCTATTGCTGGCTGGAATACAGGTTTTCCCGAGGCCTCCGTCGGGTGAAATGAAACAAGTGGAGCCTGTCTTTTCTTTAGGTTAATGGCTCATACAGTGGGGAACAG
Source organism: Heterocephalus glaber (assembly GCF_000247695.1). Next base: position 25,529,382 of record NW_004624734.1, on the reverse strand, counting down.
TATTTTTACCTAAATTTATATTCTTGTAGTCATTCTGTTACTCTTTAGGCTAAGTATTTAGACCTCTGTTATCAAAGAGGTTGGCTTTGGGAATTTGGTAGATTTTTTTAACTCAGTAATTTCCAGTAAGTGGCACTTAGAATTATCTGGGGGCAAATTCCAACATAAACATATTACAGATTCTGCTTCCACTCCTAGCCTACTAAATCAGGGTCTTGGTGGGGCCTGGGTATTTTGTAAAAAGCTCCTTTTATGATTCTGGTAATCATTTGCACTCTAGGGAAGAATGAAGTTTTTTTGGTTTTTTGTTTTATTTTGGTACTGGGGATTGAACTTGGGTCCTTGCATTTGCAAGGCTAGAATGAAGTTTTGCTTTGGTAGCAGCATTAGCTTAACTTCTGCTTAGCCCCGTTCTGTACTCTGAGTCAAATTCTTGAAAGATACATGGTTTGCAACAGGAACAACTATGCTGCTCTTGCAAAAGCATTCTGAAAGTCTGTTTAAATCTTCTCCTTTTTTTCACTGCAGGGAGAGGTCCCGTGTTAGAGAAGGCTTGACTCTTTCCCTGTCCTTTGTCACCTCGCTTGTGTGCTGTCCCTTTTCACTTCCAGTTTGTGAGAGTAGGTACCAAGAATGCCACAGTAAAATAAGGCACATTAAATAAGTAACACATTAAAAAGAAAGGAAGGCAGGTGATTGAATGCCCCTAAGTGAAAAGTGGAGAGGAAATCAACCTTTTTATTTTTCTCTCCCTTCCTTAATTTTTTATTAAGCAGTGATGAAATGAGATTATTTGAGGATAAACAAAAAACTGAAACTGTCTCTTGGATAGAAGTGGAGGCTGCAGCAGTTGCCCACCCACATGCTGAGTTTCTCCAGAATAACACCAGGGGCCCTTCCAGCCCTACACATTGTTCTTTGCTTCCCAACCAGACTCATCCTAATGTCCTCAGTGGGCTCTGCAGCATGGCTGGTTCCATTTCTGATCTCTTTTACACCCTCTTGCTCCAAGCACCCCACCCTCCTTCTTACTTCCCCCAGGCTTGTTTTAGGTCCTCTTCCTTCTTTGTTCTCTAAGGTTCTTCCCAAGCACGTAGATCCCTCACATTGCAAAATGGACTTTTCTCAAGTTGTAAACTCTACTAGTGTTCACTTAAAACTAAGAAAGAAGAAAAATGTCTTACTGTCCTTCTGTAACAGTTTCCTTCCCTCCCAAAATATTGACTAGGTATGACGTAGACGGAAAAAAATATCGCTTGTGTATTTAGCCTGAAGATGTAGTGTTGCTCTGCCTCCTGTGAAATAGCTCTCCAGTCTGGAGATGAGTCTGAAGAGAAGTGTTCTGAGGGAGAAGGCATGTTTCAGCTGAGTGTTTGAAATGAACATGGCTTCCCTTTATTGCTGACTCAGCTTCTCCGTTATTTGTATTTTGTAACCAGAAAAGCTGTGCAGCTACAGATGGACTAAGTTAGGAGATCATTAAGGCGGAGATTGTCTGTTCATTTGTTCCTGTATCCTCAGTGCCTAGGACAGTGCTTGCCGCAGTGTAGCTGCTCAGTAAAAACTTAGTGAGCAGAGGCCAGGGATTTAGCTCAGTGGTGCTGCCGCCTGCCTCACAAGCACAAGGTCCCGAGTTCGATCCCCAGTACCAAAAAAACCCAAAACTTAGTGAGCAGTAAAATAACAAACTGCTGACTAGGAAGGAAGCAGTACACATAAAAATAACGTACTTTTATAACTTTATCAGCTTTATTACTTGGTTTCCTCAGGAGCGTGCAGTTTTTTCCTGTATTGTAACTAGAGGGACTTACAAAATCTGAGGGATTTTGAGTGTTCAAGGCAACCACTGGAAGTGGGAATGGCATAGTAGCAGTAGAACATTCAGAGAGAAGTCACAGGCTGGAAGCCTAGCAGGCAGGGGTCCTTTAGTGTAGGGAAGGTTGATCCTGAAGTGCTTAGTGTTACTGTTCAGGGAAGGAATGGGGACTGGAGAACCATCACCTAGAGCAGCAGGGAAGTGTGGGGGCCACCTGAGCCATTAAGTCCGAAGAACCCTCTAAGAATGTTGCACAATGTGGTACAGTATGAGGGCCTGTGTGCGTAATGGTAGTATACTTGCTTCATTTTAGTAAAATAAACATGCATTTTAAAAAATACATTTCAGTTAAAGATGACCACATGTAAACACTTTGGTACATTAATAGTTTTATCTTTTATTAAAAATATGTCTTTCCTTGAAAGTTTGAGATAAGTGTTAGTGACTAGATCCATAAAGAAGTTGGTAAAGTGGACCGTTAACCGTGTTACTGATATTACTCAAACATACAAAGCTGTGGAAATGAAGGATGAGGTATAAGGCAATGCTTACTTGGTTCAGGCCAAGTTGATACTTTGTGAATTCATATTTTAGTATCCTTTTGAGTACTTTCCACTTCTCATTTTGCATCTGTCTTATAAAACTCAGCATGTTTAAACAATGATCTTGAAAAACAATGTTTTTTACTTAATTTTTTTATTGAAGGATAATAGGCACACAAAGAAATGTACACTATGAATTGTCACAAAGTCAAGCCAAGTTATCAGCATCTAGATGAAGACAGTGAACATTACCAGAAAGAACCGTAGAATCCTGGCATCTCTTCAGTCACGGGCCCTTTTCCCATGCACCCCACTACCCTGACAGTCTAATAACATAGTTTAGTTTAAAGCAGTGATATTACCAGTTCTCTGAAAAATTTTGGAGATACCTTTAGTGAGTTTAAGAGAAAGAGGAAAGAATCATGAACACAAACCATTAACCGTTTGTTTCCCTTTCTAAAGTACTTGTGGCTAGCCATGATTAAATTAGGTCGAAGTGCCTGAGCAGTTTAGTTTGTGTTTGCATCCCCATGTACTCGAGGACCTTGTTTTTGGAAAAGATAGAAGCTATGTATTTTATATTTGGCTCTCTTCTGATGAGGAAAACAATTCTGTAGTTTTGGCCTGGCTTGGCCATTTGATTTTTTTTTTTTTTTTTTTTTTTTTTGTACTGGGGATCGAACTCAGGTCCTTGTGCTTGCAAGGCAGGCGCCGGAACCACTGAGCTAAATCCCCGGCCCTGATTTTTAAATTTTTCATCTTTGCCAGTTCTAGTCAACATAGACCTGCTGAGAAACAGTTCTGTGCCTTGTGCTGAGGTTGGTAGATTGGAAAATGCTGAAAAAAGTGTAGATATGGTTCCTCTTCTCAGGATCTCTATTCTTAATCTCAAAGAGATTAAGGAAACAGATATGTATGAGGGGTAGTTGAAAACATGGTGTGTGTTAAATTTTAAAAAATTTATTACAGTAAAAGACACATTGTCATTAATCTCCCTCAGAATATTCCCTGTCACTTTGAGCATACTTGTCCTATCATTCTTGCCATCTGACTCAGTTCTGGAAGTCTTTTATGGGTGTCTGTGAAGTGTAATCAAACATATAGTGGATGCTACTGCTGAGTGCCATTCAACAGAAAGGCAGGCTCATAAAAACATTAGTGTGTCCTCATCCATCTTAATCACTGGATCTGGCACGATGTAACTTCCGGCTCTTCCCCAAAGTCAAAATGACCGTGAAAGGTAAATTTTTTTTTTTTATACTGGGGATTGAACTCAGGACCTTGTGCCTTTGAGGCAGGCATGGTGCCACTGAGCTAAATCCCCGGCTCAGGTAAACATTTTAAATTGGTTCAGGACACCAAGACATTCACAACAGTGTCATTCACCGTTTATTTTTTGTTTTTGTCTTTTTTTGGTACCAGGGATCGAACTCAGGTCCTTGCACTTGCACAGCAGCCGGTGAAACCACTGAGCTAAATTCCTGGCCCTGTTCACCGTATTTTTGATTATACTTTGTACATCACTTAAAGAATGATCCATGCTAGATAAGGCCCCAGTGTCCAAGAAAAGCTTTATGTAAGGTGAGATTCAGCTTGGTCTTTGTTTTTTGGGGGGTTTTTTTTGGTGCCGGGGATTGAACTTGGGTCCTTGCACTTGTGCAGCAAGCGGCAAAACCACTTAGCTAAATCCCCAGCTCAGCTTGGTCTTTGGTCTTTAATCAGAGGCAGGGTCTGTGAGATAGGAGGAAGTGGGAAACTAAAATAGCAGACCAACTATTTCAGTTTTAAGTCCATTGTTAGAGAATTTTATATGTATTTTTAACTTTTGGAGTTGAATATTCAGGTAAGAAAGCACTGGTGGCACATAATTTGTATTTTTAAAAGTCACAAAAGCCAAATTTATTTAACTTGTGAGATAGATAGTATTAAAATCTAGATATATAGGGGAAAAAGGGTTAACCTATTAAAATTCTGTGTAAATACATCTGTTCATGCAGCATTAAACTTTTCAATATATTATCACTTGAGTGGGAGTAGGTATTTCATTAGTGAGTTTAGAACAATTGCAGTTATAGTTTTCATGAAAAATAATTATACAAAAATCAGCACATGATGAAACACGTATTTATTGAAGTTAAGCTTAAATGTCTGCTACTCTGAGATCAGGTAAAAAGTTTAGAGAGGGTGTGTAACAGGTAAAGAGTGACTTTGGGTTAATTCTGAATAATCTTGTGCCAGAACTGTCAGAGGATGGTGTACTGAACATAATGCCTTACATATGAATAGCACAAATGTGAAACTGTCTTTTCTCGTTTCTACAGACAGGCAAATGCACACTGGGGAGCCCCATGCTCACGTGACATCAAGAGGAAACGGAAGCCGGTGGCCACGGCATCTGTGTCCAGCCCCAGTGCAGGTGATTATATCAGCTGCCATTTATTGAGCACCTAGTGTGTGTGTCAGGCACTAAATTGTGTGTCTTCTGTGCTCTTTGTTGGTAACTTAGATTGTTTTAGTCCCATTTTACAGAGGAAAACCAAGACAGTAAAAAGTAATTTGCCCAGTTTTCTCTGACCCTAAAGTCTATGGATTTTTACTGTCGTGTGGCCTTCTAGAGTTTATGGTGGGTTTTTTTTTTTTTTTTTTGGTACTTGGGACCTTGCGCTTGCGAGGCAGGTGGCGGCACCACTGAGCTAAATCCCCGGCCTGGCCTTCTAGCATTTGAAACCTTTTATTCTGCCATCGACAGTCTCCATTCAACTGAGCTTTTGTTCTGGCACAGACAGAAAATTAGGTTCATGTTAATGAAAATATAATTGGCAGTTTGGTCGACAGTCAGGGATTCATGTGGGCTCATTTGGTTTCTCACTTAAGGTACAGTGCTATACATTCCCACTGGTTTTATGTGTAGGACAGTGATAGTATGTTTAGAAGAGTGGTTGTGAAATTTCTGATTAAAAGCAAGTTTTCAGCTGAGGGTAGTGGCACACACCTATAATCCTAGCACTCAGGAGGCTGGGGGATCACTGTGAGTTTGAGACCTGGGCTACATAGTGAGCTCAAGGCCAGCCTGAACTACATAGCGAGTCTGTGTCTCAAAAATCCAAAATAAATAAATACAATTTTTCATCTTAAAACTTTTTATTTGTCTTTCTGTGAAAAATGAATTACCAGTTGGTATAAGGTAAATTAGTGGTTGTCTTTGGTAGGAGGGTAGTGATCAAGAGGACACAAAAAACCTGGGGTAGTGGAAATGATCTGTCTCATGAGCCAGGCAGGGGTTACATGGGTGTTTATATGTATATTCTTTAGCTGCACACTTAAAACTTACATATTTACTGCATGTGTGCGATCAAGAATGTTGGATATGGAGTATACCATAGATTCTTTTTTTTTTTTTTTTTGTGGTACCGGGGATCGAGGCAGGTGGCGGAATCACTGAGCTAAATCCCTGGCCCTGGTACCAGGGATCGAACTCAGAACCTTGTGCTTTCGAGGCAGGCAGTGGCACCACTGAGCTAAAACCCCAGCCCCTAACATAGATTCTTTGCCCTTAGAAGACAATAATTGGTTGAGTGTACCTAATCTAAAAAGAAAATCTGAAATGCTACAAAATCTGAAATTTTTGAAAATTTCACACTTTATTTCATATGATGGGTTGCAGTTAAAACACAGGCACGGTAAAAATTTTGTATAAAATGACCTTTAGGCTAATGGTGTTTATGAAACATAAGTGAATTTTGTGTTTAAACTTGGGTCCCATCCCTAACATGTATTTGAAAATACTAAAAAATACAAAAAAATACAAAGCTTGAAACACTTCTAGACCAAAGCATTTGGGATACGAGGTACTCAGTCTGTGCTATATATTATATAGGTCAGAGCGGTTGATAGCTGAGTAGAGAGTAAATCTCAGGCAAATACGGAACTGTACCCCTTACCTTTACTTACTAAATTTCAGCATTTGGAGAATTCAACCTCTTTGAGCTTCTCTTTGGGGTGACTGCTTGATGATTCATACTGGATAATCTTAATCACAGCTCTGAGGATTATCATAAATGTTTATGGTGCTTTTCACATGACTAGGCCCTGAGCTGAATGCATTATTTCACTTAATCGGTGCAACAGCTTTGTAAGATAAATTCTGTCTTTATTCCCATGGTTACATGAGAAAACTGAAGCATAAATCACTTCCTGTCATTGCATGTTGATAAAGTGCAGAAAAGGGTCAAGCTCAGACCAGTTTTTCTGATTCTAGCGTTGCCCTCTTGGACCCTGTAGGTGTTCTGTCTTTGTGTACAATGGAATTCCAAACTGGGACCCTGCTTGAAAACTCAGGTCCTCATCCAGTGTATGGTATTTGAAACAGTAAAATGAATCTCTCCTCTTACCACCCGCCCCCCATGTCTTTTACTTCTTTGTAACAAAAGAACCATTTAGAAGAGTTTAAATTGTTTATCCCATATTCACATAGAGAAATGCATGGGGGGAGTTAACTCATTTATGCTGAAGGTTGTAATTTTTTGAATTTTTTGCATGAAACTAATGGATGTTACTAAGGAAAAAATCAAGGAATAAGAATATGAAGAGAAAATTTTTATTGTGTTGCATTGTTATTTGCCATTCCAAAAATGGAACACTAGGCATAAAAGGATTAAATTAGACTTCCGTTAAACATTTCAGCCACTCAGCCCAACTCCTCTCCTCTCACTTGTTGACTAGTCCCTGCTTCACTGAGCATTTTTGTTTTTTTCTGCCCACAACCTGAGTGCCCCATGGAGGTGAAGGACATAGCCGGAGCCTGCACCATCAGTCAGTAGAACAAATGGGCTTGCTCTGCCTAACATCGGGCCATCTCGAATTCCACCTCTTTTATAGAAATGAGTGATGAAGAGAGGTGCGTCCCGCTTTGCCGCTGTATTAATACACATCAGGGGCCAGCTCCTGGCACTAAATCACGCTACTGCATACATCTGTTATCGGACTCTTCACCAGTGTGATGAACAAGACTGCAGATAGAGGCTTCCTTGTGTCATTCTTTATAGGATTTTCCTAAAAGAATAAATAGCTTAGATCTCTGCCAACACTCTCCCCTGTCACTGTGATGAATTCAGCTTCTTTCTTAAGCATGCAGCCACAAATCTTCCCTTTCTCCTCTCCCCCACCGGGAGAAAGTTTTTAGTTGAAATTGACTGAATTTAAAGATATTAATAAGGCTAGAGAGGTGAAGAGCAGGAAGGAATGGCATGTCTTCCTTGTCTTTTTGTTGTAATAGTGAAGGGAAAAAAAATCCTTTCATAGGGTCACTGAGTGGCACTTTTCTTCTTAAGACTTTATGAAATGCAGGTGTCTTATGTACAGTGCCACACCCTGGATCTTAGTGGTTAAGTGTGCAGACCTGCTTCTGAGGTTTTACCCAGGGGAGGGATTTCCCAGCAAGTCTGTTTCATGTTGTCATGGGCTAGGTGTATATTCTCTTAAAGAGTGTACTTGGAAAAGAAAAAAATGATGATTTTCTCTAAAATTTGAGGCTAACTCGCTGTAAGAAACTTAAAGAACTCAGATGAAAACCAAATGTCATTTCCTTGAATTGATTTTCTTAGAGTGATAGATCAGTGCCATTGACATGCAAATTCTAGTCCTTCAAAAAGTAAACACAGGGTTTTAATAAAGGAGAATTGATCAGAGATTCTGTTCAGAGCCAGGGGTATTTAGGCTACTCCAGAAGCCTCTTCTGACCTTCCTCTCCCTGGAATAGGGTATGTGCCCTGAGAACTTCATTCAAAGGGTATTTAGGAGTTCATTGCTTAACTAGTTGTGTCAGATTCCAAATACCCAGACAGTGATACTAGGGCTGCATTCAGAAGGGCAGAAATTTTTATCTTTTACTCATTATTACTCCCTCAACATCTAAAAGAATACCTAGTTCATATAAAAGCCTCAGTAGATGTTTGTTTGAATAAAGTAGTAGTCTCTTAAAGTTGAAATAGTTGTTTTTGATACTATTCTAGTGCCATGGTAAATATTGAATGTTTGTAAAAGAATATTTATAGCAGATCTGCAAGTATGGAGAAAACAAGAGAGCTAATATCCATGTACTCGTTACCCTCTTTAAGAAAAATGACATTAACTTTAAAACTTTTGTCCCACTCTCCTCAGAAGGAATAGTTATCCTTATGTTTTTATTGTTTATCTTTTTTGTGTTTTTTAAGTAGTTTTAACAGACATATGTATCTCTAGGCAATATGTTGTCTAGTTTTGCATATTTCTGAACCTTGTGTAAAAGACTCAAACTGTACATCATACTTTATAAGTTTCACTGAGTTTGTTCTTGAGGTTCATTCATGTTTTGTTCTGCCAAAATTCATTCATTTTATCTGCCATATATACTGTATTCCATTGTGTGAAGATGACATCCCTTCACATACACTACAATCAGATATTGTTAACGGGCATTTGGATTGTATCCTGCTTTATGCTTTTGTGAAAAATACTGTATTCTTCTCTTAGAGAACAAGTGCAGATGTTCTAGGCCATCTCACACTTGTTAGGATGGCTGTGTCAAAAAGCAGAACATCAGGAGTCAGCAAAGATGTGATTGGAACCCTTGTGCATTTCTTATGAGAATGTAAAACAGTACATCACTATAGAAAACAATATGATGATTCCTCAAAAAATTAAATATCAAACTACTGTATGATCTAGCAATTCTGCTTCTAGGTGTGTACGCCAAAGAATTAAAAGCAAAAATTTAAATACAGTTATATACCCACATTCATAGCAGCAGATTATTCGTAGTGGTCAGAAGGTGGATAGCCAGGCATGGTGGCACACGCCTATAGTCCCAGCACTATGGCGGCTGAGGGACGAGGGTCACAAGCTTGAGCCCAGCCTGTGCAATTTAGTGACTTAATAAAACCCTGCCTCAGAATAAAAAAGGGCTGGGGATGTAGCTCAGGGAGAATGCCCAGAGTTCTATTTCCAGTATCGCCCCCCCCCAAATAGAAACAACCCAGATGTTCCTTGCCAGATGAATAGATAAACCAAATGTGGTATTTACACATAATGGAATATTATTCAGCCTGAAAACCTTCACTGTACAGGAAGCTGTTACAACATGGATAAAGACATAAGTGAAAAAAGCCAGGTACAAAAGGACAAATATCATATGATTCCACTTTCGTGAGCTACCTGCAATAGTCAAATTCATAAAAGCAGAAAGGAAGGGCACTTAGCAGGATTGGAGAGGGAGACATGCAATTGCTTAGTGGGAACAGAGTTTCTATTTGAGATAGTGAAAACTTTCTGGTGATAGATGGTGGTGATGGCTATAACAATAGCGTGAATGTATGTAATGCTACTGAACTGTGCACTTAAAAATAGTAAATCTTATGTACAGTGTATATGTCACCAGAATAAAAGTAACACATACACACATACATGCACACACATACACAAATACCTATTTTTTGAGGGTAGAGTTTGTCACTAAGGTTTGGTAACCATGCAGTAAGGATAGGTACAGTTTTGTGAAGTCTGTTTTCAGTTAAATATGAATATGTATTTATGAATCTTGGTGAGTGTATGAGAAAGAGACAAATTTGAGTTGTCAAAAGTATTTCTTGCTGCTGTGATTGATATTCCAAAACATTTAAAAGCCTTTTCAGTCAAGAAACCCTGTATCTGTGCTGTAAAGTTAATAACTTTCAAGATTTTGTATGTTACCCCTCAGTAAGGCATTCACATTTGAATATATATGTGATGCCAATGTAAATATGAAGTAAATATGAAGCCAATGTAAAAATGAAGTACTTTTCATTGAGGAATAATAAAGTACTGGTCATGACTCACTAAGTTGATTTTGTGACCCATGATTTGAAAATTACTGGTCTAGGTTGCATTCCTAGGAGAAGAAATACTCTGTAACGGGAGAAAATCTAAACTTTACTATATTTGCTATATTTTAATGTATATTCATTTTCAGTGGAGTGAAGAGAGAGATGCTGCTTTGTATGACTCCACTTGGGCATGTGGAGAAATGCTACTGCCATTCAGTGGACAGGATCTAGAATACTAAGTTTTCTAAAACATGCAGCACAGCACTGCACAAGCCATGATTATTCTGTCCAAAATGTCATCAGTAACTTTGTTGGGAAATACTGTGTCTGATAGTGTTATTTTTCTACCATTTTCCTTTTTGTCCATTATTTATTGGTGACTTTATCATACCAGCGGCCTGGAATATGGCAGAAAAAGCATAGAGCTTGAAGTCCAGTATCTGAGTTTCAGTCTTGCTGCTTGACCAGCTTGGTTGCATCTGTGGACATGTTGTCTGATCTTGCTACAGTCAGTTCCCTGATCCAGAAAATGGAGACTATAATATTTACTCCTAAGTATTTGCATTAAGAAAATCAGGTCTTGAGTGTTTGATGTTTAGTAGTATAGTGCCTGGCACATAAGTACTTTTAACTACGTTGTGAGTTTGTACTATTGAATTTACGCATTTGTTCAGTTAAGCCCATTTTCTCAGATGCAGAGATACTTTATCCTATTTATTTTGGCCTTTATTTTTTCATAAAGATAAGAAAAATATTCCGTAGGTGCTTGGGTTGACAGACATGAAATGTAAGGATTAAAACGTTTTTATTTCTAAATGTCTGTCGTTCTCATTTCTTATTCTGCTTTGTCTCCCCTAAATTGTTTTTATCCTTTTATTGTTGCAACCAGTTCACATGGATGCAGTGGAGCCGACCACACCAGCAACACTAGGCCGGAAATCTCCAAATTCTGAGTGGTTGGTCCGGACCTCTGCAGCAGACAAAGCCACTGACTCAACTACAGCAACATTTTTTAAAATGCCACAAGAGAAGAGTCCTGGGTGCAGCTAGGGAGTTCAGTTCCCCCTCCCTGGCAGCTGACTGAGTGTCTTATACAGTCTTGGAGATCTCAGTGGAGATTCCCAGTTCTTTCACCTCCAGGATTCCAGGACTGACTCCTCTTCACACACAGCAGCCAGCTCTCTTCGAAAGTCGTGATGCGGGAACCTTTTTATTTCTTTTTAATTAGTAAAGTATGGAGGCAGCAATTTTCCTGTTTTAAAGGCTATCCTATGCTATGTGTGTTACATTATTGCTATCCTACCACTCACCTGCAGCTCTTTATATAGCTGTTGATGTCTGTAGGTAGGTCTTCTTAAAAAACGAGTAACTGCTTTTGCATACCTTTTGTATACAGCCTTTGGTGTCACTTGAGGAAGGCCCAAATTTGCAGCCAGTCCAAACAAATTCCTGCATGGAATTGTATCTGCAGGAGAAGAGACTTGCCTGGAGCCAGTCTCGATTCCCTCAGAGTGCCATTGAGACAGATATCCGAGTTCTCAGTTTGCCTCGAAAGAGACAATAGGAGCCAGGGCTTGGGAACTTCTTCAGTTTTTCTGTGGATGGTCTTGACGGGGTCACCAGCAGCTGCACTGTACTTTACCTCATCTTCAGCATTTGTTCTACAGAAAGTGGACACATCTGTATGCACAGATGGGTGTAATGAAGAAGATGGTTTACCTTTTAGAGCTTTCAGTGATACAAACAGCTCACTACAGCACATGTGCCATAGGTTCGCCACCACTGGTTTAGGTGTACAGCAAACTTAAATAATCAGCAGATTGTGTCTTACTACTCCGTGTCACAGTGTAAGCCTTTATGTCCTAAGATGGGACTTTATTGTTAGTGTTATATATAGGTCAATAACCTGCAGCAGAACTTCATATTCTATTATAATAATGGCTTCTTGGGGCCATGCTTTGGAGAGGAAAAATGTCTTTTTGATATGCCTTTGTACTTGGCATGTTTATGACGACTCAGCTACGTGTCGAGTTATACATACAGTAGTGCCTGAAGTCAGATGCTACTCTGTCAAAATGAGGAATCAGTGACTGCCTGGAGCTGGTGGAGAAAAGCCACACTTTCTAAAAAGTATTACCAAGAGTGTCTGTCATTGAGGGGCCTGGTTGACAGAAGGGCTCTTTTTTTATATTACTTGAGTGCTTTTACTCTGAAATACTTGGAGCTGTTTGCTAAATTCTTTCTGCTCTAGTCATGTGGGAAAGGAACACTCAACTCTAAACATGGATGTTTTGTTGGATGTAGGTGTTGAGAGGGCTGGACCTTCTTGTCCCAAAGTGCGATGGTCCCTTGCTCACAGAATGTATTTCATGGTGTGTTGCTTTATCATGTTCCCTTTAAAACTTATAGTTCTTATCAGTAGAACTCTGGAATTGCTTTATCAAGGAAGTGGGCAGGTGGGAGAGTGTGAATCTGGTTGGAATGGGGGATTGGAAACTAAGTTTACATAGCACTTTATGTAAAACCAGGAACATGTCAGTTGACCATGACAAGGAAAAGGGTGGAAGGAGAGGGGATTGGATATTATGGATGGGAGGGAGGTAGTACTGATGCCAGCCCAGCACTCTGGAATCATCTCTGGTTCTCATGTTAGAAGTGAATATACTGACGAGGTATCAAGGCTGCACTTCCTTTCCCTATGGGTTGCACTCACAGAGGTACAGAAAATGTCATGTCTGTTGGACATACAGTAGCGCTACTGACTTGTTTTGATGACGAAGGTACATTTTATTATCTATCATGTGTAGTGTCACCTAGTCCTCACAGTGGTCTGTGGCACATATTTCTAATGTACTTGGTTGGATTTAAAGAACACATTTATGGACACAAGTCTTTTTTCTTTGTGCCAAGCTCTGTGGCTCATGCAGAGATTAGTCCTGAGATCATGGTCTGCTACGGCCTCAGATGCAGAGGGAAAGCCAGCATCTTTTCTTCATGACCTGTTGCCTACTATCCCCCCTCCTTTTTTTAACCCACACTTAAAATAATTTATATATGTAGCCTTATTTACATTTTAAACATTTCTATGAAGTCATGCCATTTTACAAAGGTGAAAACAGTCATGGAGTTGAGTGACTTGCCCAAAATCACATGACTAAACCTGGACTAAAATCCCAGACTGGAGACTTTTTTGCCTTGGGTTATACTCTTGTTTTTTCACTGGTAGACCTGAGCAATCTGAGACCCACATTTATGAGCTTGCCATGAATGTTTATCGTTTTTCTTGGGTGTGCTTTTCTATATAGTTTAAATACCTTTCAACAGGGATCACCCAAGAATGCAACATCTACCTAAAATAGATGGGAAGAAAATTAGTTGCCCAAGAGAAGAGAATATTAAGCACACAAATATTTTCCAACACAGGGTTATAAATGACTCTTCTCATTTTAAGGTGCTGAATGTGCATGCTTAAGGAATTAGTAATCAATTTATTCTGCTTGGTTTTTTTATATTAACCAGTTCCAAAGGCTAACCGTAGAATCCAGTGTATTTGAAATTTGAAATTTGAAATTTCCTCTTTATATGACATAGTATATAATGTTATAAAGTAAGAAAAGTCTGTTACATTTCAAGATACAGTTTCAAAATTAGATTTTGTAATAAGTGTTTAAAAAAAGGAAGCATGACATATTTGATAATTGTGGAACTCATATGTTTGATCTGCTGAAACATCTAACTGAAGGTATGTTCCACAGTTTTTATTTCTGAGTTCTGATTTATCCTAGCTTACTGCACAAATTGTCTGAATCCTATTAGTTTTCCAGTGGGAAAAAGTCAAGACATTATCTGCTTGCATGAGAACCATTCATACAAAGTTAGTTTTACTTATGAATATAAGAGAATTTGAGATTATTCATATAAAGTTAGTTTTACTTATAAATAAAAGAGAATTTGGGATTAGTTTTCAGATGGAGTATTTTAAAAGAACAACTTCATTTGTATCAAAACTTGTCCCTTTTTGGTAAGAATTGAGGAGAAGAAATTAGCAGCTGTTTGTAAGGTTCCAGATTTGGAGGGGGGAGAATATGATTTGTACTGAGTGGAAGTGGTTGGGAAATAGGCCACATTTAGTCTTGAATTCTTTAGAAATCACTTGCAAGTAAACATTTCAGCTAACATTGTGTTACTGGCCTATGAAATAGGCTCTAAACAAGGCAGTGTTGGAAGCTGAAGTGGAGCTTCTTAAACTGTTACTCAATGGATGGCATCCTTAGTTTAAAAAAAGCTCAACACCTAGGGCAAATAATTAAAATAGGAATCCCAGGTAAATTAATCTAACTTGTCTTCATTTTGGAATTAGAGACCATACATATTCCTTCTACAGCCTGGGAAGTTCTGATGGTGCCAAGTTATCATGAAAGCCACTTGGAGTTGAAGAGTTCCAACAGTGTTGAGGTAAAGGAGCTTGGCTGGCCCAGGCTCTTCTAGTGTGATGGGTTCTGCATTCAGTCTCCAGGGGAAGGTTCCTGGTGGTGTGTGGTTCATTTTAGGTTTTTGCTTCATTTTCACTTCATTGCTGTGGTTCTGAGCCACACACTCCCACTCTACCCTTGGAAGGCTATGCAAAAGTCTCAGCTTTTAAAAGCTCTAGTTAGTGTCCTGCAAGTCTTCTAAATCTTAGTTGAATTGAGCACAGACTGAACTACTCCAGCAGCCACGGATGCAGTGGAGGTGAAGCATAGTTTAGAGCATGTGCCATGTTTGTGGATGGTGGGAGGGATGGTAGTAGCACTTTGTTCATGTCCTCTGCATCCTTTGTTGATGCTTGAGATAGATACCAGTTGTGCTTGTCAGTATTGCCTGCTCTCTTGCTCCTGTTGAGACAGCAGAGTTACTGCTGCCGGTAACAATCAGGACTTGTTCCAATCCATCAGCAGCAGAAAGAAGAGGTGAAGAAAATGGTAAGTCTCACCATCAGGCACTAAACACATGTGCCCAAAGATGCTGTCATCTCAGATCACAAGAAGACGAATGTCCAAAGCCTGGAAACAGCAACACTGAAAAGAAATAAGATCAGCAGTATTTCTGAAGAGTGCGCATTATAAACCCAACAAAATTATTTATGACCAGAAGAACAAATATTCCTGCAAATAGACAAAATCACTTAGCAAAATTGCCAGATGTGGAGAGTAAATTTTTTCAAACACAGTATTGAAGAATGGGGCAGATCCTGAAGATATTTACCAAGGCAGGCAAAGAGGAGACGCACAGAACGGGGCTTCTCAAAGTGTGGTCCCTGGACCAGCAGCCTTCTCCCCCACCAGCCCTCCTGAGTCGGAAGCAGGGTGAGCTCCAGCAGGCTTTTATTTAACATATCCTACAGGAGACTCGCACACTCAAGTTTGGGAACCATGGGTTTGCCACAGTTAAAAAGAAATGTTTTTAATGTGCTGGTATCTTAGCTAAGCTCTGAACTGCTGTTCTGTTTCTCTGTAAGTAAAGAAATGTTTTGTGTATGATTCTTTGCAGAAATTGTTAATGTCTTTATCTTCCACATTTCCCCGCAACAAGTTCCTGAAAAATTGGAAATATTGAGAAAGGACAATGTGGAGAAAAACAAGTCCCTATTTAAGTGGATGGAAATAACTAAAAATGGGTAAAAATATAGCAAAGAATTTTTAGTCTTTGAGTGCTAGTCCTTGTTCATAATTGACAGTAAAAATATTTGTTTAAGATACCACCCCCCACCCTGAGTAACAGTATTTTCTAGTGTATCTTAGTTTCAAGGCAAAGCATCATAATGACTTCTTTAAAGTATGGTTCATAAAATGAAAAAATAATTGGAAGAAAAAACTATTTTGGGTAAACAGCAGGTATGTAATAAATACCTGTTGAGTTTTTTATAATCTACTAGGACTTAATCTCAGTACTTCAGAGCCTGGAAAAATCAATTTTCTGCAATCCCACTTATACTTCATTGTCTTTGTTTTATGTTTCAGCTAGTTGAGTGCAGGGGTTAGAAACCATTAAGCAATATGCTAACTTTGTTGTCTGGCTCAGGAATTAAGTATTTCAGAATCATACCCTAATTTTTTTTTTTTTTTTTTTTTGAGACAAGATCTCACTGTGTAGTTCAGGCTGGTCTTGAACTCATGGCAGTCCTCCTGCCTCAGCCTCCCAAGTGCTGGGATTACAGGCATGTCCCATTAATTTTAAAACCATTAATTTGAAAATAAATTGGGACTTTTTTTTCCTGGTAGTAATTAGACTGAGCTGTGGCTCGTTGCCAAAGCCCACAAACCTGGATTCTCAAACACAATTTTTCTCTCTCATTTTGAAGACCAGTTAAAAATTGCTGTGGCCAAAAAAGTCAGTGTTATTAGTTATCCTCAAGCCTTTTACTGTTTCTTTAAAAGTTACTTCTGACTCTTGCAAACTTCTCCCTGAAATGGAATAGCTCTGGTAGTTCTGCCCATTTCACTATGGATAGATTCTGCATCTTGTTCCTCCCTGTAAACCAAGAAAAATTTTTTTTACCACAGAGCAGACTGTTGCCACCCCAAATCACAGCAACAGTTTAATTTCTCAATATGAATCTCAGTCAAGTCCCCTCCTGTTATCGGGGCAGCTTTTACAAACCTGCCATTTGAAACCCATGCTGCCTCCACCTCTCAACCTCAGCTGCTAATCCCACCCTCTCCCACCAGGTAGCAGCCCTTCACTTACCCCTCACATCTTCCCTCTGCCTTCTTTACAAGCGCCTGCCCTGCCCAGGAAGTCACTTCTGTGCACTTGGCACTGTCCCTTGATCAATGCCTTGCTCAGTCTACAGACTCTTACACCCCCTCACATGCAGTTTTGCAGTTGTACTTTAATGTGTTCAAAGAACTTCAACCCTTTGAACCCCTGCCTACCACAAAAGTATCTGCCCTCCCTTGCACTCGAGTCTAATAATTCTTTAGTCCACTGAAACAGCAGTTTTAACCCTGGCTGTGCTTTAGGATCACCTGGGGTGCTTTAAGAAAAATAATTCCCCAACTGAATGACAGGTTACATCAGAGCAAAGGGGAGGGATATCCTTCAGTCTTGAAAAGGGCAGCAGGAGCTGAGAGGCAGTAGGCCAAAACCTGGCCACTACCCTTACTGTCATTAAAATTATTCTTGCTTGGTTCTATAAGTGACTTTTAGCTGCCAAAATTTAGTCCTTAGTTTAATCTTTATGGTGTTGGTATTTATAACTACTTCCTTTGTCAAGAGCAGGTTAGAAATGGGAGAATTTCAGAAGAGGAAGTGGTTTGCTCTTTCTCTATTTCAAGGGGTGGGCAAATGGGTTACTAGTCTAGCACAGGCTAGAAGTCTGACTTTGCCTTCCCCTGCATTACTTCAGTTAACTCGTACATGCTAATGAATTCCCTTGCCATGCCACCTTAATGCTATAACTTAAAGCAGAGATACACAGTGAAGTAGTTAGATTTATTAATTATTGTAAACTTGGTGGAAAGCATACTCAGACTCTCTGCAGCTTCCCTTGCCTTCATTGTTCCTCCTCCAAATCCTTTTACTAAAGTAGGAGAAATTACTAATCAGATTAGAATCCAGGATAGATCATCCCCCTTACTAGTGGGTGGAGTGGCTATTCATGGGAAGTCAGGGTTAGACCATGTCCCTCTTCTGCTTTTTCCTTTCCAGGGTCATGGGTTGGCAAGGTGTCCTGAGCCCACTTCTACATAAAAAGAGGCTCCCCTTCAAGTGCTGATAAGTTTATATTGCTGATAAGAGTTTGGATTTAGTGATGACACAGGCCCAGTTCCTTACCACTTTTCAGTTTCAAGTACCATGTTGGGTCCTACTATCAGAAAACTGAGGAGGGTGTTACAGCCCTACAACTAATAAAGTGGAACTTGATTTCCATTTCACTGCCATCACTGTGCTGCCTTGGATGTGCATATGTAGGACCTCCACTCAGGAGCAACCCTATATATTCCCAACTTTTTTAAATGACTAGTTTCTAATTCAAAATCTAGGGTAGGTGGATCCGATGAGTAGTCATGTCTTAACTGCAGGAAGAGAGGATGAGGTTTTCTGGAATGTTTGACTTCTATTGAGGATGGAAGAATTCCTCAAACACAAGAAGGTCCTTCAGGGGCTGGATGGCCAATAAAGATTGATCTGATGGAGGCTTTGCCTCTAGCGACTGATTCAATGAGCAATCTCTGAGCACCAACACCAGCAGTGCATCTTCTTCAGAAACTTCTTAGGAAAGAGGGTAGCTGGCTACTTAGACCAGGATAGCCCAGGGTTCCTTAGACTCCTTTGAAGCTATTAGACCTAGGGATATTATCATCCCCAACAATAACGGTGAATATTTACCAAATTATTGTATACCACCTGTAAACAGCATCTCACTTATTCCTCCACAACTCTGAGGTAGGTACTTGTATCTTTATTGTAAAGCAATGAAATCTACTTGTAGTTATTTAACTTACTCAAAGTCATAGCTAATAAGCGTCTTCCAAGGTTCAAACTTAAGTCTGTGTGATGGTAGTGTAACTGATCATAACCAGTACCTCTGCTGCCTCTTTTCACAATATAAATAAACTGTTGAAGGCCGTGTACCTGAGAAATAACTAAGTCTCTGGGCCCAGGGCCAGGTGTCTGGTGAGATCCTTTAACTTGCTCCTGGCAGGCTGTTTTCTCTGTCCAGCAACCGAATAGGCTCATCCCCTCTCTCTGCCTACAGCAATGAAAGGAAATAGCCAGTTTGTGTGACATCTTCTTCTAGTAATGCATTTTTGCTTTTGAAAGTGACCAGAACAAAAGAAAAGTCAATAAAATCTTTCAAACCAAAGTATTGTCCTTTGGGTACCAAGACAAAACCAATTCCTCAGCCAGGAGGGCATATGTTTTGAGTTGTTGATAGTGGTGCTGTTTTGAATATATTGCAAAACAACCCCTTGTCTGCTAGCAAAATAGCTGCCTTAAGTCTTGGCTTTTAGAAATGCTCCTATTCCGTAGATGTGCGTGGTTCTCATTTTATGCCTGGCACTGCTAGGATAAGAGAAAGATTATTGCTGTCTTTTTTTTTTTTTTTTTTTTTTTTTGAGACAAGGTCTATGCAGTTTAGTCTGGCCTCGAACTCACAGAAATCCTCTTGGATCAGCCTCCTGAGTGCTGGAATTACAGACATGTACCACCTCGCCCTGCTTCCTGCTGTTTTGAAGTACATAATCTGAGTAGGGGACGAGAAAAGCATTACAATGTGAAGTGGTAAGTTCAGGCTAAAAATATCAGGGCATTTGAGTAGTGAGGAGAGGGCACTTTAACTCAAGTTGGCAAAAAAATGGAGTGTAAAAACCATGAGTTCTGAAGGATGAGCAGAGGTTAAGTGAGGAGCAGTTGAAATCCTTCAAGGGTAAAAAACATGGTTTATTCTGAGCACAGTGAGTATTTTGGTACAGTCTACAAAAGCATATAGAAGAGCAGGGAGAGGCAGGTATGTGATGGAAAATGAAGGGCCTGTGTTCACTCGCTGTGGAGAGCTGTGTAAATCCTCTGCTGAGGTCAGTGGTTGTGGGAACGCCGCTTCAGCTGGCCCATTGTACAATAAGCAGGAACTGACGTGGGAACACGTGTATATCCCCCTGATCACCTTCTCTGGGAAATGTAACCAGGGAGCTACTGACATGCTTAAGAGTAGATTAAATGGAATTGGAAATAACAGTTTACCCATGGCTGAATATGTATTCTCTTCTGTGTTCTGGCACACCAGTCTGAGGTTATTTCCCTTGACCCACAGAGTTTAATGCATGTGTGACAATCCCGGTTCCTAGGGCTATTCTTCAGCAGCAGAGCTGTTATTACCAACTACTGGCGAAGCATTGTGCTTTGTTTTCAGTAGTGACAATAAGTTTGCATTGTCCCATTTTAGACTGGGCACTCTTGCAATCTTCGATATTTAAAGATTGCAGCGAAGTGCTCAGAAAGTAAAACTAATCCAGCTGATTTGTAATAAGCTTTGATCTCATGGTTCTGGTCTCATTAACACCATGCTATAAAGTTTGCTAAACCTATTGAAGTTGTGTAGAAGTGAAATAGGTGTTTTGGGCCAACGTTTTTTCCAGAATATCTTTTGATTGCCCATCACTTTAAATTAGGAAATTTTGGGGGCCAGGGATTTAGCTCTGGTTTCACTGCCTGCTGTGCAAGCACAGGGACCCGAGTTTGATCCCTGGTACCAAAAAACCAAACAAACAAATAAATTAGGAACTTTTGCACATAAAATAGGAAAATGACTTTTATATTCTATTAAAATATAGTAGGGAGAACAAATAAATATGCTGATTTCATTATTGCTTATAGTAGGTAATTAAGATATAGTGGCTAAAGAAAAAGTATTTAGAGAATTCTGTGAAAATATAGCAATAATTCCTTGAAAAATTCACACTTAATTTTTAGGGAAAAAATGACATGTACATAACCAAACTACAAAAATGACAAATTTTTAAAGTTTTATAATAAGACCAAACATATCTGTCATATGAATAAAAGATAAAGTGTTGAGCAGACACTAACTGCAGGTTATAGTTCAGAATGGTTCAGAAATGTTGGTTAAGGTAAAACAAGCAAAAACAAATGAGAAAAAATATTGTAACTCAGTATCAGCCAAGGTTGAACTAAAAGCAAAACAAAATGAGATATTATGTAATCCTAAAGGATGCCTCTCCTAATGAAGGTAAAACAGTTATATGTATCTGTACAAAGGGTGACACAACCATTTATATATTATGAAGATGCAAGAAGACACAAAACACACTATTAGTGGAAGATTTTAAGGCAACTATCAGTTAATCACAGAGCAAGTAGATAAAAAAACATGGGAAGATTTAAATAAAGTAGATCTAGTTGGTATGTATTAGATTTTATCCTAAACATGGTTACTATACTTTATTTTCAAATGTCCATGAAACATTCCCTCAACTGACTATATTGGAGCATATAGAAAGCATCCAAAAATTCTAGAAAGGAGAAATAGTGCAGATGAGATTTGCTGATAAAAATGCAACCAAATAAGACCAGAAGACAATGCCTTTCTGAATGTAAAATGTTTTCTAGCCCTTCAACTATTCTCAGGTTGAATAGGAAATATAAAATATACATTGTAGGCCCAGGGGTTTAGCTCAGTGGTTACGCCGCCTGTTTCAAAAGCACAAGGACCCGAGTTCAATCACCAGTACCAAAATAAATAAATAAATAAATAAAATATACATTGTTTTATTCCTAAAAATAAACTTGTTCCTATGGGACTCAAATAAAGCAACGCTCAGAGGAAAATTCATAGCCCTAAAATTTGTATGTTGAAAAGTTAGGAAAAATAAATGTTAAATATATAACTTAGGGTGTGAGGAAAAGGACAGCAAAATGAATCTTTAAAAAGACAAAAAGAATAGAGATGAGAAATTGATTAGTTAGAAAACTGGGGAAATAGGTTTATTAAGAGCTGATTTTTGAAATGTGTGATAAAACATACATTTGATCTACCTTATTAGCAGGACAGATAAAATAAGGTAGAATTACCAGGTCCTGAAAAAGACTCATATTTTACTCAACTCTACAAATAATTTAAAACCTTGAGCTAATGGATAATATACATATATATATATATATATGTGTGTGTGTGTGTTTTGTTTTGTTGTTTTGATTTTTTTTGGTACCGGGTATCAAACTTGGGACCTTGCACTTTTGAGGCAGGCAGTGGAAACACTGAGCTAAATCCCCAGCTCTAATGGATAATATTTTTAAAGAAAAGTCTAATTTGCCATAAATGACTTCAAAAGAGAGAAGCCTACATATAGGGGATGTATTTCCTTTTGTTCAAATTGATTTTTTATGCCTTTAAAGTATTTAAATATTTTCCTTGTGTAGGTTTTGTATTTTTCTGGTTAAGTTTGAGTATTTAATCTCTTTGTTGCTAGTAAATGAGCTTTTCTCTGTCATTGTTTCTTCTAACTAGTTATTATTCTATAGATGAAGGTATTGATTTTTGAATGCTAATTTTATACCCTGCTACTTTTGGTGGTTAGTTTTGTCATTGATCCTCTAGAGTAGACATACACACAGACACACACACACACACACACACACACACACACACATATTTCTTCTAAATGCACAGTGGAATAGAAAGAGAGAACCTATCAATATAAAAATTATTTCAAAGCCTGAATCTCAGGAGGCAAGTGAGACAGAAGCCATCTTTCACCCTGCAGGTGTATGCTAATCCCCATCCTGAAAACTAGGATGGGTACCACAGGTCAGTCAGGGCCTTCTCAAGACAGGGCATTTAATCTTGAGATTCCCAGAAGCAGGGAACCCCAAAGCACTGCTCGCAGTGTGAGGGTAAATACTAAACCACTAAGCAGCAATAACAGCAAAGAAACTTACCTTTTGTGGTCTTGGCCCTGGTGCAAGAAAAGTGTTTGTTTTGTTTTCTTTCACCTAGAAATGTTTTAACAAGTTGTCCTTTTAGATTTATACATTTTAAATTTATATTACTTGTGTGATCCAGAATACTACAAGTGAGAATTTAATTTGCAGTGGACCCTAGTCAGTAGTAACCCCAACTGACCAGCAGAAGCAACCACGCAGTCTCTCTCAATCTAGGTATCAAAGAACTCCTTCAGATATTAGTAGATAAAGAAATAATTATAGATATAGCAGATATTAAAAGGTTAATGAGAGTTCTGCAAACAGCTTTAAGCAATATATTTGAAAACTCAGACATAAGGGACAAATTACAAAAAAAAAATTACCAAAATTCAATCTGGAGAAATAAAAATCTTGGTCAGACCTATCACATTAAGCAATTCAGTAGTTCAAAATCCAAAACTTTTCCTTGTCGAAATATTTTTTGTGATCATCCAAAATACCATCAGTTCTTTTTCTGGAGCTAGGCATGTTGATGAAATGCCTTAAAATGCACTTGGAAGGGGAGGGCTTGTCCTATTACATGTTACAACATAAGGCCTCTAGCTCTGAAAGTGTGGTACAGGAACATGTATAGATAAACCAATGGAATGGAAGAGGCAATTTCAGAAATAGGCCCAACTGCATATTAAAATTTAGGATACAATAAAAGTGCTATCCTAAGTCAATGGGGAAAAAGTTGGACCCTAAGGAATTAACACTGTTGGGACAACTGGATCTAGTTCTATAAATATGTAAGTCAGGTAGAAAAAGAAAAATGTTTCTCACACCATATGTCAGGATAATTTTTTAAATTGATCAGAGATATAATTGTACAGAATTAACCGTACAATTACTAGGAAGAAAAGCCAGGATGAATTCCTCTCTAACAGGTCAGCAATCTATCCTGTAGGCCAAATGTGTCCCAAGACCCATTTGGGGACTACTGTGAGCTAAGAGTGGATTTTGCACCATGAAGGCTTCAGTTAAGGGGGTAGGGCAACATGAGACAGACATTATATGGTGCCAATCCTATCTGACCATTTTTTTTTTTTAAAGTTGCCCCCTGCCCTGTAACCCAGAGTTGGAAAGCTTTCCCAACTGTATTCCATAATAATGCCACCCAATTCTCCTCTAGTGTCCTATTCTCTTTGGATCAGTTAGAAAATATATTCCACCTCACTAGTAAAAGGGATTGTAAATTCATATGATGAAAGGAAGGGGATACATGGAAGGGAGATGTTTTGGGGCCAATAATGTAATCCTCCCCACCAAATACTCTTAAAGTAGTCCAGATACAGTTGGAGATAGATTTGACTTTGTTAATAATAATAATATAAAAAAACTTAACAATTCTGCATGCAAATGTACTGTAAGAAAACTAAAATACAAGTAATAGCTGAGAAACATGATTGTACTTTGCATCACAAATTAAGGGGTAATGTCCCAAATACGTAAAGAATTTCTAAAAATACAGAATATTCTGTAGAAAAATGGGGGAGAGATAGGAACAGACGGCTCGCAAAAAATGCAATCTCTCTTAAACATGAAAAAGATGCTTAGCTTTCCATATAGTTAGTTGATTTGTACAACAACCTAAGGAGTGAATATTCTTACCATCTTTATTTTAAAAGATAAGAAAACAACAATAAAGAGATATTTGTGCCTGAAGGGAAATAACTGACATGGTGATGCTAGGATTTGAACCCAGTCAGCTCAAGATAAAAGAGTAATTCACCATGATTAAGTGAATGCAAGGATCATTTAATATTAGGAATAGCTGGGTGTTTCCTTAATATGATAAAATATATTTATCTCAATTCAAAGCCAGTGTCGTGCTTAATTGAGAAAACCAGAAGCAATTTCATTAAAGCCAGGAACAAGGCAAAGATGTCTGCTAATCATCACTATTATTTAAAATTGTTCTGCAGGAATTAGACAAAACAGACAAGAGAAAGAAAAGATACAGAAATTAGAAGGGAAGGGAGGGTAAAATTAGAATTTTCAGATATGACCAGATTGTTTACCTAGAAACTAAAGAGTACTAACCAAAAACTCACAGACAAAATAAGAATTTAGTAAATTAATTTTCAGAAATCGATGGTCTTTGTGTAATTTAATTTCATGCCATAAGGGAAGAAAATATTTTTACAATAGCATCTGAAAAAAATTCTTAAGAAAAGTTATATTATTTGTAGAAAACTTTAAAATATTAATGAGGTATGCAAAACAAGATCCAAACATATGTTAACAACATACCATGTTCTTACATCATAGGAATGACCAGCATCCTAAAGATATTTCTTCCCTTTCCTCTATAAATTTGACATGATGCCCAGTAAGAACACCAACAAGATTTTTAAAAAAGATTCATAAAAGCTGATTCTTCAGTTCATATGGAAAAATAAATAACTGGATAGAAAGGGACAGTAAAAGAGGGAGACTAACTCTGCTAGACATTAACATTTATAAATCTATAGAAATTAAAAGAGTGGGAATAATTTTTGAATAGTCAGATGAATAGAACAGTTCAGAAACAGATCTAAATATGTATGGGAGTTGAGGCTATGATAAAAGTGGCTTTTCAATCAGTAGGAAAATTATTCAGTAAATAGGATGGGGACCACTGTGTAGGCTTCTGGGGAAGAAATTAAGTTAGATACATACTTCACTCTTTCTATTTTTGGTACTGGGGATTGAACTCAGGACCTTGCACTTGGGATGCAGGCGGCAGAACCACTGAGCTAAATCCCCAGCCCATAGTTCACTCTTTATACCTGGACAAAATACATAACATCCAAGGATTTAAACGTGAAAAATCAAATTCTAAAAATCCTAGGAAAATAAAAAAAGAATGTTCTTATTTGAGAGTGAAGAAGGCCTAAGTATGACACAAAACCTAGAAACCGTAAAAGAAAAAATTGCTAGATTACATTTCATAGAGATAAAAAAATTTCATCATGACTATAGGACCATAAATAAATGCAAATGAGAGTCCAGGTAAGATATTGGTAAGTACACCTTGATAAGCTGGAGTAGAAGAGCTCCTATGAGTACAAAAGAACAATTAATAATGCAATGTAAAATCGAGCTAAGGAGATTAATAGTGACATTTCTTGGAAGAAATAATAAAATTGATTCAAGCATATGGAAATGTTTAATAAGAGAAATTGCTCACCTATCAAAAATAACAAAATAGGGCCGGGGATAGACTAATATGATAAGACTAATATGACTACTATTGGATGTGGCAAATGTAGGAAGCATTCCTAAAGGTCCAAAGGAACATATGAAAAAGATAAAACAATAAATCTATTGGGAGATATAGTATGTATTTTGATGTACCTATATAGCTTCAAAATAATGGAAAGCAAAATTACTGAATGATAAAGGCCTGATAGTACAATCAATCAAGAATATGGAAGATTATGACAAAAGGAATAATCAAAACTATTTAATATATAAAACACTACAGCCAACACTGTTGGAAGGTGCATTCTTTCCAAATCCCCATGGGATACTTACCAAAATTTACTATGTGCTGGTCCTTTAAGTCTCAACAGTTTCAAAGAGTACAATCATCTAAAGCATGTTCTCTGATCAAAATGGGATTGTAATAGAAATCAATTTTTTAAAAAAAAGAAGTAGAAAATCCTCAAGTATTTGGAAATTACACTTCCAGATAACTGATGTCTAAAAAGAAATTACAGGCCGGGGATTTAGCTCAGTGGTGTCACCGCCTGCCTCACAAGCACAAGGTCCTGAGTTCGATCGCCGGTACAAAAAGAAAAAAAGAAATTACAATGTATGTTGGACAATATTTTGAATTAATGACGATTTTAAAAATTGACATAGCAAAACTTGAAAAATAAAAATGGATATAAATCAGGCCAGGGATTTAGCTCAGCGGTTCTGCTGCCTGCCTTGCAAGCAAAGGTCCCGAGTTCAATCCCAGGTACCAAAAAA
>NW_004624734.1:25325747-25498066 GCF_000247695.1 Heterocephalus glaber | reverse complement strand
AGAGAGACTATGTAAAGGTGCAAATTTCCAATGATGAATGTCATTATATTGTATACCTAAAATGTACCAATAAAATAAAAATTTTTTAAAAATGGGCGAACGACCTGAATAAACTTTTCTTCAAAGAAGATGTACAAATGATCAACAAGCACATGATAACTTTAATGTCATTAATCATTAGAGAAATGCAAATGACAACTATAACATACCACTCTTAGGTATATATACAAGAGAATTAAAAACCTATGTCCCCACAGAACCTTGTATACAAATGTTCATAACAGCATTATTCATAATTGTGAAAAGTGAATACAACCCAAATGTCTGTCAGCTGATGAACAGATAAACAAATGTAGCATATTCACTTAAGAGATCATTATTCAGCTATAAAAAGGCATGAAGCACTGGTTCACACTACATTCTGTAGATATACAGAATATTTATACCAAGTAATGCACAAGGGCCATATAATATGTGTTTCCTCCTATATAAAATGTCTGGAATAGTCAAATCCATAGAGGCTGATAGATTAGTAGTTCCTAGGGATAAGGAGTAAGGAGGAATGGGAAGTATGAGTGCTAATGAGTATGAAATCTGTGATAAAAATGTTCCAGGATTGTATAGTAGTGATGGTTGCATAACTTTCTTGTCAATATATTAAAAACCACAAATTGTACACTGAAAAGATAAATTTTATGATATCTAAATTATATCTTTACATAAAATTAGTGTATTTCACTAAATGAAGATGATAAAGGATAGGAATCTCCTCTCAGAAGAAAATGCAAAAAAAGGATTAGTTAAACCAAATACTTAATTCATAATACTAGGTATAGATGGAAACTTCCATAAGCTAGTAAATAAAAATCTTACAGAATAAATCATAGCTAATATGAGATATCAAAAGCTTTCTCCAAGATTAGGAATGCCTCCTAATACTACTTCTATTCAGGGTTGTACTGGAGTTCCTAACCATTGGAATATCGAAAAAAAAAAAATTAGACTGTGAAGGAAGAAGTAGTACTGTTCTTATTCACAGAGAGCATGTTTATGTAAAAAACCCAAAAGAATCTACAACAATTATTAATTTATAAGAAGTAAATAAATTTAGCAAAGCCAATGGATTCAAAATCATCATACAGAGGATGAAAAATGTCAGAGTGAAAGCCAGCAACAATATACAGCTTCTTCAGGACATGGAATTAAGACACCTGGAAAAAAACTTGGTGAAGGAAAAAAAGTAGATCTCTGGGAATCGAGAGTGAGCTGGCAGGAAGATTAGAAACTACAAAGAAGCTGGAGAAACAGAGCACAAAGCAGAGAAAAGAACCATGCAGTCTAGAATACTAACCCCAGCTCACAGGGAGAGGAAACCATCTCCTTTAATGATAGAGAAGTGTTATACAATAATACAGGCCCTTGCCTTGCCTCCATTTTTTTTTCCACAGAATGTTTTGTTTTGGAAATGTAAGTTTGCGCTGATGGGCTCCTGCCCAATGTATCAAAATGGTTTGTGACTGAACTGTGGGCCTTTCAGGAATGTTCTGTTAAGCTCTGCCCCCTCATAAGAAGGTTCTGTTAAGCTCCGCCCCTCTCAGAAATGTTCTGTAACTCCATCCCTCTGCTTCAGTGAGCATGCGCGTATCCTGAAGATCCCTATATAAGGAGGCTCTTATTTCTGGTAGGGGACTCAGAGGCGACTGAGCCTGCTGGGGCTCGCCGGCATAATGAAGGTTTTTTTCCACCTCTTCAACTGACCATCAGATTCTCGAGTCTTCAAATTAGGAGAGCTGTGTTCCAGAGCCACCACACTTAGCTGTAAAGCTCAGCCGTGCCTCTGAGTGTTGGCACTTGGCTGTGACACTGAGCTGTAAAACTTGGCTATAGCACTGAGCTGCTCTGCTCTGCCAGAACACTTAACACAAGGTAAGCCTGGAGAGGAACAGCAGTTCCAGGGAGAAACAAACTGCCCCAGCAATGCTAGTCTCAAGAGAAGTCTACAGTTGTTGGAAACTGCGAAACATCACGAGATTTTACTCTGAAAGCGACTCCTTCATGGCAGGGTAAAGTTGGAGAAGAAATCCAGTGCAACACCCGCCATTATTTGAGAGTGTTTAATGAGGGACAATTTGGGAAAGGGCTAACAACTACAGAGCAACTACAGCTCAGGTTTTCTGGGGTCCTCCTACCACAGTGACTGATGGGAAATGGCCACAGAAGATAGTCGAGGAGAGGATGTAGACTAGATATAGACCCCCTGAGAAGTTTAAGCTCAGGCTGGGAAGGGCATGGGAGTCCCACCCTCCAAGTTGAGAAGCCAGGCCAGTTGTGTGTATTTATACACAGTGAAGTACTATGCCATAAAGGATAAACTTGAGTCATTTGTAGGAAAATGGTTTCACCTTTAGACCATAATATTAAGTAAAATATATCAGATGCAAAACTTATATATTGCATGGTTTCTCTTTTATGAGAAACCCAAGTTGTAAATAAAGAGCAAACTAAAGGATAGATAATATGAAGTAAGGAGATAGATTTTTTTTCACATGAGATGGGGATTAAGAGATAAAGGGAGAAGGGGAATGGGAAGGGGTTAAAAAAAGAATTAAGATGTGTCATGTACATATATCAACTCCCTGTAAGGCATGTAATCTTTTTTTTCTTTTTGGTACTGGGGATCGAACTTGGGTCCTTGTGCTTGTGCAGCAGGTGGCGAAACCACTGAGCTAAATCCCTGACCCAGGAATGTAATCATGTATTGGAAATATGTACTAATAAAAAATAAAAACTGAAGAAAACAAAATAAAAAGTAACTCATTCATAATACAGATATCCTATACATTTAGAAATGCATTAGGAAAGTATCACTGTAAGAACTCCAGTAGAAGAAATACCCACACTGGGTAGTAATGAGTATGTTTTTATTAAAATAATGAAATATCTGAGGCAGGTTAACTTTATAAAGAAAAAAGATGAGCTGGGGATTTAGCTCAGTGGTTTCACGGCCTGCTGTGCAAGCACAAGGACCCGAGTTCGATCCCAGGTACCAAAAAAAGAAAAAGAAAAAAAGGTTATTTTTGCTCACAGTTCTGGGGCAACAAAGTCCAGGGACCACAGCTGGTAATAGACTTTTTCCTGGCAGAGTCCTGAGGCACCATAGGGCACCACTTTGTAAAACAGGGAATGTTGTATGTGTGTGTGCACATGTGTCTGTTCTGGTCTCTCATTCAGTCATGGAGGCTCCACCTCCATGACATTATCTATATTAGTTACTTTTCTCCTTGCTGAACAAAATACCCAGCACTCATAAGATAAAGGAGGAAAGATCTATTTTATCTCAGAGTGTGTAAAGGTTTCAATCCATAGTCAGCTGGCTCCAAGGCAGGGTAGCATGGCAGAGGAGAACTGGTCCAAGGCTGGGCAGACGGGAGACAGCAAGTGCTCAAGGCAGGAGGGATTTATATATATCCAGACCACACCCACAGTGATCGCTTATTTCCACCAGGCTTCACCTCCCAGGATCACACCCAGGTATAAACCCATCAGTAGATTCCAGTATCACACACCTAGGATCCAGTCACCTTCTAAAAGCCCCACCTATGAGCACATGAAGCTTTGGGGCTTTATGGCTTAGATATAAGCCATAGGATTATCTAATCCTTGTACCTCTCCCAATACCCTCACCTCTAAATGTCATAGTTGAAGTAAGTTTCTACCCTCTTATTACTTCACAATGGGGATTGCATTTCAATACTTGAACCCCTCGGGAACGCACTCAAAATGTGTGCTGTGTCCAAACCATAGCAAGTGCATGTATAAAACCTGAATTGCTTTATTTCCTCGAAAAGCAGTAAATAGACTCCTGGGCTCAGCCATTTCCGTGTGCACCTTGTGAATCAGATTTGCAAGCCCACTGGAGGTCACCTGGTTCAGCCTCTCCAAGCAGAGGGCTCAGTCCATAATTTCTGGCCCCAGGAGCAAGGAAAGTGGGGGTAACCGTCTATTCTCCCCCTGGGGCGACTCCTGTAGGAAGGGAAGAGAACAGCAGACATCCTGGAGCTTTGCACAAGCCATGCTGCTCTGTGGTCTATGTGGCTGCAGTCCTGATGAGGTTAAATGCTAATGGGAAGGCCTCCTTGGAACTAAAGAGTGCGTACAGCTTTAGGTACCCGGACACTATTGTTTTGTATCCCAATTTAAAAAAATCATTAAGGAGTGTTGCTTCCTCTTCACTCTGAGACCCCAGAAGGAACAAAACTTCCCCTTTCTGTCACATCCAAGATTCTTAAGAGTTTTGTTTTGAATGTTGAGTTCCTTTTGGGGAGGGAGAAACACAAACATTTTTGATGTGTGTGTGCGTGTGTATACAAAGAAAGAGGTTGCTTCTTCCCTCTCACCTCTTTGCATTACAAGTCTTTGCCTCTTGCTCTGAACTTGTAGCTGTCAGCAGTGTGCCAGGGGGCATGCAGTTTCTGGGCTGTCTGTTTTCCAAGGTCATCCTTTGAGGTGAGCAGACTGCTGGATGCATGTGTAATAAGTCAGACAAGAGTTCTTTAGCTGACTTAGTAGGCTCTTCCCTTCTGATCTGAAGTTGCAGAGGAAGTCTGAGTGTAGTCTGTAGACTGTTTACTTGCTATAAATTCTTAAAAGAAAATGAAGGCGCACTTAATCATTCCTGGGTGCCCACTTCTCTCTCCTCCTTCCTTGTCCTTTGGTGAGTGTGAAAGGATGTGACAATGTCTGTGGAGTTGGTTGAGAGGGAAGCAGTGGCTTGTGGGCTATAGCTTGGAGAAAGAGGTTGTCCTAGGATGAAATATCAAACCATACAACATTGATTTTCCCCCTGGGGGGCCCGGATATCACATCCTTCCATTTCCCTCCAGTCCCTGCCTGCCATTGACAGGGAAGCATTAACGGGGAATAATCAATGATGCTCCGTCCTGAAAATAAAAGGCTTGTCATGTCTCTCCATTTGGTGGAATGGATTGGGACCAGGGCTCATGTGGCCACTTCCATCTGTCTCCTGACAGAGGCACTGACTCAGACATGCTTTCCACCTAGAAGGCTGCAGCCCACAGCCAGGTGACTGCAAGCTCTCCATGGGCATCCAGAAAAACAAGACTTCAATTTCTTTGAACTCTTGTGTCAGGAGCTTGGCTAGCTATCAAACATGGCAGCTTAGGAGTGGCTTTAGTGAACTTTGATTTTTGAGTTTCCTCGTGCATTGATGTTTCCTAATATGCTCCGTACTGTGCATGCAGTTAAAACAAGGCCATGCATTCACTGTTTTATGACAAGATCACAGGAATGCACAATTGACAGGGACTTAGATCAGTGGTCCAGCCTTACCCCACATCTGATATGTGAATTTGCAGCAACTTTCCTGGTTGCTTAAGCACCATTACTGCCTCCTATTATTGTTTGTCTTTCGTCAGAAAGCTCAACTCAGAAAGTAGTTTTTTATACTTGGCCAAAGTCTACTTTCTGGTGGTCTTGGCTGACACTTGCAACCTAACCATATGTTCCTTTTAGATCCAGTTCCTACTTGGTTCCCTTCTCTGCACTCTCCCATTCACAATCCTGGACGTCCTTTTGATTTACGTATTATGTCTGGTCATCAACCATCTGGCTTGGTAAGGGCTCTACTTTCAGCACCTTAGTAGCTTCCCTGCTCCTGCCTAATTGCTCACCCTTCAGCCAAGAGGAGAAAAGCATCTCTTTCATTTTCCCATAGTTACATTCATGTAGCTTAAGGCTCACTTACCTGGCTTTGGAAGACATACTCTGGACTTGTTTTGAGATCTATACAATCTCTTTGCATTTTGATGCCTGTTCCAGCTAAAGCCATGCTTTTCTATGTTATAATTGTATGATTGGTTTTTTGAGACAAGGTCTTGGTGTTCCAAGCTGGCCTTGAATTTACTATGTAGCTTGGCCTCAAACTCACAGCAGTCCTCCTGTCTCACCCTCCCAAATGCTGGGACTACAGGCAGGCATCACCACACCTAGCTGAGCAGCTCTTTTTAAATCAGGTTCTGCCATTAAAAGATTTCACTGCTGGGCCGGGGATTTAGCTCAGTGGTTTTGCTGCCTGCTGTGCAAGTGCAAGGACCTGAGGTCAATCCCTGGTACAAAAAAAAAAAAAAAAAAAAGAATTCTCTTCTATTCATAGCCTTGCTTAGTCCACAAATTTTGCAAGCATTCTTTTTCCATCTGAGTCTTGATCACTGGCAGAAATGAAAGCATAGGGTCTGGGAGACCCAGATGTCAGTTGCATAACTGACAGGGCTTTAGAGTCATCAAACCAATAGCTAAGTTGCATCCCTCTCCTTGTTGCAGGGACAGAACCCAACCTAGTAAGTTACTACAAAGCAGAGAGCAGGGAGCACACATTGCCATGGGCAGATAAGCTTCAAAAGAGAGGGCACAAGGCAGGCAGAGTATGCTCTGTTCCTTCTGGAAATGCACCGGTTAGAGAACTATCCCATCTTCTGTCCTATCAATAGTGACAGTAAGCATCTTATACTACCTTACCATTACCGTTACAAGCACTTCCCATTCTCTGATTCAGTCCCACCTTGATTGTTTTGCCGAGGAAGGGGTGCTTTTCTCCCTGAAGTCCCCCTACAAGTTAAGTGGGCTCTAGAAACAGAGGTTCTCCCAATAAGCTGCCCTGTTTGGTACCCTGTGAAAGGGCCCATAAGGTGGTTCTTTCATCTTATTTCTACTACAACCCTGATTTTCTTCTGGGATCTGCCCTCCTCCATTCTTCCTTCATAAATTTTCAATGAAATCTTCAAATGCAAGAAGTGGGTAGAATCAATAAAGCTAAACCTCCCCATCCCTTACTGAGACAGCCTGGCCTGGGCTGTGCATTGCAGCAAGACAGCCCTGACCAGATTGTTCTCCTGGCCAAATGAGTCCTCCCATCCTCTCCAAGTCCATTTGTCCTATCAGATCTGTCAATTTTGCAATATTTCCCCAGGAAGTTCTCTGTTTACCATAAACAAATGAGTGGTTACAGTCAATTGCTTACAGCAACAGAACTCCATGCAAAATGAAATGAAGGTTTCAACAGTATCCAGGCTCTGAGTCCAGCCTACCTCCCCAGCGTCTAGCTTCACAACACAACTTTCCAGGTTTCCTGGTTGGCACATCCAGCTCCCACTGTCTGTGAAGGAACAACCAGCTTTGTGCCTGACAGAGGAGGGGCAGGGAGTTGGGAAAACATTTGTTGAAAGGCAGATATATCATATCCAAAAGTCTAATAATTACGGCAAAGATAGAAATGATGTCAATATTCTATTATGTGTGTGTGTGTTTTGTAAATGAGCCTGAGCCTTTGTTTTCAAGGTGTTCAGTGAGACTGAAGCCAAGTCTGTTTGTACCTCAGCTTCTTCAACCATAAGATGGATAGAATAATTTATATCTATCTCTCTGATCATAATTGCTGGCCTCTGCATGGGGCATTGCCATTTATGGTCATATTTATTCTTTCATTTTATTCAACTTGTTTGTTGGAAGAACTGACAAGAATTGGTGTGAAAATACTTAGTGAAATATAATTATCATTTCCAAGATGTACTTTGTTGTTGTTGTTGTTGTTATAAAAGCACCAACCTTCATCTTCTAGAATCTGTTATTCTCCTGGTTGCCTCCAAGATCCCTAACAACAATTTAGCAATCCCATTTGCAAGAGTTATCAGCATCCTAGAAAGTAATTCATAGAGGTAAGTGACTTTAATTCATTAGCTAGCTAGAGGAAAAGGGCACTGTTTGTAATCTCTTCACTTGGAGCTCTAATTCCCTCTTATCGACATTGCTGTTACCCATTTCATGGTAAAAGATTTTATTTGCCAGTAAAGATGAAAGCAAATTAGGGATGTAGAGGTTCTGTCTTCTATCTGATAAAAATCACTACTATTCCTAAGCTGTAGCCTGTGTCTTCTTTTTTCTATTTGCTCTCAACTTCACTTTAAAAAGTCATTTCTGACACCTGGGCTCTTTTTTGCAAGTTTCAACTTATTTCTACCTTCAGCTTTTTGATACTCTTAAACTAAAAACCATCTTCTTTATTAATGTTTGTGTTAACCTTTTATCACCATGATAAGTACCTGAACAAATTTATAAAGAGGAAAAGAAGAAAAGGAAAGAAGGAAAGAAGAAAGGAAGGGAGAGAGGAAGAGAAAGACAGGAAACTCTTTCCAAAAATCCCCTTCTAGGACATCCCCTCTCCTAATGACTGGAGACCTCCTGCCAGGCTCCACCTCTTAAAGTTTCAACCACCTCCCAATAACCCCAAGCTGGGAACTAAGTTTTTTCTTTTTTTTTGGTACTGGGGATCGAACTCCGGTTCTTGTGCTTGCGAGGCAGGTGGCGGAACCACTGAGCTAAATCCCCAGCAGGGAACTAAGTTTTTAACACACCATGGGGCTTTGAGGGACCTTTAAGATCCAAATTATAGCCAAGTTTTCACATTCTGCTCTGCCAAAGTCTAAATAATTAAAGCCCACGAGGATAGAGGCAATATATAAGGTAGTGTTTTGAGGATACTATCCATTTAAGGCCCCTTTGCCTCACTTAAGAAATGAAGCATTTGTTGGTGTGGGGTTTTTTGTGTTTTTTTTGGTACCAGGGATCGAACTTGGGACCCTGCACTTGCAAAGCAGGCGGTGGCACCACTGAGCTAAATCCGCAGCCCTGTTGGTGGTATTTTTAAAAAAATCACCAAAGTTACTATATTAATCAGTGTTCTGAACTGTGACAAAACATCTGATATAAACAACTTATAGGAGGGAAAGCTTATTTGGGGTCATGGTTTCAGAGATTTCAATCCATGGTCACTCACCTCTGTCTGGGAGCCTATGCATGATGCAGTACATCGTGGTGGGAGCACAGCATGGAGGAGGATTTTCACTGCATGGTAGCTGGGAAACAGAGAGGAGAGGGCTGGATCCCAATATCCCTGTCAAGGACACACCCTCAGTGACCTAACTTCCTCCTAATAGGCCCCACCTCTGAAAGGATCAACCACTCCCTGTAGCACCATGGGCTGGGGATCAAAACTTTAACGCAGGCCTTTGGGGAATATTTCAGACCCAAACTACAGTAATGACCAAAAAAGTGTTTCCCAGGCCAAAGCCTCATACAGACTGTAATCATGAAGTTCTGTTCTATAGCCCTTCCTGGCACTATTCTCAGGCCCTTGGTTTTGCACTTTTTTCTTTCTATCCTTTATATTTGTCTTACTGAACTTTTAAATTGTGCTTGTCAAGCTGGGCACAGTGGCACACACCTATAATCCCAGCTCTTGGGAGACTGAGGCAGGAGGATTGTTGTGAGTTTGAGGCCAGTCTAGGCTACATAGTGAGTTCAAGGCCAGCCTGAACTATATAATGAGACTCTATCTCAAAAAAAAAAAAAAACTTTTGTGCTTGTCAGAGCTCTTTTTGCAGCTGCTGAGATTTTCTTACATTCCATCTTCCCTTCTCTCCTTTTGGTGACATCTTTAGTTATATGGTCAGATTTGAGCTTTTGAGGGCTCCTAGTTACTATGGTTTGGATATGGTTTGTTCCCCAAAAGCTCATATACTGGGAGTTCGGTCTCTAGTGTAGCAGTATTGATGGGTGGTGGGATCTTTAAGAGGCGGGGCCTCCTGGGAGGTTGTGTTAGTTACTTCCTCATTGTTGAAATAAAATACCCAACACCCACAAGTTAAAGGAGGAAATGTTTATTTTGGCTCTCAGTTTGTAGAGAGTCCACTGGCTCCAAAGCAGGGCAGCATGGTGGCATGACAGAGAGATATTGGAGAGGAGAAACAGTCCATGGCAGGGTAGGCAGAACCAACCAGTGAGCCTCCCTTTCCCATTTTATTCCATTCAGGCTGTATGCCTATTGGGTGATGCCACCCACACCCAGAGTGGGCCTTTCCATTATCCATGCCCAGGGCCCTGCTAAATTAGTCAGTGAACTAATCCAGTTATCACATCCATAGTCCAGTATCACACACCCATGATCCATCCAAAAGTCCCAACTATGAGTGCATGAGGCTTTGGAGGGACATCTACATATAAACCATAACAGAGGTCATTAATCCATGAGGGTGTTGCCCTAAGAAGATATTAAGGTTCATCTAGGGAGAATGGATTAGGTTTTGACTGGATTGGTTACCATTAGAGTAGGTTGTTACAAAGCAAGTTCAGCTTTCTCAGCACTTTCTCTCTTGCTTCCTGTCTTTCCACTGACTCCTGTGCTTTGGAAGCACTCCCACCATGTGATGCTCTCTGCCCCAAGGTCCTAAGTAGAAGCCAGTATTGACACAATGCTCCAGAACTACAAGCTAAATAGATTTTTTTCTTTATAAAGTACTTGATCTCAAGTATTTTGTTAAAGAAGTAAGATATCAGTCATAAGCCATTTTCCTTATACTATGGAATTATCACTCATGTGGGTAAAATTAGAAACTAAACACACACACTTCTGATTATCAAAGTAAGTTATACATGTTAGCATATTATAGACCATTTGAAAATTTTAGAGAAAATACAAAAATAAAATCACAATATTGGTACCTCAAAACAGCTACTCCTTGGCATTTTGATATAATTCATCTGGATATTAGTCTACACATATTTAAAAATCTACATGTAAGTAGGAATTATATTATAATTATCCAAAGTGGTTTACATTGTTTTCATTTGCATTTCTAATTACTAATAATGGCTAATTCCCATGTTTTAAAGGTTTTAGGGCTGGGGATTTAGCTCAGTGGTTCCGCTGCCTGCCTCGCAAGCACAAGGTCCTGAGTTTGATCCCTGGTACCAAAAAAAAAAAAAAAAGGTTTTATGATATCGAATTTTGAACAACCCCCAAAGTTGACAGAACAGCTTAATGAATTCCCATACATGCCCACCATTCTAGCCCCACAGTCAACACCAGAATCCTACCTCATCCACAGCCCTATCTTCTCCCACTTCCTTTTGTTTTCTAAAGAATTTTATCTTCAATATTTCAGTATGAATTTCTAAAAGACAAGGATTCTATTAAAAGTCCACAAATATAATTATCATATTTTAAAAATTAAAATAAATCCTTAATATCATCATATATCCAGCTGATGTTCAAATTTCCAATTATTTCATACATATCGGGATTTTCTTTTTACTAAAAAAGTAGGATCCAAATGAGGACCAGATCTTGAGATTTATAGATAATGTCTTTTAGTTTAACATATGTCCTTTGACCTTTTTTTTTTTTTTTTGGTACCGGGGAACTTGGGACCTTGTGCTTGCGAGGCAGGAGCTGGAAACACTGAGTGAAATCCCTGGCATGGTCCTTTAACCTTTTAATCTGAGGTTGTTCTCTTTCTTTGGCAAAGATGATGGGGCATCGCACCCATGACTAGTATCTAAGAGTCCATCTTGCTGGTGGCTTCATTCTTCTTGTTTCTGGCTTTGAAAGAGCAAGCTGCCAGGTAGGAAGTGCCCTAGCTGGAAAAGCCCACGTGGTCAGGAGCTGTGCACAGTCTCCAGGGGCTGAGGGTGGACTCCAGAAAGACACTGAAATCCTCAGTCTGGCAATAGCAAGGAAATAAATTGCCCAGCAACCTGAGGCACCCTAGAAGTAGACCTTTCCTCATTTGAGCCTCTGATGAGACTGCAGCCCCAGCGGACAGCTGGATAGCAGGCTAGTGAGGCCCTGAAGCGGAGAAGCCAGCCAAGCCGTGTGGAGACATCTGTCCTACAGAAACTGAGATAGTAGGTATGTGTTGCCTAAAGCTGATAGGTTTATGGTGGTAAAGCAGACTAGAAAATGCATACAGTAGGTATTTCCTAAACCTGTGCTGAACTGATTGCAAGAATAAATGACTAGTTAAGAACTACTTATACTCTGTGCTTTTAGCTAAGTCTTCCAACAATCTGCCACCCCTTGCTTCTGAGGTGATTTTATGACCCACACCAGAACTGACTGAATTAGCCAGCCCCCTTCCAGCCAGGCTGAATGTGGCATATACAACAATTGCCCCGCCTCCTCTTCAATATTCTCCTCTGCTTGCTGCCATTGACCTTTGGATGAGTTTCTGGAGAGGTGAGCATCTTCATGAGATCCCTGCCCAAGGGTGTGCACCTTCTCAGCAGACCTGGAATTCTCTTTTCTAACATGGATACACTGCATGTGATCTATGGGGTCTGTCTGCACTTTCTTCACCCTGTGAACACTTCTGCCTTTGAGATAATTTACCTTCTATGTACACAGCTCCCCGAATCTGATTCCTGGATGGTTGTAAATTAGCTACCAGCAAAAAGCCTTGGAACAGAAGTGTCCAGTCTTGAGCTGATCCTGGTGGTCACAGTGCAAATCAAGCCACCTTGGGAGGCCTCCTGGACCCGCCACCCTGCAGGAGCATTGCTCATCTTTGTTCCTGAGGCCCGGGGCTTCCCAAACCCTCTGTTCTATTTCTAGTGTTCTCTCTGCCACCTCCCCTAGCCCAGCCTGGGTATTTGCAAACAATCATTGTTAGAATATACCATTTAATCCATTTTCATTTTTTACTGTAAGAAGAGGAGGCAAAGACTAGCATAAGATTGCAGGTGAATAATGAAAGAGTTCCTCGCAGTTGTTCAGGGATATATATTTTTTCTGCAGTGGAGTGAGACAGATTCCCATCACAGCTCGGGGATATGTTTCATGAAGCCCCTCATCTGTCATGCTCTGAGGGGGAAGGGGACAGTGAAGTGTCATTATGGATGTCACTGGGCTCAGAAGTGACTGGTCAAGGTTGACACTGCAGTCCTCACCTAGCTGTTTATGGAAAATTTCCTGGGTGGTGCTGCTGGATGGTGAGTGAGGCTGCTCCAAACAGCTCCACTTCCTTTCCAATCAGACACCCCTGGGGCTGAAGTAAGCCCCCACCCCACCCCAAGGTAGCACCCCAAGAAAAATATACCTTTACCTGTTCCAAACCAGATAAGCTGGAAATCAGAGTAACCATTTTTCCAATTTTTCAGTAAGCCTGAGCTAGGCACTTCTGGTTGGCTATACTTTCCTGTCCTGATGCCACTGTCCCAACTGCCCAGAATTCCAAGCAGAGTGAAGTCAGAGTGGTCTCAGTTCTAGGCTAGAGCATGATACCAACAAGGAGACATGCTTTGTCCTACGCCACCTGCACCAGGCTTGCCAATCTCATGTGAGTACTGACGTAGTCTCAAAGCGGGAGGGATAGAAATTGACCCATCTCATAAAGCCCAGAAGCTAAACGGTAGGTTTTTTCTCTCTACTCCCTTTCCCAACTTCAGGAAACAACTTGTGCTAAGAGCTTTTCTGCCACTAATAGCTGTTCTCCCCCTCTCTGGGCAGAGATAGAACAGCCTGATTATTGTGCTCATGGCATCATGGGAGGCCCTGGGAGGGACCCTTTGCCCTACTTGACCAATGGACCTCTTTTACTTTTCTTTTCTTTCTTTTATTTTTTTCCTCCACTGCTGGAGATTGAGCCCTGGGCATCCACATGCGAGACAAGTGCTCTACCACTGAGCTACATATTTATCTTATTGTATTGTATTGTATTGTATTGTATTGTATTGTATTGTATTGTATTTTGAGAAAGGGTCTCACTAAGTTGCCCAGGCTGGCCTCAACCTTGCCATCCTCCTGCCTCACCTTTCCAAGTAGGTGAGATTTCCTTCTTAGTTCTCAGTTTGCTTGAGGAAAGAATCACCCTACCCCCTTTAATGTATCTGCATACTGCCAGCCTTATTCTTAAAAAGATTTGAAATGTCTGGCAAAAATATAAGCAGTGCAGCAAGGTAGACAGAAAGATAGGAAAATCAGGCAGGAGAAATAAAGGCAAGAAACATCAGACAAAGCCACATGAAGTTCTTATACCAAAGGGCGATTGATGTCCACTTGCTAATTTTGTTCTAAGTTTTCTGGAAGAAGGAAATATAATCAACAATTCCCTTCATAGTGTCCATGAGATAAAAGCAAACTAGTTGTTTGGGAGAAAGTTCTAAAGGACCAAACACATCTCTGTTAAGATGTTTGTTCTTTTAAAGATGTGAAAAACACCCTCAATAATGTGCGTTTTATGGGGCATAAAATTATTTTAAAATTTTAACTTTCTTATGAAGTCTACTGTGAAGATCACTGGTGTTTGAATTCTGTGATTGTCTTTAGACAGAGCTGAGGTGTAGTAAACCAAGTTTCAGCATACACTATTTTTAAATAGTTTTTCCTCCTCTCTCCTTTATCTCCCCCCCACAAATCTTCTTCTTGAAAGGACACTAGACATTTTCTACTTTCTGGAACCAGGGAACATGGGCTCTGGTGCTGCTCTATATGTAGTTGTCTGTGACACCCTGTTATAGACTCTGTCCGGATTTCTTAGTGTGACTTATTTGATGGTGAGTTTTGCATAAACAAGAACAAATGAAAGTGTCCAGCCCAGCTACTTCACTAAGCTATTATTAACTGACATGCAGTGAGTTGGAGGAAGATTTTCCTGAAGCAGTGGTTCTTGAGCTTAGGCATATCAGAATCTCCTAAAAAGGCCAATAAAATGCAGATTTCTGTGTAGGTTTGGGGTAGACCTTAGAGACTACATTTCTAACAGGGGTCTAGGTGCTGCTGGTGCTATTGGTCTGGGATCACACTTGAGAACCACTGTTCTAAAGAAGTGTCCTTTGCTTTTCCTCTAAGCCACCCTAGGTTGGACACCAGTGTGGTCCATTTGAGAATTTCCATCTAATTTTTTCATGCTGAGCCAGACAAAAATGGCTTTTGCTTTTTGGCTTTTTTCTGAACCCAAGCCAGAAATCTGTCTGGACAAGGTTTAAAGCAACTCACAGTGGAGTCCCAAGGAAGCAAATATTTAGACTTTGTGGGTGTGCACATTCTATACTGACCAGTTTTGGATTTTCTCACAATTCTCACTTGGGCAAAACACTATGTGTTGAGATCAACAAGGTGTTGCCTCTCAGAAAATGTTCTGAAAGTTAGAGAGAAACGTTGTCTATTTGTAGCAAATATAGGCATGTTAACATAGACTGGCCGAAGAGTTAATTTGCTGAATCAAATCTCCTTTCCCAACACTGTCACCTGAAGCATAAAATTCTTGCTAATAAGCATTTGTTTGGAACAGAGCCACTGTCACCAGCTAAAAAGGGCTTAGGGATGACAAGGAACGAGTAAGGATGCAAATTCCTAGCTGTGTAACACCTCACATTCCCAGGACTCTTTTGCCACCTTTGCTGGTCTGTCTTCTGGGGCCCTACTGCAGGGACAAGGTAAGTCAAGAGGGGCATTGGGACCCACCTACTTGAAAGTATGTCTACAAATTCTTTGATTCTCCTCCCTTTCACAAGTAGAGTTTAATTCCTAGCCCTTGAGTGTAGGCTTTACTTTGTGATTCTCTGATAATGAACGAAATATAGTAGATATAATATAGATATAGATATGATATTTTCCCTGAAATTTGACCACTTTTACAGGGAGGTCATGAGAGGCATTGTGCTTTCTTCCTCCCGCCCTTCCTAGGATCACTCACTCTGGGTGAAACTGGCCGCCATGTTGTGAGGATGTTCAAGCAGCCCTCTGGCGAGATGGTGGCAAAAAACTGGAGGTTGCTCTCAACAGCCCTATGAATGATATACCTCCAGTGTGGACTCTCCAGCACTGGTCACACCTTCCATGTTAGAAAACATCTTGACTTTGACATCATGAAAAACCATGAGATAGAACTGCCAAGTAATCCAAACTGTGGCTTAATAAAGTCAAACTGTGAGATACTAAAGGTTTGTTGTTTAAGTTTGGGGGTAATTGGTTACACAATAATAGAAAACCAATATATTACATTTAGACAAACTTTTACAACACTACTGCCAATGCTCTGCTCATGTGACATTCCTTCTAAGAAACTTTCAGTGACCTTTTCTTACCTCAGGGCAA
The DNA here is from genome assembly GCF_000247695.1 of Heterocephalus glaber. The sequence continues at coordinate 25,482,120 of NW_004624734.1, read as the reverse complement.
GTGCTCAGTACTCAGTTAGGTGACCACAACCGTCCTATATCAGCTCCCACAAATAGCAAATAGTCATTTGCTATACCCTAAACATCCCTCAGACTTTCACATCTCTGTCCGCCAGTTTGAAATTGTTTCCCTGATCACAGATTCCAGCTTTAACTTTTAAAATCCTTGCATCCTCTAAGCCCAGTACCCAAAGCTACATTCTTCATGAAATGATCTCTGAGTCTCTCAACCAGATGTTTCCCTGTTCATCCACACCCCTCATTGTGTTTTGTCTCCTGTGGCTGCCAATCCACCAACCATCCCCCTTTACCCCTGCTGGCAAAGACCTGGTTTAGTTTCAGTAGTTATCCATAATTTTTATTTAGGACAAATCCTGATTAGATGAAATCACTCACAAGCCCCTTGGCAATGACTGTTGCAGGAGTGGTCAGGCCACTGACCTGTTGCAGGAGATATAGTTCTGAGGAAATATCTGCTAGATAAAAAGCATAGCTTTCTGGAAAAAACTTTGGAAAAGATCATGTGGAAGAAACAGTTCTGTTTAACATTACCTCTGTGGATATGATTTCTAGAATCATGGCCAACATCTTATAAACAGAGAGCAATTCAAAGACGGATGGATAAGTAGAAGATGGGAAGATCTGGGGGTCCTTTATAATTGTGTCAGACCATGAATTAACCAATCCTGCTACTGTCCTACTACTGGATTTCATAGTATGTGAAGTCCTTTTCTAGATATTCTAGAGTAAACTGATGCAGTTGGTTTTGTTGTTGTGGGTTAACATCCTCATTAGCATAGAAACTGTGGTGTTAGTTTTTAGATCTGTATTAAAATGATCCTTGTACTCATTTTCTTATATCTTGCTATAATCTGTAATACAGCAATTGTATTTTGTTGAATACAATATACATACACAGCACCCCAAGACAGAGAACATCACCAGCACTCAGAAACCATTCTTCGACCTTGCTTCTGTTAGTTGCCAGGCCCTGCCAAGGGTAACCACTGTCCTCACTTCTAAGAAAATGGATCAATGCAGCCTGTTTTACCCCTTGTGTAAGTGGAACTATACAGCACACAGTCTTTCAGTTTGATTTCTTTTGTTTATTATATCTGTGAAATTCATCTCACTTGCTGTATGTCAGTACTTTGTTCATTCTCTTTGAGATAAAATACTTGATTATATAAATATACTGCGATTTACATATTCCATCTATTGTTCATGGACTGTTTGGGGCTATTACACATGATGCTACTGTGAACATTCTTAAACATTCTTTTGGTAAGTATACATACACATATGCAGGGACTAGAATGATGAGTTATAAGGTGGGTCCATAGTCACTTTTGGTGCCAAATGATTTTTCAGGCACTTTAATTCTTCTTTGTTTCCTTACTCACACACTCATATTCCTTGCTCTCTCCTTCCTCTCCACTCACAGAACCTACTTTGCACATAATGGGTACATAAAAAACAATCATATCATCATACATATACATATATAATTATATGTACATGTACATACATACATATACACTATTATATGTATATTTTATGCACACACACATATATATATATAAAATTTCCATGCTGAACAAAATAGAATTAACTATATCAACAGTCCTAGCGAGGAAGCTATGCTGGAGTCCCAAAGGTGTGAGGTTGGCTGGGTATTGGCCAGGGACCCCATTCCCATCTGAAATTTGGTTCAGCAATGGATTCATTCACAAGAACCTTTCAATTGTCTTTGGTCTGAATTCTGAAAGCTTCAATATCTTATGTCTCTCTTATGGTATTTGACAAAAATAAGCAGACCTTTGTAAGGGAGGAGCATTAGTGAGTAAAGGGGTATTCTTCTTCCATGGTGCTGGAGTAGGAGAAAGATGAGCCGTGGTGTTCTGTTTGGAGCAGAGAACAAGATCTTTGGTGAGAGAACAGTACAGTAACAGCTGCCAGGCCAAGGTCTGAGATGTGGTATTGATTTTCTTAGAATTATTTTTGTTTTTAACAAACTACCTGTTTCTGCATGCTCTCTCCCCATTTGACCTTTAGAAAGAACATGGGTTGTAAAGTAATATTAACACAGATCTTCTGTGAACTATCTTGAAATGCCAGGAACAACTTTTTCAGAATTTCTATAAAAGAAAACATTATTATGTTGGTCTTCTCTTTTAATCATAGGAGGACTCTAAAACATACACTGAAATTTATTTCACTCTTGATTGGCCTCATGAGAGAATTTGATGCTTTTCGGAAATATAGATGCTAAATCCCTGATATTAAATTGCTAATATCCAGGAACTCCATGTGCTCATGGAAAGACCTATGACTTTGGCTACCCCCCTGTCTATTCCCAGTTTCTAATGGAATAAAAAGAACTCAGTAATTGCAATCCATGGTCTCTGGTAGAAACTGTATGTATGTAGTTTATTAATATATCTTTTATCATAAAGGGTATGGATGATTACCATTTGGATATCAAAAATACAATCTTTAAGTCAAGTAGTTGGAAAAACTAGACTTCAAGTAGAGCCACACATGAAAACACTACAGTATTCATAACAAACTTGGTATTTTTGAAGCCAAACCAGCATAATTAATAATATAGAGGAAAGAATGACAGCTATGGAAAACCCTGAGCAACTCCTGACAACACTAAGATGGACACTGATAATAACTGTCCTGTTCTGAAGCTGTAGGATTCTGACTGTATACAAGCATCTCAGGATTGGTATGCATGTGGCCAAGGCCAGATACCTCAGCAGATCCTGGCCTTGAAGTCTCCAGTAAACTCTGGAATGTGCTCATATAAGCTAATGGATATGGAATTCTCTAGTCCTTAATAACCTCCATAGGAGGTTGCTAGTATGAAACCTCTAGTCATATGGTGGAAGATGATCTTTGTGATTTCTCATCCTTTGCCCTGAAAACCTGAGAAAGAGTCATATTAGTTCTGGACCTGGTAGGAGAAGCTACACAGCTCACCAGTGAAACACTGAGAATCAGAGTTCTATACTAATAGTGTGAAATGGGAGTAGAGGTCCCAGTGCTCTTTGTGCAGATGTGTGTACATCTTCCTGCAGGACATGGGCTACATGGGATGAGTTCAAAGAGCACATCCTGGAGGAGCAACTGCAGAGTGAAGCGCTAGCCCAGCGTATTTACAGATGAATGTGTTTGGTTGAGATTATGCTGTGGGGTGATCAATTACCATGTATGTCAGGCTGTGTGTGTGTGTGTGTGTGTGTGTGTGTGTGTGTGTGTGTGTGTGTGTAGAGTGAGGGCAGCTGTTAGAGGTGGCCTGGGTTTGGTGAGACCAGGTCAGTATGTTGTCTATTTTCTAGTCTATTTTATTACAGAAAGACTTTTGATCACTTGTGGCTTACATATACACTTAATTTCCAGATAATTGTCTTAAAAATAATCAGTTAGCTAGGAATTGATTTGTAGCTGAAGTCAGTTTCTAGATATGTTGCTTGGTTCCAAATATATATTTCAAAGCTCTGCATGATATAAAGAAACATAGAGAGATCAGAAAATATACAAAGAACAGATCTTGTCATTTGTGCATTTGTTGAACTATACCATTTGAATCACCAGTTGAAGGTTTATTGTCCTGCAAGCCTAATATAGTTCTCAAAATAAAAGAGGTCTTCAGACCCACAGGTGTCTGATTGTCTCTCATCTTCAGCCTCCTAACTTATTTTGCATTGATATCCTCTTTTCTTTTCTTGGTCCTCAGCATTACTCTAACCAGATTCCCAGTTGATTATTTTGCTTGTGAAGGTTGCTTGTGAAGATAGTTGCACATCATGAGCTCCTGCAGGATATCAAAAGACAGAATTAGACATGAGCCTCTCCCTCTGTGCTCACCATGAAAATATTAACTAGGATAGAGAGATAAGGAAGGCACAAGAACATACACCTTTGTAGTTGTGTTTTTCCACCGGATCCTGCAGATTGGTCTTCATTTTATGGAATATTTTTACAAATGTGTTTATTGACTGAGTTTTAGAAAGGTAGGTGCACCTGTGGCTTGTTCTGTGTTAGCTGCCAGTAGGTTTAGGAGTTTCTGCCTAATGTGTTAACTAGGTGTCGTGAACCTGTCACATCTAGTAAGCAATATAAGTCCACTGGAACCTGAGGAAATGCCTAGTGCAGGGGCAGCTCTGATTGACTTGACATGTGGAGTTTTGTCTTCAAACAAACATGGGCAAATTTAGAAAGTCTGTTTTATTTCTGTGGTTGGTATGTCTTTATTCTTTATACTGCCACTGTTCTGTCAAATCCTAACTTTTACCATTCCCTCTTGTTGTAATGGCATTAGAAGTTGCCAGAACTCTCATAATTATTCTTTCTACTCCATGTAAACAGACCTTTTACAGAGCCTCATTCTAACCTGGCAGGGGAAAGTGCCATCTTGGCTATAATTATTACTCTAATGTCTTCTCCTCTCCCCAAAATGCCTTGTTCTCCCAAAGCTTGATCAAAAGGTGAAGTGGGAGGGTCTTCTAGGAAGACAGGTAGGAAAGAGTGTTTGGAGCCAGAGAAATTGGGCAGAGAACTGTGTAGAGGATGAGGCCATGGCAATGACAAACTCAAGTCCTTGGAAAGCTGGAGCAGGGCTGTAGCTCAGAGCGTGTGCACAGATGGACAGATATGCCTTGCAGCAGAGAGGATTCTGGGGCCTGGGCCTTCACAAAGCCTTCTCCTTCCTGTCAGTGTGCACATCTCACATGCCCAGTAGCAAGGAGCCTTCACAATCCAGGGAATGGAGAGATCAGCAGTTAAGCAATGGGGAAGGGCTGCAAAAATAAGCTAAGAGGCACCAAAACAGAGAGGAGGAATTAGTTCTAGTATTCTTCTTCTGGTTTTTTTTGCAGTACTGGGGGTTGAACCCAGGGCCTCATGCAAATGCTCTACCACTGAGCTACATCCTCTCCTCTCCCCTCTTTATTTTGAGACAAGGTCCCAGGCTGATGTTGAACTTGGAACCCTCCTGCCTCGACCTCCTAAGTAGCTGAGATTATAGGTGTGCACCACCATGCCACATTCTGGTTTTGTTATTGGTTACAATCTGTAATATGTTTCAGAATAACTCAAAGAGTGCAACAGTGCCCAATGCATAAAAATGATTAGTGTTTGAAGAGATGAAAGCACTTATTGAATACATGGATCAAATTGCTCTATTATAGCCTATGAAGGTGTAAAAATATTATATCTCAATAAAAACAAAAAACAAGCTACCAGCCACCACTCTTCCTCCAAAAGGCCTTTTATCTGAAGAAAGGTGTTCTAGAGTTAGTTATGATTAGAAGAAAAGGAAGGAAGGGGAGTGGATATTACCATTCCCGTAGTCACAAGAATGTTCTAAGTTTATCACTATTTGCCATCAGCAGAGTGACTCCTTTTGTTGTTTTTTTGTGGTGTGAGGATTGAACTCAGGGTGTTTGCGTTGAGCTATATTACCAGTCCTTTCTATTTTTTATTTTGAGACAGGGTCTCACTTTATCACTAAGTTTCCCAGCTGGATTTGAACTTGTGATCCTCCTGCCTCAGCCTTCCAGAGTTCTGGGATTACAGGCGTGTGCCACCACACCTGACTTCCTTTTCTTCATGGAGTGTTTGTTCACAGAAGGTCTTTATCTTTATGCTCCTTGCAGGTGGAATTTTCTACTTGTTTCTAATTGCACTTTAATGGCCAAGAATCCAAGAAAGATGATGAATTACTTAGTGTTATTGACTTCCTGAAAGGGTGAGCGGTTCATCTCACGTGAACATAGAGAGATGCGCATACATCATGAACTTTCAAAAATGTACAAAATGTAACAAACACTGGGACCATTTTGAAGAATTAAACTGATTTTCATTTAGCTTTTATCACATACCCAAGCAGGTCTACAAAATGACCGAGACACTGGGAAGTTAGGCAAGTGCTCATCCTAGCTCCAGAGCCACTGTTGGGGGTGTGGGGGCTCTAGAGTGCAGGAGACAGAAACACACAAACAGCTCACCACACAGTAGTGTGAGCTATCAACCCGGACAGCTCCTTCCCCCTCCCTCCAACCTGCCTACCTGGGCACCATCTCTGGATTCTTTCATGGATAGCACTAATGATAACATTAAGACATTCTGGCTTCATTTCTTCTTTTTCTATCTATGCTTAAATGAATATTCTGAGGAGCAGAGAAATCATCAAAAGCTAAAGTTCATAGGTGATTTTCAGGAGGAGGATCTCCTTGGAAACCTATAGATGAGTAAGGGTGCATTTCACACTGGGATTCCTTATATGCACTCAGGAACTATGGGCCAGTCCCTTTCCCTTTCCCCCATACCCAGTTGCACTCCCCCGCCCTGTCCCCAGACTTGTTCACTGTGGGTCATCTTAAAGTGGAAATCCTTGGCACACATAACTAGCTTTGACCTTGTTTGCTCACGATGCCTGTGTTGGTGTACCGGTATCGGCACGTGCGTATTTCTTTATTCTCTTTGCATGTACCTCTAATTGATCTTGAAAAGAAGGGGCAGTTAAAGAAGACGTTAAGGTGAAATGAAGCCATAACTGCAGCTGGAGACTTTTATTAAGTGTGGCAAAGTTCCCCGGGCCGCGCTGAAATTGTTTATTGATTTTGGTATGGCTGGGTGCTCGGGAGTAATCGCCCAGAAGGCGGCTTGGAGGGAGGTCTTGTTAGCTCGGGCTCAGCGTCGCCCCAGCCTGAGCTTGCCTCTTTAACCTGTAAATAAACACCCGGTTAACTCCCACTGCTTCTGACCGTGTGCGGGCACCCCAGCAGCCTTTAGAGGCTCCCAGGATTTAATTTCTTCCCTGGGAAAGGGTTATGTCAAGGGGGAGGGAAAACAGTGTTAGATGCACACCATTTTCCATCTCTAACGTTAGTTGGTTTGTTTTTTCTCAGTTCCCTTTTAATGGTAGAGTTGGAAGTTTGAAGAAACAAAGTAAATTGGGGTTTTTTCCAGCAGTTCTGGTTTCACCCTTCCAACTCTTTGTCCTTCCTCCTGTGTTGATCAGTTTCAAGGCTGGGCCTTCCTGGGCTTCCCATGCCTGTAACAGACTTTCTCAGGGTCCCCTTGAGCCCCAGGATGGGCCTGGGAACTGACCTCACCTGCAACCATGGCTGCGCTGCAGCAGGCAGTCCAGGGTGACAGAAGATGCAGAAGGTCACAGGGCCACACCCTCAAGCTCCAGAGAACATGGGACTGGAAACCCAGTTCCAAGATCTTCTGAAGGAGGGGAACAAATGGTGCAAAGAGAGAAAGAAACTGAGAGAGAGCTGATTTAACCTGAGGCATCCTACTTCAAAGACAGGTAGGGTTACATTATGGATGCTATTTTGCTTCAGAATTAGGGTTGGCAGTAATGGGGAGTCAGGAGTCATTTGTTTTGGTGGATTTTATTCCATGTTATACAAAGAAATGTCATGGCTGTTCTTCCTCTGCCTCTTGAGCTCTGCCTCAATTCCCAGCCACCCTGCTTTCCAATCCTGGGGTCAGACTACTCACAAGACAGCTGCGGACCTACAGAGCTGCAGAACACCTGGGGACAGGGTCTTGCGTTAGTCCTCAGGAACTAGCAGCTATTCAGAAATCATGTTTCTAGGAACTGTCCCTCTAACGCCCCTTAAACAATCCCTCTCAAGATGTGGATGTAATGTCGTGTCCTTTATGAGTCTCTTTGGCTTCACCTCCGCATCCCACCTAATAAGTGTTTTCTTCTGAAATTAAGCAATAACCTATCTCCTCTCTTCCTTTTGACCACAGTGGATGTTTCCCCCTGAATTGTAGAGAAAATCAGAGATTCTTTGGAAGACATTGCATTCTGAATATTTCCTCAACCTGAACATGGTATCAGCCATGCCCAGTGTCTTAGAGAATGACTATCACCAGGAAAGGGAGTGAAGTTGAAAGAGGAAGACATAGAGTGCTTGGTTTTACCCTAGATCACCACAGATTATACCTTGGTGTCTTAATCTCTTTTATCCTGCCAGAAATTTATTTAGAACATGGTTCTGGAGGCTGGGAGCATGGCACATATATCCAGTCAGCATCTAGTGAGGCGCTTTTGCTATGTCAAACATAGTGGAGCCAGAACAAGCTTCAGTTCAGCTCTCCTGCTCCTCTTATATGGTCACCAGTCATATCACCATCCTGATGACCTTATCTAACCCCAATCACTTCCTCCAAATAGCATCAACATGTGTATTTGGGGATTAAGTCTCCAACACATGAAACTTGGGGGACCCATTCAAACCATAGCACTTGGCATTGCTTTTTCAGGGCTCTACTTGGCCTCCTATCAGTGCAGGTTCATGTTGTCTCCTCATCCAGTTAGCCAATGTTGGTCAAAACTAAGGAGGAAGTAAATCCTATCAACTTAACTATGGCAAATACCCTGACATCCCAGTTGAACCAAAAGATTTCTAAGCCTACAATGATATCTTTCTTAACCTCAAAACTAGTTAATTGAATATTTTAACAAAACAGTGGGACTTGAACAGTCCTTGGGCCAAATTTGACTTGTACATAGAGATAAGATTTTTATTGATGTTTGACTTGTATGTATGATGTTTTCTTCTCTTTTGGAAAGCAACATACCCCTCAGAGAACATTTTTAGCATTAAGCAGAACTGTACTCAAATCCCAGTACCATCTTTGAATCTGATCCTGAGCAGATTATTTACCCTTATGAGTTAAATCTTCCTTAGATAAGATGAGGATGTGAGAATTAACTAAGGTCCTACAGATCATGGGCTGCCCAACTTTTCTGGTAATGTATTTAAGGGTTTTCAGACCAAATGACTTCTATTACCACTACTCACTTTTACCACCATGGCAAAATAGCCCTAGACAGCTACATAACTGAATGTGTACCACTGTGTTCCAACAAAACTTCACTGATAAAAACAGGCAGTGGTTGTATTTGGCCACAGGTTACCAGACTCTGCTATAGATGAAATATCTGGCAAATGATCTGGCATTCATAAATATGAAGTGCCTACCCTTTCATCGATTGTGGAATAGTTAGCTAGCACTTAGACCATATTCAGCAAACCAATTTGGCCACTATGAAAAACTAATTTTTTAAAGGCTCCTAAAAATTTTTGTTGTGGGTGTTGATACTAAGTTGTAATCCACTCTAGCATCCCAGTTAATTTTTTCTTTTCTAAGTTTGTGCATCACAGATTTTATTCTTACCCTCCCTCCCTACAGTCTCTGATTTGGCATTGGGACAACTTGGTCTTCTATTACTTCCCCAGCCCACATCTTTCAGAGAATTTAGAATTCCTGTTAGAATTCCTCAGTCCATTGCCTCCATTGGAAAGAGTTATTTTTGACCTACCCTGACCCTGTCTTGAACAACAATAAAACGGGGATTGGGAGAAATGTGACACAAATCAATAGGTTATCCCAACAGACGTGATCTCTGAAGCTGCTTTTTCTTGGACACTTGCAGCAGTAACAAAGATAAATAGCGACTCCCTCACATTGCCATCTGAGCAGTAGGTGGCTTAGCGAATCACAGCGTGAGCCCTGGGGCTGGTGAGCAGAGGGTTTGAGCAGGATGCAAAACAGTGAAGAACCAAGATTCCAGCCACTAGGAGAGAAGAGAAGGAGGCTAAAGGACAATTGGTGCCTCAGTTTCTATGTGTAGTTGTTGGTGACATGTGAGTTTTCTACCTAATTTTCAGTTTGCTCTGCTCATCACATTCTCATTTATTCTCCTCCCCTAATTTTAATCCATTCAGTATACCCTTACTGAGGTCCTACTGTGTACAGGGCACTGGCATGCTGAGATAATTTGAGTGTTAATGGTGGCTCCAGCATTTCCTTTGCCTGATTCTGAAGAAAATGTGGCTGAGAATGGATTGCTGTGTCTGATTCCAGGACCCAGGGGGAAGAGGAGACAGAAACACAGTGGTGTCAGCTCCCATTTTCCCAGGTACATCAGGTGGCTGGAGAGAACCAACGAAGCTTTGTACCTTTTGTATGAATGGCGTTTCCTCCGTGAGCTCCCATGGTAGTTGTAGCGGAGGTGGTGCTATTAGTGGTGGGAATAGTAGTGATGATACTAGTAGAGTGGTATTAATAGCGATAGAGTACTAGTAGTAATAATATTAGTAGCCAGCAAAAGTATTCATCAGTTCTTGGTAGCTACAAGGTATGTTCTAGCTGTATTACCTCTGTTTATTTAATTCTCACAACAGCCCCGAGAGGCAGGTATGGCTATTATTCATATTTTATTCTCTCATGATTCTGGAAACTAAAAGTTCAAGATCAAGGAGTTGGCAAGTTTGGTTTCCTTAGTTTGTAGACAGCCCTCTTTTCTCTGTATACTCAAAGTCTTCCCTGCTCTACAGCCTGCTGTCTCTCTGTGTGTCCCATTCTCTCTTCTTAGCCATAAGAACAACTGTCAGATTGGATTAGGGCCCCCTAATGATCTCATCTTAATTTAGTCCTCTCTTTAAAGGCCTTATCTGTAAATGTCTTACATTCCGAGGGCTGAGGCCTCATGTGACATGAGGTGGGAGGCATATTTCATCCTCTAACAGTAGCCACCTCAAAGCAGAAAAGCCAAAGAGAATTTATCACTTCCAGCATCTGAAATGTTAAGAGTTCATCAAACTATTGCAGCTAGAGCTAGATATCCCAAGTTGTCTAGAACCTTGATTTCTCCCTCCCTCTTTCCTTCATCTTTGTCTTTATGTTGAAATCATTCTTAAGCAAGCTCCTCTTCCACTGCCACCAGATGGTGGCCAAAGGGTTCAGCTTGTTCCCCAGGAAACTCCAGGGAACAGACAGCTTCTATCCCCATGGCACCAAGAAAAGCCCTGGGGCCATTTCCCATTGGTTCAGACTCTGTCATGAGCCCATCACTGAACCAATCACTGTGATTCTAGTAGGCCTGATTTGTCTTAAGCATCTTCCAACCCTAGACAAAAGGTAGAATCAGCCCAGTGAAACCACGTGGACTAATAGGAAGGGCAGTGGTTCCTCACAATACCAAGGCATTGCTATAGAAGAGGAGCTGGATGCACAGCAAGGTAGACAAGAATATCCATTCCTATGCTTTCCCATTCATCTTAGGTTGATTCACACACTGACCCCCAAAGTAGGCTTTATTACACTGATTTTCACAACAAAAGAAATGAAAGTTCAGCTCAGGGGGGCTAAGTTACATCAAAATGCTGGTAAACTGAGATCTAGATCTAAATACCCCCATCCTTTCTTCCACTGGACTCTCTCAGCATCTTCCAGGAAGGTATTTGGCTGCTAGTTTCCTTAACAACTGTGAGAAATCAGAGGTGCTCAGTGAAGTATGGAGGCTCGAGGTTGACTGTCATCAGTTGTACTTCGTGCACACTGCAACATGCGTTAAGCCTCAGATGCTGAGGACAGGCAGGTAAGGCTTGGGGCTGGGAACAGAGAGTGTCAACAAGGACCCCTGGGTGAATCAGCAAAGGGGAATGGGGAGGGGGAAAGGAGGAAGAGTGTACAGACAGCACTTCAGTCAATGTAGCAGGTGCAGTTTACTTCTCATGGATTTGCCTCGGGCACAGTAGCTCTCTTGGGGGATTTTCCTGCCATCTCCCAGTTTTCCTCCCACTTGAGTTTCGCTATTTAAGTGAGTCTGCCTGGATCCTTCCAATCCTTCTCTTTGTTCCTCTTATTTGCAGATACCTTTTCATACTCCAAACACAAGAACATAAAATTTAGAGATTGCTCAGCTCATTGCTGTAGAGCAGAGTGATTAAGAGAGCAGCAGTGGGCTGCCTGGCCCTGCCACTTAATTGCTGTGTGACCTTAAACAAAGCTTTTTAATTTCTCTGGGCCTCGGTTTCTTTATGCATAGGATGGGGATAAAAAGAGACAGAAGGTCTCCGAACAATGCCCTTCACACAATATATGTATATGCAGAAACGAAAGCAGCAGGCATTCCTGCCTCTGGTATCACTGAGGCACCAAGGGCAGGGGCTGCCCAGCCCAGGCAAAGGCCCAGTGAGCCACTGGGAAGTGAGGCGCTTCTTTTCCAAGGTGTTCTGCATATTTGACTCAGAAGTTTATGGTCCTGGGGTGACTTTGCTTTCCTTGCAGAGGGCTTAGAACAGGTTTCTCAAAGGAAGTGAGTCAAAGAGGTGATGTTAAGAAAGAGAAGTTACTGATTAATAGGGTTCATGAGACTTCAAAAGCTGACCTCCACAAAAACTTAACTAGTAAAATGGAGTAATTTTACATTCTTCATGTTAATTGGGGGCTCCTTTGGCATGGAAATCTATATCCATGGATTATATATATATATATATATATATATATATATATATATATATTTGCCAGTAGATTTACTTCCTAATCATGTTTATAGCTTAAATTAATATGGAAATTAACTCTGAAACCCCTGACCATTTCAAATCCCTGGATTTTACAGACCTTGAACTATTTTAAAATAAATGTTGAAAATATGAACTGCATAAATAATAAAAGCTGATAGTATTAATTTAGTTTAATCTCTGTTATAGATACCAGGAATGATTTATAGAGTTTTTAAAAGAAAAAAGGCATATATTCTATTATGGGCACTTGTATGCCACTTATGGACACAGGCTATTTGAATGAAAAATAATGCTTTTGTCAGATGCAAGTTTATTGCTGGATCCCAACCAGGAATGAAGTTCTGTGGGTTTCACTTTAATGATAATCTCTGTAAGTGCCTGTCTTTGTGCAGGCATTTCCTATCTTTAGCAACACAGAGCTGCCCACCAGGCTGAATCCCATTCCGGATCCTGGGAGCTGAGAATGCCCTGCTATGGGGAGAATGAGCTTCAAATCATTTTACCAAAGACATGAATTTGGTCACTTACAAACATTTATTGAAAAGTCACCATATGCCACACATTACATGTGCACTGAAAATAGTGGGTGAGGAGGGCAGGCATTCTCTGACTTGGTAGGATTAGGAGCCTTGGGAACAAGGGGCCGGGGAAATGAATGACTCCCACTGAATGCATGGTTATCATTTGAGGTCAGTGTGAGTGTGACTATGGGAAGGGCCATTTAACTTGGTTTGTGAGGAGTCTGGGAAGGCTTCTCTGAGGAATTGACATCTAACCTGAGATGCAAAAAAAGGCAAGGACTTTGCCTATTCAACCTATGTGCAAAGGCAAAATACATGTATATCCATGTCATTGCACACTGGATGTTACCATGGAGATACATCAAGTTGCATCAAGATGCATCAAGTTGCAAGGATCCTTATTATACCATGTGATTTCCTGGGGGGTGGAGGTCAGGGTGGGTTTAGGAACTTGGGGCACTTACTTTATACACTCTGCCCAGTGTCCTCCACTTTAGCAGATAAGTGAGGGAGAGTCAGTGAGGCTGCTACCTACTCCCACTCACACACCTGGTTAAGTCACATAGCTCAGATTTGAATCCAGGTCTCTGCTTCGAAGCTTGTTTTCTTTTACACTACTAGGCCTATTATGAAAGAGCCAAACCACATTTAACCTCCAAATGCTTCTTTGAGGGCTTCTCTGCAGCCAGTTGGGGTTTCGGCTGCCTTCTTCACTTTAGGCTGAGACAAATAGATCTTTCTCCTTTCCAGAGGCACAACCTGGACCCAAAGACCTTAGCTGCCCACTTTACCCCTGGGGGGCTGCATCTGTCAGGGTGCGGGGCCCTGACTGGTGGGTGGCTGACATGGAACAAGGAGTTCCTTGGGGTGTAAAAAGGTCTCTTTGGTCCCTTTCTCCCAGGTAGAAGCCTACAGAGGCAGTAGGAGCAGTGAGGTGGAGGGTGAAGATAAATGGACTTGCCTGAGGGTGGAGAACAGGTCTGGGCAAGGTGAAGTGTCACCTGTAGGGCTGCCACAACTGTAGGGGAAGGAAAGACACAGTGGCCTTCTAAGCCCCGGAGAAGAGCAGCATCCAGACTTTATTCCTTTTTTTCTTTTTACTGACATTTTTAAAAATTTGGGCAAATTATGTACTGTAGTTCTCCCCATCTATCCCTTCACTTTCCTCGGTTTCAGTTACCTATGGTCAACTGTGATCTGAAAATATGATGGACAATTCTAGGAAGAAACGATTTATTAGTTTTAAACTGTGCCGTGTTCTGAGTACCACGGTGAAATCTCAACCCGTCTTACTCTGTCCCACTGGGGATCTGAATCTTCTTTGTCCAGTGTATCCATGCTGTATGTGTTACCTGTCCTTTGGTCATTTTGTAGCCATATAAGTTATCAGATCCACTGTCACAGTATCACGCTGTTTTCAAGGAGCCCTTATTTTACTGAAAAATGGCCCCAAAGCACAAGAGTAGTGATGCGGGCAATTCAGATATACCCAAGAGAAGCAGTAATGAGCTTCCTTTAAGCCAGAGGGTGAAAGTGTATCGTAGAGGGGAAACAGTATACATGGGATTTAGTACTGAGGTCTCAGGCATGGGGGGTCTTGGAACCCATCTCCTATGGATAATGGGAGATTATTATATAGTAAAATGCACAGATCATAAATTCATTTCAGTGAATTATGGCAGTGTATGCATCTGTGAAACTACCACTCCAAACAAGATATAGAACATTTCAATAGCTGCAGAAGGTTCTCTTGTTCCCCTTTCAGCCACTCCTCCATCCCACCACTGACAGTCAGTGTTACACCCTATCACCATAGCTTAGTTTTGTCTTGGGTTTCACATAAATGGGATCAAGCTATTTATTTTGATGGTCTGGCTTCTTTCACTCATCTAATGTTTATGAGATTCATCCAATTTGTTTTGCGTATCAGTAGTTTCTTCTTTTTATTGCTGAATGCAATATATCCATTGTATAGATATGCCACAATTTGCTTATCTAGTTTTCCTTGGTGAGCATTTGGGTAATTTCTAGTTTGAGGCTGCTATGAACATTTGTGTTAAAAGCTCTTTGTATGGGGCCAGGGATTTAGCTCAGTGGTTCCACTGCCTGCCTCGCAAGCACAAGGTCCCGAGTTCGATCCCTGGTACCAAAAAAAGAAAAAGCTCTTTGTAGACATGCATTTTCATTTTTGTTGATAAATACCTAGGAGTAAAATTGCTAGCTCATAGGGAAGATATGTTTTATGTACTGTTATTCTAGCTTATATTGAAAAGAGATGCATCAGAGAGAGAGAGCCCTGTCTACATATGGCCTTATTGTCTTATATGATACACTTCAGTGAGTATTTCTGTTGAACGCCCAATCTGGTGCTGATCAGTCACTGGTTGACATTGGTTAGTGAGGTGCTGGTGGCTGAAAGGGCTGGCTCTCACCCTGAAATTGTACTCCCTTAGCTTCATCCCCTGTTTACACTTAGTTCTCCAGCTCCAACAATTAGGCCATTTCCATAAGCTCTCTCTTCTAGTTCCAGAAAGGCGGTGTTGTATAATTGACAAGCTTTGCAGCCAGTGGATTTGGTCTTGTCTACTAGCTCTGCCACTTACTAGGTAAGAGAACTGAGCAAGTTACTTAATGTCACTGAGCTTTGATTTCCACAAACCTGTTATCAATGGGCTGAGGTTCCTTTGCTGAATTTGGATAGAAATCATGAATAGGGAAAGGGAAGCTCCTTTAGTGCATTAACAACTTCAAGTTTTGAAAGCCAGGGGCTCTTAGTTCTCATTGTTTGTGGGCCTTCTTGCTACTCTCCTGGGAGCCACAGTACCAGCTACTGCAGCACTTCAGAACTCTTCCAATAATGGGAGATGGCAGTTCCCAGTAACTCTCATTGCTCTCCATCATTCTCTCGTTGCCAGGTGTCCTCAGTGTTGGGGACAGCAGTCTTTGGTTTTACTAAATCTTAGTGTTACCACCTCAGCCTGCTTTACCTGAGATAGAAATTATGGATAAGCAAAACTATGCCATGCAAAAGTTTTATTAGGACTCCTGCTGCAGCATAAATGTACAAACGGACTGATAAAAGAAATGGAGAGTCTGCTTATATAGGAAAAAGCAGGCTCATGCCTACATGGGGTCCTGCCAGCTCATAGCAGACTTCCTATTTTGTCATGGGGAGGACAGGGGGTCCTTGAAAATGGGATTGAGGACAGTTACAGAAAGGTGGGTAGAGAGGCTGAGTCACCTGGGATGGTTCAATGAGCAAAGTTTACTGCAGCCAAAACCAAAGTCTCCTGGGGCATCTGCTATGGCCATGGCTGGCTGTTAGGTACTTGGGGCCACCGTGACTGTCACACATGGAAGAGAGAGAGAGAGAGAGAGAGAGAGTAGAAACAAAAAGTTCCCTTTGGGGAGTGTTGGGCCCTTCTCTTTGGTCTCAGGCAGTTTAAAACAATTATCTGAAGAGTAATTATAGTGTCCTTCTCACTTTCTCCTCACGGGGACACCATATTCAACACCTGCAACTTAAAGGAGGAGAAGTTTATTTTGGTTCACAGTTTCAGATGTGTCAGTCCACACATGGTTGGCCAACTCCAAGGGAGAAATGGGACAATGGAAGAGCTAGGTGGAGGAAAGCTGCTAACATCTTTGCAGCCAGGATTAACCCACTGAGTATAGTGCCCTGTGATCCAATCACCTTCCAAAAGCCCCACCTCTGAACGCGTGAGCCTTTTGGGGGACATTCTGGATCTAAACCATAACATATGGGAAATATACGACAGCTGTCACACGTGAATTTGCAGGTTGCACATGGCCAAAGGTACTGACTGGCACATGCACGTGCTCTGTTGCTGAGCCCGAACTCCAGGTGGGCCCGTGTTGACAGGGAGGAAGGGCTGCTCTTTATAAACTGGTCTTCCAGCCTTTTTCAAACTTTTCCATCTAAAGAGGGTGTCTTTATAATTTATAGAAATACAGTTAGAGTCATGCTACCAGATGTACAGTATCTCACATTCAGAAAGTACAGTGCTCAAGTGGTAGCCATTATAATGCAAATTCTATCTAGAAAGATTCTTGGTTGCAAGCAACAGAAATTGAGTTGGGCTTTCTTATGGGTAAGAGGGAGTTTCTAAAGGGGTCTCAAAGGCTTACAAACTTGTTAGAAAGCAGGAGACTCTAACTTGGGAATGTCTAGAACCAAGGTGGGGGGTGGACTCTTTTGAGGACCGAGCAGCAGGAAATTCAGTCACAGTCACTTAAGTGGAAACCCGCTGCTCCATGCCCAGCAGTGGTTGCTGAGATAATGTAGTCTCCAACTATCCCACATCCTGTCTCACTGTCCCCAGGGAGAGAGTGTCTGGTTGTTCAGTTCAGAGACATTTTCCTGCCCGCTGTCCAGGGAAGGTTAGAAGAGTCAGAAATGGACTCGTTAGCCTCCTAATGATGGACAGACACTCTTTCCTCAAGATGTCACTCCATGGGGGATTCCCCATGATGGTGGGCAGCCACCTCCTAATCCCTAGAAGGCACTCAATGGGATTTCCCACTTTGGGAGGGTACCAGAAAGGGGGGTGGATCCCAGAGAGTCAGCAAAGCTCTGAATCCACTGCTTAGGTCAGTTTAGAGGAATGGGAGATGTTCTGCCTTATGCCAGAAGAGCTCATCACTTTGCAAACTGAGCCTCAAAAGTGAAGCCAAGTCTCCTGTCAAGTTGATGGAGGACAAAGACTCAGAGCAGGGGATGATGCCACAGCCTTTTCCACTCTGATACGTGGAAAAATACTCACCCACTGTTTGTTTGTTTTTTAATGCAGAATCACCTAAAGAGACTCCATTTGAATTCTGAGAGTTGCCTGCTGACTTGAAGAAAATTTATTCCTCATATTAATTGGCTGTTAATGTAGCAGAGTGAATGCTCCTGAGAAGCTGCAGGAATAGTGAGGACCGTGGTGGTTATCGAGGCTGACTGGAGGATGCTTTTTGGGAGAGCTTAAGTGTGGATTTGCAGCCTTGGTATTAAGGGGTTGCAAGTTACACAGGCCTTTGATACTAATCATGGGGAAGGAGTGGCATTCCAGAAAGAAGATAGAAGCACTCTGCATATGACACAACATGACAGCTCTTAGGGGAGCGAAGATATCAAGGCACAAGTGTTATAGCTTCTGTGTTGGTGAGGGTGTGGCAGGGTGGAAGGATGAATGTAGGATGAATGAGCGTTGTGGCCTCAGTTCCTGGAGAATTACAGTCTGGGTAGGGGAGGAGCAGGTGCTAATATAACGTAGCATTAGATCCAACACTTCACCGTGTCACAACAACTGAGTGGTGGCTTCATTATTCCTACCTATGAAGAAACTGAGGCTCAGGGTAGCCATATAAACTGCACTACAGTCTGATTCAGATGTAGGATGTAAGGCTAGATATTTCAAAGGAGTGTTCAGAGCTCTGCACATATTTGAGACCCTGCTTCAATGGGAGGAAAAGATATTCTAAAATTCACTGGCAGCCAAAGGATCAGAGACCCTGGTCCACTCTGCATTTTAATGATTGTTTAATGATTTGTAATTAGCAAGTCCCAGTGGCCCCAGTGATTGGCTCTGATGGCAGCTCTTTCCCCATGGTAGGAGAGGAGATGGAGCCTCCTCCCCATGTTGATGGCTGCTCCTGCAGAGGGCTGGCTGTGCTGATCCAGGAGAGTTAGGATGGGGAGGAGAGTGAGCACCATCATCCTCATGCCACCTCTGCTGTTCCTAAGCAGACATAGTAGCAGGGGCAGCAGACAGGCCTGGTTTTCAGTAGTGCTCCAGCCTGCACTCCTATTTTAACCTTTGGCTTGTGAGCAGATGGAGAAGCAGACTGAAGACTGTCTCTTCCTCCATCTCTTCCGAGTGAAAGTGACACTGTAGGGCTGGCAGAAACCCTGGGAGGGGTTTCTTTCACCCACCCTTCCCATGTTTTGTGCGCTCTGAGTCAACACCTCATCCAGAGGCTAGGACATCCCTGATGACCTAGAATATGGCTAGATTATTTGGCTAATTACCACCTCCTTTGCTGAACCTCCTGGAACTTGCCTCTGCTGAGGCTTTCCAAATAATCATTCTTTCCTTCAACTACTTATTTGTCCCCACAAATTTGACTAAACACCTGCTGAGCTGTGTGGCAAGCTCTGTGCCAGGTCCTGTGGGAAGGGTTACCGGATGCAGTCCGTGCCCTCAAGAAGCTCCTAGTCTGTGTGTTTGGCAGGGTAGAGGGCGAACCATCCTCTTCTGTAGCTCCCTCTCCGACCTGCCCGAGCACTCATGTCTTTCTCTGCCAGCATTCCCACCCTAGAGCCTCCCTGCAGTGCAGACACCATGATGACTCATGCTGGTTGCTCCTCAAAGGCTCTATTGAGAGTGTTCACCAGTGCAGAACGCAGCAGCTCAGTCCTGAACCAGAGCCTGGTCAGAGCAGCTATTGTCACCATGCTCGGACAGCCTTTGGCAGTGAGTGTCTGTCAGCTCTCCAGCCTTCCCTTCCCTCCTCCCAGGGTTTCTGCCAGCCCCAAAGTGTCACTTCCACTTGGAAGGCATGGAGGAAGAGAAGATGATGACTGAGTGGAATCAGCCATTGGTCTTCCTGGTGAGCAGAGGTGGAGGTCAGGCATGGCCAGAGGACAAGTGACAGCCCAGGAGCATGGAGTGGCCCCTCAGTGACAGCCCCTCTTCTCTCTACCCATGCCTTAGAAAAGGGTGGTTCCTTCCAGGGGTGCTTCATCAATGCCTTACCCTGTGGAAACCATCGTGTGTTACTGAATAGGGCCGGAGTGGTGAGCATGTCTTGGCTAAGGGCTGAGCTACTGGAAACTGATTTTAAGAGATGAAGAAGTGAGTGAGAATTAGGCTTTAGGGTCAGACCAGGGCTATGATCCACTGCTAAAGGTATACAAGAGAGAAACGAAACCATCTGTCCACACAAAGTCATGTACGCACATACTCCTAACAGCATTATTCATATTAGTCCAAAGTGCAAACAATACAAATATCCAACTGAGGAATGGATAAAGTGGCATGTCATACAGTGGATTGTGTTTAACCGTAAACAGGAATGAAGTGCAGATCCATGTCACAGCATGGATAACCTTGAAATGCTGGTGCTAAGTGAAAGGAGCCAGATGCGCAAGACCACAGATGGCAAGATTCGATCTATATGGATGGTCCAGGGAAGGAAATCTTTAGATACAGAAAGGAAAGCAGTGGCTGCCTGAAGCTGGACAAAGAAGACACGGAGTGACTGGAAATAGCCAGAAAATGATCTTTTAAAGTGGTGGAAATGTTCTAGAACTGGATGATGGTAAGAGTTGCATAACTTTGTAAGCTTACCAAAAATTATTGGATTGTACACTTAAAATGGCTAAATTTTATGGTATATGAATGATACCCCCAATAAAGCTGCTCTGAAAACCCTCAGTATATCACTTACCAGCTGACAGACTTTGGAAAAGTTATTTAACTACTGAGTCTGTTTCTTCATCTGTAAAATGGGGATAATAATACCAGCTTCACAGAGTCATTGTGAGAACCAAGGGCCCAATTCATAGTGATCACTCAATACATGTCAATGATAGCAGCTGACAGTTGTTATACCTACTCCTGATTTAAGAAAGAGGGAGGGGGAGGGAAGGAGGGGGAGGGGGGAGAGAGAGAGAGAGAGAGAAGAGAGGGAAAATGAATCATGAATCTTGGATAGCAATGAAATTATAGAATAGGGTTGAGGACTTTCAAGACTTCACCTTCTCTCCCCTACCAGGTGGATGTTCTTAATGGTCTGCCTCCATAATACACTCTTGAATGTTCTCTCTGAAGGCCAAAAAGTCTGGCTTAAAAAAAGAAGCCCTAATTCAGCCAGAGGCATAATGGAAGTGGTGTCTTCTATGGATGCTCAGATCTAGAGGAGCTGAATTTGGCAGAAGAAAAAGTGAGAAAGCCTTTAAGGTCCACATGACAACTAGTGGTCCTAGTTTTTCTCTTTCTATTCCAGCTCTCCATTTCTCATTGATGGGTCTTGAGATGCCATAGAATTTACAGTGAAGCATAGAGGGCTGGAAGACATCCCCCTGCCTATGCGCTTTCCTGCACATTCACTTCAACCCCAGGAAACAGCTCCCCTTGTGGTGACACCAGGTTTCTCAGCAGCTCCAGGCTCAGGTTTGTTCAGCTTAACAACCCCATTAGAAGTAGAATCTTCAGGGTTTATTCTCGTGGGACACTTGGCTCTCCTGCTCCCCCTGAACTAATCCAGGACATGGTGAAACAACAAGTAAACCCTTAGCTCTCAGGAGCTAAACACAATACAGAAGGATTTTGAGTTTATGTCACAGTCTAACGTGGGGCAGGTGGTTCTCTAAAGTGGCCTCAAGGACCCAGGCTGCTTATGCCTGGCATCCCAGATATCTTTGAGTTTTGTTTTTCATTCTGGGTAATGAGAGGGAGTTGGAGAGCAAGGGAGCAGAATTGTATGACATATCCCCATTCATGAGAATCCAGCTCAGTGATTCCAACCTAAATACAAGAAAGTGTGGGAAATGTAGTCTCCCAAGTGCCCAACAAGAGACAGCAGGATGGTGAACTTACGACATTATCTCTGCCACATTGGTGGCAAGAAATCCACAGGCATGCTTATTATAAGAAGGCTGTTGATATACAGAAAGATCAAACAGAGCAAACCTAAATACATGCATTTATTACCATCCCTTTCCCCAGCTAGAAGTATGGTAAATGGGTTTTCAAAAGGTACAGGCCATAAAGATAAAGAAGATGAAAAGAAAAATCATAGAAATGAAATAGTGGAACCTGGAAAACAGAGGAACAATTGATCATTGATGAGGCAGGCCAGGAAAGCAGAAGCCAGAGCTCAGAGTTGGGGTGGAGGTGGGGCTGTTAGGGTGCAAGGACCCCAAGAAGAAGACATGCAGTTCCAGAAGCTCAGCAAGCCTGAGTTAGCAGAAGCACCTGGTACCGTTAGAAATGGGAAGGCAGATGGGGCTAGAAATGATTGGTTTAAATTTGGAAAAGCAGCCTTTAGATGACTTTGGGCATCTAGCATGGACAATCGATTTATTCCCCCTAAACCAGCAAATAGATTGAGTTTTATATTCTAGAGAAACTAAGGCAGAAAAGCTCTAGATTCCCCACTGTGGAGTGCTGAGGAGAGGGATCCCACAGTGAAAACAGAAGCATCGATGCTCTCTCACTCCTCTTCCCCCATGGGCACATCACACTCCAGCAGTCAGACTTCCGTAACTCAAGTTGAGAGTGGAAGGTTCCTTTCTGATGAAACCAGGAATACCAAGAAGAAGGATCTACATGAGCTTGGCACCTGGTGTGTCCCATGTCTGCCCTCTTGATGAGGCCTGAGGCGAAATTGCTCTGACTGTCATTGTGCTACTGATGGACAGGAGGGTAAAGTCTTAGGAACAATGTGATCCTGTAAGGAAGGGCTTTCCTGCTTTGCTTTATCTCTAGGGAGCTTAACTCCAAATTTTCTGCCTGCCTCAAGCAGTTGTGTGAGAATTCTGTTATATACATGGTGTGAATGAAAACTACAGTGAAGATGTAAATTTTAAAGATTTATTACAGTAAAAGACACATTGTCATTAAATCCCCTCAAAATACTCCTTGCTTCCAACACACTTATCCTGTTATTCTTGTTACTTTCTGAAGCAGTTCGGGAAGTCCTCTTTCAGGACTGTCTTTGTGTTGTCATGGCTGCCTCAGTGTCCTGAATTGATTCAAAACGTTTACCTTTCATTTTGACTTTGGGGAAGAGCCAGAAGCCACATGGTGCCAGATCTGGTGAATAAGTGGATGAGGACACACTGTAATGTTTTTTGATGCTGCCTTTCCATTGAATGGCACTCAGCAGCAACATTCACCAAAGTTTTGATCACACCTTGTAAAGACATGAAAGAGGACTTCCAGAACTGATTCAGGAAGTGGCAAGAATGATTGGATAAGTGTGTTCTAAGCAAGGAGGAGTATTTTGAGAGGAATTAACATCAATCATTCTTTTACTATAGTAAACTATTTAAGTTTAAACATTCACTGTACATTTTGGTCACCCCTAAATTTATTCCTGACTTTACCATGCTACACATTTCACCCTGATTTCCATCTGCTCATCCACTCACCCATAAAACAAACATGGGTGATTTGAGTGTGTTTGGTGTACTCTATGCCAAGGAGCAAGGACCAGTTCACTTAGACCTTTATACTGACATTGTATGTATTGGGTAAATATTCTCAAATCCATCTTGGAAATATGTATGAACATATGGTTATCATAAATAAATAAATACAGTAGTCCTCTCTTATCTGAGGTTTTACTCTTTATAATTTGTGGTATCTGCAGTCAACTGCAGTCTAAAAATATTAAATAGAAAGTACTAGAAATGAAAAACTTCAGAAGTTTTAAGTTGCTCAACATCCTGAGTGACATAATGTGATTGCATGCCATTCTGCTTCATTCTGCCTGGGATGAGAATCATTCCTTAGTCTGGCATATCCACACTGTATACATTACCTACCAGTTAGTCACTTAATAGCAGTCTCAATGATCAAATTGGCTGCTTCAGTATCACAGTGCTTGTGTTCAAGTAATTCTTGCTTTACTTAATAATGGTTCCAAAGTCCATGATGTTGGCCATTCAGGTATGCTACAGAGAAGCCAAAAAATGCTTTCTTTAAATGAAAAGATGAAAGTTCTCTACTTGTACATAGGGTCTGGTACTATCTGGAGCTTCAGGCACCTGCTGTGGGTCATGGAATGTATCCCTCAAGGATAAGAGAGAATTTCTGTACATAAAGAATAGAGCTGGGCTAGGGATTTAGCTCAGTGGTGCTGCTGCCTGCCTCGCAAGCACAAGGTCCCAAGTTCGATCCCTGGTACCAAAAAAAAGAATAGAGCTGATCATCTCACTTTGATGCTAGAGAATATGCTTTGTAAATGGCAATCCTAGTTGTGTCTTCTTGCATCTGTTCTGTGGATGGTCAGGCATGGCAGTCCCTGAGTGGAGAGGAGGACTCTGGGAAATGTGTGTCTTCTTCCAGAAGGACCTCATGCTTCAGGGAATTGTAATGAGCAAAACAAGTGAATGAGCTCTTCTTCTTACCACTCAGGCTATTCTTTAAGAGTCTTTAGTCTAGATTTATACTCCTAGGTGCCTGAGGAACCCTGGTAGGTCACAGCAGTGCAGATAGTCACCAGCTAGTTTTAGGAACACCAGTGAGAGTCCAGTCACTGCTTCCTGGATGGCAGATCTTTGATATGAAAAAGGTGTCTCACTGCTCAGACCCACCACTATCACCTGTCACTGGGTGGCAGAGCCTAGGGTGTGAAGAACACAGGGGACCTGCTCGGGATCCCAATGGTCCAGCCCACATGGGCATGAAGATGTTTCATGCCCCACACTACCCACGGGGTGGCAGCCCATGCCCTTTGGCTCGGCACTGTACCCTGCCCCAGTGCCCGTGCATGCCTTGCTTGTGTGTGTGTGTGCACACTCCTGCAGGGATGTTAATAGAGAGCTACAGCCCGCGTTACCATTTGCTTTCATAAATAAATATATTAAATTGGTAAGCCAAATTTATTTCTGGCAACAGCTTGCCGGCAACACCTCTCCCTCTCATTCACAGTCCCTGAAGCAACCCCGGCCTCTCCCACCCCACCCCCAGGCATGATTTTCTCTCTTAAAATTTTATTTTTAATTTGTTGTGATGAATGAGTGACACCTCTGACAGCCGATTCGCAGAGATTAATAGAAACGACACAATATTTACGTCGGCGCTACGAACAATTATCCTGCCATCTATCTCTGAGATTATCTTCCTGATTGAAAACTACTCATCCGTGTAATCGGAATTATTTGGAATTAGAAGGGAATTTATAGCCCCCCGGAGCACACCGTCTCCCCTTGCGTCTATGCCTCTGTCTCCATCATTCTCTTGTGTCGCCTCTGGGATCTTTGGGCTTCTCTTCCCTCCCTGTGATGGGGCAGAGGAAAAGTGCCTCTCTTCCCACTGCGCTGTGTCTCAGGGCAGAGGACATCTCTTTGGGGTGGCACGAGAGTGCAAGATCTGGGACCTAGCAGTGCTGGTTGGGAGGGAGGGTCTCAATGTGCTGGAGGAATTAGGGTCAGCGAGGCCGGCTCTCGAGCTCAAGACAGATGAATATAATCTGAAGACAGAGGTTTAATGTGACGGTGGAGGAGAAAGGTGACTTTGGAAAGCACGTGAGTCAGACTGTAACAACTGTAAGATATCTAAGGGTGCAGGTGAGGGGTGGAATAAGTAGTTGAGATTGCCATTAAGAGATTATTTTGGTCAGCTGGGGCTGTTGACACAAATACCCTAGGCGGGGGCTTCAACACAAATATTATTTCTCACTGTTCTGGGAGCTGAAAGTTGGGGACCAGGGGCCCAGCATGGTGGGGTTCTTCTGAGCAACTTCTTTCTGGTGTGCAGATGGCTGCCTTTCTTTATTCTTTTCTTTTTTCAGTAGGGAGGATTGAACCCAGGGCATTTGTGCTGTGCTGCATCCCCAGCCCTTCTCTTGGTTTTATTTTGAGACAGTGTCTTGCTCAATCATTAAGTTGCTGGGCTGGGCTCAGATTTGTGATCCTGTGCCTCAGGCTCCCAGAGTGGGGGGGATACGGGTGTGTGCCGCCAAGCTTGGCTCCAGATGTCCGCCTTCTTGTTGCATTCTTGCATGGAGCGGGGCTGAGCCTGACAATTGCATCTCTTCTAAGGGCTCTAATCTCACCGCGAGGGCCCCACCTCATGACCTCATGACCTCCTAAAGACATCATCCTTAAATACCAGCGCCTTATGGATTAGGGTTTCAACATCTGGATTCTGGGGAGACACAAACATTTGCTCCATGGCAGATAGCTGGTGGGAGGGCCCAAGGAGGGCAAGTCAGGCAGATCGGAACCTGGACTGTATCCAGGCTGGCATTTGGGTTGAGGAGGTGAGGACGGGGGCCAGACAGCTCGGATCTGCAGAGACCAGTGCACCTGCTTGTCAGGCTGAGGAGGCTGGAGAGCAGTAGTCAGTGAGAATGAATGGAGGTGCCGTGAATGCGCTCTCTGTCCTCAGCCCACCCTGCCAGTTAGCCCAGTGGAGATAAGGTTGAGCTCTGAGTCAGCCAGAGGCCCCCTTCTGCCACTTCGAAGCTGTGTGAGCCAAAGCAAGTATCTTACCTTCTCTGAACTTCAGTTTTTCATCTGCAAATTTCTAATCTGCCATCCTCTGTTGGAAGATGCATGGTCTATAGACTGGGGACAGCAACAGTGCCAACTTGACAGAGTTGTGGTGTGGAATAAGTAGGATCATGCAGAAAGAGCACTTGCTCTGTTCCTAGTACATAGGAAAGGCTCCATACATGTGGATGCTCCAGGGAAGGCAGACCTGAACTCCCAGCCCCTTGCAGACTCCTTTCCCCACCCAGCATCCCATCCTTGGCACCTGTCCACCCACAGCCTCCTCCTCCTCCTCCTCCCCTCCCCTCTGTGGCACTGCCATGTCTTCTGCAGCATGAAGCAGGTAGGTCCCTCGTTTAATGGGTGCATGCTAAGATCTTAAAATCATTGCCCAGTACTTCTCTTGTCCTCTATCCCTTGTAATTGCCGGCATGTATTGAACACAGGCACATTGTAAATTGTTTACCTGCATTCATATATTTAATATAGACAGTATCCCTACAGGCTATTATGAATTAATATTTCCACTTTACAGATGGAGAAACTGAGGCACTGAACATCTAGATAAGTTGCTAAAGCCACATAGCTACAGGTAGGTAGCTTCTAAAATGACTTCAAGATCTCTAAGCTCCCTGCCTCTGGTATTCACACCAAGGTGTGATTCCTTCCCCTTGGGTGTGGACCGGGCTTAGTGATCTACTTCTAATGAGTAGAATTTTAACCAAAGCGTGAGACAATACTGGAGAGATTAGGTTACAAAAGATTGTGGCATCTGGTCCTGCTCATCCTCTCTTCCAGGCTCTTCTTGGGTAGCTTGTTGTGATGAATGGAGCTGTCACTGGTGAAGCCTCAAGGAGCTGAGGCAGCTTCTGGTCAGCAGCCATGGGAACCTGAATGAACCCTGACAAGGACCAAGCAAAGAAGTGTGGAAGTTTGAGAAGACAGTAGCTCTGCTGGACACCCTCATTGTGACCTCGTGGGAGATGCTGAGCCAGAGGACCAGCTAAACTAATTCTAGATTCCCTCTCTCACAGAAATGGTGGGATCCTAGGGTGCTACTTTAAGCTGCTGAGCTTGGGCTCACTTATTACACAGCAGCAGATCCCTGGACAGCAAGGAACAGCCCGTCCAGGACTTACCCCCAGGCAGGTGCACCCCAGAACCTTTGCTCTTGGGCCCCTCGCTACATGGCATATGACAAGCCCCCTGGGATGGAGCTACTCAGGTTTTTGAGCCGTATCTGAGCTGGGAAGGCTGCCAGCTCATCACTTTAGACAGAGATCCACGTGAGATTAAAGCCATGTCCTGGTGAAGGAAGTTTTGCAAATGCCACCTGGAAAATGTCTCTTCTCCCATTGGGTTAATTTAACCCTGTCCATGAGCCATATGGGAAATAGATGCTCTTTTAGGTCTAAAGGAGCTTCATTCCTAGGCGGTTGGTGTGTGAAGAAAAAGCTCTCCTTTGTAAAAAAAATGTCGTGTTATCAAGGAAGCCTTGGGCCCAGAGCAGGTGAGGAGAATCCCTGACAGAGTCCTCCAGAAGAGCTTACAACTTGAGGAGGCCTCACCTGGCAGGTAACCTGTCCCCGCCTCCGGCACTGGGAGGACTTTGTCAACCACACTCTACCAACCCAGGGGCTACCTCACTAGCACTGGGGATACAGGGAGCCGATCTGAATTCATTCTCCTGGTCTTTAGAGAGTGGAATTCCACTGTTCTTCAGGAAACATTAGTGTCATTGATGTGTCATTGGGATGTTATTCTTTCTTTTTCATGAATGGTTTCCTTCAGTTCAGGAAGAGTTGGCTAATTCCCTCAGAGGGAGGTTGTGGAGCCTTTGGAATTCAGTAGAGTCCAGGGCCCATCTTTGAGGAACAAAGGATGACAGCATGAATGCCAATGTCATGCATTTCTGACAGACAGGACCATGATGGGACAGATAAGAGAACAAAGCTGCATATAAATAATAGACCTTACCATCTTGGCTGATTTTTTGATACTTGAGAAAATATTACCATTTTCAAGTTGGGTTGACACAGTATGTAAAGCAGCAGTCTCCCTCCAGCTCACACTGAGTTAGCTACTAGAGAGGGGCTCCATCCAGGGGCACCTGTGTCCACTACAAGACCCAGTCCCTTTCCCATCCCTGCTGTCCATTAAAACGGGTGCAGTCGAGCATCACTGGCTATCTGATCAAGGCCTGGTCAGCTACTCCGGGACGACTGGTTCAAACTGAGCCATTGCCTGAGGACAGGGATGCCAGAGCCAGGAGAAGGAGCCCCTCCTGTGTTGCGATGACTCCCAAGGGAGGTGTAGAACATTTCGGAGGAGTGGTCTGAGAAGGAAGACTTTGGGGCCCGATAAGGAAAGAACATGGATCTTCAGCCCTTCAGTTGCAGTTTCACTTGAAGGTAGCCCAAACCCTGAGTAAAGAGAATTTCCACAAATTTGGTCTTAGAAGATAGAAGAAAGAGGCTGGTAAGGGATGGGTTAAACAGGACATCACGTCACTAGCTACATTGTTAGCTGATTGCAACCAAAAGAAACCAATTGAGCTAACTTCAGCAAACCAGGATTGTGGTGGGAGGGGGGAGAGGCTCACAGGAAGGACCAAGGCACAGAAAGGCCAGGAGCCAGGGCCACTACAGATCTGCATGCACTTGGCTGTTTCCAGTCTCAGACCACCCAGTTTAAGACTCACAGCTGAGGAGAAGGCATGCGATTTGGCTAGCTTGTCATGGGATTGACAGGGCCACCAAGGCTGCAAGCAATGGGTGTGGGACAGCTCCCCAAAGAGTATTGGAGAGAAGTTTCCAGAAAAAGGGTATGCTGGGCAAAAAGAACAACAGGTCTTCTACCGCATCCCAACCCCTCCTCCCCATACCCACAGACGCCTCCCTCCCTCTCAACCTCTCTCTCCTCTCGCCTTCAGGTTTGTCTAATATACGAGAAAAGCAGTCTTCCTTCCATTGATCCCAAGCTTCTCCAGTCGAAATGAGGTCACCATCACCTTATTGTGGACACCCTTCCTTCCCTTCACAGATGCCTGCTGTGGCCACCCGTGTCCAATGTGTGTTCTGGCGACATCAGCAGGTCCTGGGGAGAAGCTACTCAGGAAGAACCAGGTGTGGGATAACGTGTACAATTGCCCCTTTCCTATGAACCTCTTTGGATGCAAATAGACAATTCTACAGAGGATGAAGGCAGGGCCCAGGGACAGAAGCTGAACCTTATTTAAAACTGACAAGGAGATGTCTGTATTTGTTTGGAGTGGGGAGTGCAGGGCAGGGGGCACGGCGGTGAGGTGTGTGCTGGTCTGTGTGGCCTGGGAGGGTGCAGAGCAGACAAGGCCACTGGTGCCACATCCACCACAAGCCGAGGAGCCCAAATCGGCCTACCCTGAGGCAGCACCTCAGGTGCTGGAGGAGAGTCAGCCCAAGCGAGGAGTCCCGAGGGCTGCCTCTTCTGAAGAAGGGCCATGGGGGTGGGCATACAGAGTGCAGAGAGTCAGCAGGGTAACCAGCCTCAATACAAGCAGAAGATGAGATCAGAGAGGGTGGCTGGAGCTGGGGGAGTCTGAGGGAAGGAAATGACTACAGGAGAAACAGATGCAATTGAGCAAGACTCCTGGAGATGGATTTCCCTGCCTTGGTCCAAACTCAAATCCCTGTGCTCAGATTAATTAGCAAGGAAATATTTTCCTGTCTGCAGAAAAAGGCTGCCGGATTGCCAGTGGGACGTGAGGGTGGGCAGTCTATCAAATAACTACTAATTAGGTTACTTCCCACTGCTGTTGACATGCTGGGGACATGTTCCTGGACCAAAATAAAAGGGGGAGGAGGGGAGAGGAACAGAAGCAGAGAAAGAAGAGCATACCAGGTTCCTCTCAGCTCGCTTTAGAAAACCTCAGCTGGAATTAGGAAGGAAGGGATCCAAAGCCCAAAGAGGGGGTGGCAGAGGAGAAATGGTGTGCTGCCTGGAGACACCCGTGCCAAGACCTGTACTCACACTTGTATTTCATTGTCTCCTACAAGTGATCCAAAAGCGCACACAGCTGAGGCTGTCACTGGGGAGGCCTGGGAAGGGCAGTGTCGATGCAGCAGGAATTTGCGTGATGCAAGTAATGATGGGAGATGTTCATTGGGGTTTACTATCTGCCAGGAACTGTCTTCCTAAGTACTTCCTTCACTCAGGCACTCAACAGATGTGAGACGGGAGCTAAGAGATTAGCATACATTTGCCTCATTTATCCTCACAACTATAAGGAAGACATTTTAGCTCTTTATTATAGATATGGAAATTAGAGCCCAGAGAGGTTTAATAATTCATCCATATCACACAGCAAGTAAGAAGTTATGAAGCTCAGTTTTGAACCAAGATCTGCCTGACTCCAGCCCCACCTGCCCCTAATCTCTGCTTATAGATAATGCACACTTGCTAATACACAGTCTCTTCTTTCTTGTTCCTTTGCCTGAGAGTCCTAACTCCTTCCTGAAGTTCCCAAGGTGTATTCTTCAATACATCACACACACACAGGAACTGTATCTGTATTGCAAAGCTCCAGTTTCCCTGAGGTCCGAGACTTTGAGGTCTGGTAGTGACCTTGAGGTCATTGTCTAGTTTCTTTAGCCAGAAACTAAACTGGAACCGTGTCAGACGGATGGACATTCATCTAATTGCAGAGATCAACAAAGCACAGTAGTACCACCACTTCCATGGACAACACCATGAGCCATCTTCATTGTGCCCATGTGGCATCTGTCCGTTTCGTCCTTGGTAGAGACCAGGCAGGTGAATCAGCTGGTGTGGGCATCATGGCCCTCAGCTGTCCCTTCCGCTGATGGTCCATTCTCTTCTCTCCACCCTATCCTTGAAAGCAGAGTTGAACTACAGTGTGGTCCATATCTCTCCACAGTGAGTATCTCTTCTGGTGAGTTCTGATCTTCAGTGGTGGTGTGTATCTTTTCCACCTTCAAAGTTCTCTCTTGTCGCACTCATCCTTCAGTTAAAGTAGCCCTTTATGGCCATGGTAGACTGAGTATATTTTGAATCCAAGGACTGCATCTTTGCACATTTGTGTCTCTTGCACTTAGAATCATAGCGGAGTCCTGGTAATCAGTGTCCCAAGAATGACTGCTGAATGAGAGTGAAGCCTTAACGATTCTTGTTGGCTCTCATCCAGCCTGCCTCTAAATGCCTTCCTAGTTTTAATGCTGGCCCTAGAACCCCCCTAGAAGGACCAACACATCTAACTGTCCCAAGCCCAGTAGAAAGAAAGATGACAGCACCCTCAAGATGCTGTCTCATCCTGCAGGCATCCAGGCTCCCTCTCAACCTGAAAAGAGCAGAGATGTCAAACACGTGGCGCTCCTGCCAGACCAAGATCAGGATGAAGGGGCTGCTGCTCTTGATCAAGGCCCTTTGGAAGCAGATCCAGGCCTGAGGGCCTGGGCACGGGATGCCCTGGGAGGGCATGGGGGAAGCAGCACAAGCGGGGATGAAAGAGTGCCCCGGAAAACCTACTTCCCTGGAGCAGGTCCTGTGTGAGCCAGAGAAACCTCCCTACAGAGGGGTGAGCTGGCAGAGCAAGTGGGTTACCTAAAAATAAAATTGAGAAGAATGAGTCTCTAAACTTTAGTGTTTTAAACATGTACAAGAGGGAGAAGGTGATCAGGCTCTCCTCATATCTGAAAGCACTTAGCTATAAAATTAAGCAAGCACAGTCAGGCTATCTACATCTAAGTTTAAATTCATGATTACATCCAAATATGTTTGAAGTGCACCATACATGGTCTTTTGCTATTTTATAAGGGAATGGCTCTATTTCTTTTATTTTATATTCTAGAATAAAAACATATTTGTTATTTCAACCAGATGCAAATTTTAACTATGGGTAACTTATCCCATCCCACTTGTTATCCTAAATGAAAAGCAAAGATAAACAAATTTCTCACCAAGCCTATCACCTTTCTGCCTCAACACATGGGTTTATTTTCATTTCTTTTCTTCAGAACCAGGTATCTCCCTTTATACAATTCGCTTTCTTTCATTTTTTAACTTGTAAACCTACAAAATTTATTTTTCTAGGATGAAGAAGGAAAAAGTCAATTGAAATTATTCACTCTGTTGCAAGTACAGGTATTCATAAAAGAGTGGGCTGGCTTCCCACGACAGGAGCTGGTCCTCTGCAGTTTTTGTCTCGGCAGCTGCACGCAGTTTGATTATTTCTCACTCACCAGAGGAAAGAATCAGAGCGTTCACCCCTACCTGGGACTCCAGGAAAGCAGGCAGGTGAGCTGAGGGAGCAAGAATCCCTCCAGGGCAGGCCGTGGGGAGGCAGGCAGGCAGTCCTGAGGTCCGCTCACCTGTCCTCGACAGAGTCACCAGCCGGGGTGGGGGGGGCATAGATCTTCATATATGTGAATGTACGCAGATAGGCTGTATCTCCCTAAGACAACCGATGAGAGACTGTGTGTAAGTCAGTTAATCAGGTGCCAGGCACACACCGTAGGGACTTAGTAGGTGTTAGTATGGGAATCGAGTAGGTGGAAGGTGAGGTCAGGACAGAGGGGGCAGAGAGACATGAGCATACTGTAAAGTAGCCATGGTGTTTTTGAAGAAAAGGGGTGGATTATAGAGGCAGAAAGTCCTAGGTTCAAGTCCCAGCTCTACCATTTGCTAACTTTGTAAGTTCAGGTAAGTTGAGAGTTTTCATCTGTAAATTTTAAGAATCGGTATAATAATCCCTATCTCATAGAATTGCTGGGATTAAGTGAAATAATACATGTAGAGTGCCTGTACAATGCCCAGGTCCAATAAATTATTGTTATTTTTCTTTTTATCATCTCCCCCCACCCCCCACCCTCCCCGTACTGGGGATTGAAGTCAAGACCTTGCACTTGTGAGCAGACATGGCACCACTGAGCTATATCCTCAGCCCTTTTTTATCGTCATTTTAAAGATGATTATGGACAATGAAGACCCTTACTAAACACCATCTTACTTTTAAAAAGAGCCCAAATTGAAAATCCATGCAATGTATATACCTGATAAGGGATTAATATCCAAAATATATGGAGAAGTCTTCAAACTCAACAACAAAAAACAAATGATCCAATTAAAAATGAGCAAAGGGCTTGAGTAGACATTTCTCCAAAGAAGATATACAAATGACCAGTAAACCCATGAAAAGATATTCAATATCACTAATCATTACGGAAAATATTGATAAATTGGTATTAATATTAAGAGCTTTGATTAGCAAAAGACAGCACAGAGTGAAAAGGCAGCTTTAGATTAGAAGAATATATATGTAATATAAGAGAGACATCTAGAATATATGAAGAACTCACAGAAATTAGTAAGAAAAAATATAATCATCCAAATTTTAAAATGGGCAAGAGATTTAAATAGCCACTTCATATACGCATACAGGATCCAAATGTATAATACACATATAAAAAGATGCTCAATATTAGTGGTCATCCAGGAAATATAAATTAGCCACAATGACATAACACACCTACCAGAATGATGGAAATTAAAATGTATTAAGCTACCTTCATGTGATTTGTGTATTTTATGTATGTAAGTTTCCAAAAAATTAACTTTAAAAATAACTTCGTATTAGTTTTGGTTTGGGTTATTAACTTTACTAGGGTATAATCTACATATAATAAAATGCACTCACCCTGAAGACAGTTTGATGGATCTAGACCAGGAATCAGTAAACTATGACCCTTGAGTCAAATTCAGCCACACCTATTTGTTTGCAAATTGCTTGTTTGTTGTTTTCATACTACTGGAGAGGAGTATTAACAGAGACCACATGGTCCTCAAAGCTGAAAATATTTACCATCTGGTTTTTTGTAGGAAAAGATTTTCTAACTTCTAACCATCACTACTCTATTAAGAAGTGGAATATGGGCAGGAGATTTAGCTCAGTAGTTCCAGGGCCTGCCTTGCAAGCACAAGGTCCCGAGTTTGATTCCTAGTACCAAAAAAAAAAAAGAAATGGAATATTATCCAGGCAAGGTGGAGCACATCTGTAATCCCAGCACTCTGGGAGGTTGAGACAGGAGGATCACGAGTTCAAACCCAGCCTGGGCAACTTAGCAACTCAGTAAGACCTTGTCTCAAAATTTAAAAAACAAATTTTAAAGGGCTGGGATGTAACTCAGTGCAAAGGCTCTTGGTTCAATCTCCAGTACTGAAAGAAGGAGGAGAAAGAGAAGGGATAAGGGGAGGAGGAGGAGGAGAAGGAAGAGGAGCACGAGAAGTAGTAGGAGGAGAACAAGGACAAAGAGGAGGAAGACAAGGAGGAGGAGGAGGACAAGGGGGAGGGGGAGGATAAGAAAAGAAAAAATAGAGTATTTCCAACAGCCCCCCAAAATTCGTTCCTGTTCCATTGCCCACCCTGCTCCTGGCTCTGCTTTGTGATGTTCTAGATTACTTTTGCCTTTCCTAGAATTTGATACAAATGCAATCATAGACCATGTACAGTATTTTTCTATGTTGGACTTACTCATTTAGTGTAATATTTTTTTTTGGTACCAGGGATTGAACTCAGGTCCTTGCGCTTGCGAGGCAGGCGGTGGAACCACTGAGCTAAATCCCCAGCCCTCATTTAGTGTAGTATTTTGATATTCATCTATGCTGTGCATGCCTGTAGTTCAGGACTTTGTATTGCTGGGAGGTATTCCACTATATTGTTATGCCATAACTTATCTGTTCATTGGTGGTGGACATTCAGAGTTGTTTATAATTTTTAGCTATTACAAGTAAAGCTGCTATGAATATTTATAAACAAAGCTTTGCATGGATATATATTTTCATTTATCTATGTGCATAAAAGTAGAGTTGTTGGATTATATAATGAATATAAGTTTAACTTTATAAGAAACTAGTGAGCAATTTTCCAGGGTGATTGACTGCTTTGCCTTCCCACCAGCAATGTATGCAAGTTCCAATAGGTTTATAGTCTCATCAATACTTAGTATTAGCAGCCTTTTCAGTGTTGGCCATTCTGATGAGCAAGTGATGGTATCTTGTTGTGACTTTAATTAGATTTTTTTTCTAATCATTAATGATATCGCACTTCTTCTATGTGTTTATGAGCCATTTGTATATCTTATTTTGTCTGTTCAAATCTTTTGCACATTTTAATTGGGTTGTTTATCTTATTGAGCTGTAAGATTTCTTTATGTATTCATGGTACAAATCGTGTATGCATGCCTGTGTGTGTACGTGCCCAGGGAAGGGGAAAGGAAGAGAATATTTTCTCCCAGCCTGTGGCTTGAATTTTTTTTTTTTTTAATGATGTAACGAATGACCACACATTCGGTGGCTAAAGACAACACAAAAGATCTTCCTTCCTCTTAATGTAGTCCTCTAAAGGTTCTGAAGGGAGTGGGAAATATTCTCAAAGCTGCCTGTTCCATGTTGAGCTGCTTGGGAAGATCTCCAAAGCCCTTCAACAGCTGTGCACTTGATCCAGCTTTTCCATTCATTCTTGGTGGGAACACCAGTCCGATGCAAGATACTCCATTATATGAGAAGCAGAATATAGATGATTTTCTTTTTTATAATCTCCAGAATTATCATTTAGGCTGTGATCCAGGACTAGAATTCATACATTTTCAGACAAATTTTTACTGAGTGGATTCTATGTTCCAGGCACTATTCAAATCCTAGGGATGTAGCAATAAACAAAGAATAAAAGTTGCTGCATATGTGATATTTCAATTTTAGTGGAAGAGACAGACAATTAGCAAAATAATTAAGCAAAATATACAGTGTCTCAAACAGTGAAAAATGTTAGGCAAAATAAATCAAGAAAGAGAGCAGCAAATGTTTAAGGGAGTGAGCATGTTTTACTTAGAAAAGCCAAAGAAAGCCTTCCTGGGAAGCTGATGTATATTACCCAAAGATCTGCAGGAGGCGAAGAAGAAAATCACACATGTATGTGGGGAAGAGCATTTCAGGAGAATGGAAGAGGAAAGGCAGAAGCCACAAGGCAGGTGCACAGCTGGAACACTGAAGGACAGGAGGCAGGTGTGGCGGGAGAGGATGGTGATGAGAGGCAGCAGGAGATGAGGTCAGGGAAGAAATTCGGGGACCTTAGAGGTCATGATGAGGCCTTTAGCTTTTGCTCTGAGTCACTAAGTGGTGAATAGATAGAAGAAGGACAATGGCAGGAGCAAGAGGACTCACTGGAAGGCAGTAATCTGGGAGGAAAAGGTCTTGGACCAGGGTGTAGAAGAACATGAGCTAAGAGCCAGAAGGATCAGAAATGGAAAGAAAGAAGGAATCAAAGATACTCCTGGGGTTTCAGTCTGAGCAGCTGGAAGGATGGGAAAAATCATTTACCAAGAAGGGAAGGAGATTTGAGAGGCAGGAACGGGGATAGCAGAAGCTCAACTTTGGACATAACTGGAAATGTCAAGATGCTGTCATCTCCCACCAGAGTCCCAGTCTCGAAATCTCATGGCTAAGCAGTTGGAGGAGAGTGAGTGACAGCTACTCCCCCCAAACCCCTTATAACGGTGTTATAAGCAAGTTGCAGGCCAAGTTATGTCTCATAGAGATTCATGAATTAGCATTCTACTAGGAACAAGCAGCAGGATCACTTGAAACAACCCATTCTGTGGGCTCAAGGAGGCCCCATGTCTGTGCATTTGGGTGTCCCAAGTTCATGTTGCTTTGCACTTAGGCAAACACCCAGATTTCAGGGGCAGGATTCTTATTACCCTACAGCTCCTCCCCGCAAACAAAATTCCCAGAGTTCACTGTTTGGCCATTAAAAATATTGGCTTCAAGCCTCACCATAATGGGCCAACCCTCAGACCTCTCTGGACTCTTACCCACAGGGCACAGCAGGAAAGAGAGTGTTTTCAGGACACATTCGCTCACCCAGACTGTCTGGGATTGGGTTCCCAACAGCTGGCCCTGGGAGAAGACTGTTTGGTACAGCTGTTTTACGTGGGAGACAATTTAGGAAGCTCAAGAGAGGGGTAGGGAATGCAAAACAAGGAAGGGAGAAGACAGTAAAGGGTGTGGAATAAGTTCTGCTGTGGGCAATGGGCCTTTCCCCACTGGAGACCTTCTCAGACACCAGGTGGAACACACTCCAGAATCTTTCCCAAAGAGGACCAAAGCCAGGGCATCCACAGTCACTGAACCCCAGTGGACAGCCCCAAGGACAGGGCAGCTCTCCTGGCTGTACCCACTTTACGAAGAGCTAAGTGGTTGGTGGGGATACTATCAGGCTACAAGTGGAAGGACTCACCTGATTTTGTGCACCTAGATCCAGAGAGGGGTGGTGGGCAAGGTATCCCCAGGACCCTCTTATATAGATCTTGAAACTTCCACACAAGCACTCACATCTGACATCAGTCTGCAGTTCACAGGCCACTGCTTCTCAATACTGATCCAGTCCTGCCCCTCATGGAGCCACTGGCCCAGGGTGGCTTATTGTTCCAGACACAATCAGGAAAAGCTCCAACTCTGGGCCTCTGACCTTGCTACCCCTCCTCCTGATCTGGGCATTCTTGACTGAAATCCTGGCAACCCCTGGGTTGAGGCTTAACCTAAGTGGCACAGACAGTATCAAACTCACATGCCAAAGTACCTCAAGATAAACTGGAGACAGGCTGATGGTGGTGGTCAGGCAAGACCTCTCTGACAGAGAGACCCTACAGTTCTAACAGCCGAGAAGGAGCCTGCCCCAGGCAAGGTCCAGGCCAGGCTGAGGATTTTAGGCACAGGGACCAGTTCCTGCCACTTCCTTCTCACCACCCTCAGCTTTCCTCTCTGGATGACTCAAGAATCTTATGCTTTTTGTTTATCTGCCTGGAAAATGTCTCTAATCTACCTCCATGCCTGACCATCTCTTCTTCAGCTTTCAAAGCCCCACTCAAATAGCCCACCTTTTCATAAACTTAACAGTTATAGTCTTCTGATCACCCAAAACACTGGATCCTACCCTCTGCCTCAGTATTTATTATATTGTGTCATATTTTGTCTTTCTATGTTTGCCTTCTTAAGAATAGTGATGGTAGTTTGTTCTGGTCCTTGGCCCAACTCCTGGCTCATAGTAGGTGCTCAGTAAACATTTGCTCAGTGGGATGGTAGAGGAAAGGGAGTAATCAGGATTGTGGGGCAGGAGTGGCTTCTGTTCTTGAGTCACTTTCTTTCAAAGCCTCCTCCTGGAAGTGCAAGGCAGGGAAATGTGACAGACTCTTCTACCTGCAGAGCAGAGGCAGGACTTTAGGGACATGATGTAGGGGAGTTGCTGCCTTTTCCCATTCCAAGGTTTAATGTGTAACTTGTCACCTTTCTTGAATGTCAGTTCCTTTATTCGCCTGTAACATTTTCACCTTGCTGGGTCTCCTTGCTTACAGGACATAGCCCCAGCCCCACACCACACCTTCCACAACCTGGCCACCTGTGCTCCATGTTGGCTGCCAGGGGTTTTGGTATTTGTCTCAACCCTACTCCTCCATCCTGGGCAGCTGCAGGCAGAGGGCCCAGGGGCTTCTGTTACCCTTTGGGGTGGAACTTGCAGGCCTTGGGCAATGAGGATGTGGGAGGTGTCTGTGGAATCCAAATGGATTGTTGATCCCCCTTCGGCAGAGGCCCCTTCATCCAGGGCCTCAAGATCACACTAGGCTGTACCATCCCTTCTTCCCTCCCTTCCCTCTGCAGATATCAGTGCACAGCTAACCTGCACTGGCACAGCGAGTGACATTCCAGGTGTCTCTTCTGTGGAGGGGGCCTTACAGCAGGGGACAAATCAGCACAGCGACCTGGTGCAGGGAGAATCTGCGAGGGCGTGAGCAGAGGCGCTGACAGGAGAGGAGAGGGGTGGGCTCCAGAGGGGACCAGGGACTGAGCTGTCGGAGGAGGCCACAGAACCCAACTAAGCAGAGTCAAAGGCTTCACAATGGAAAGTGGTGTTCTTAAAACACATGTGTAGCTAAAGACATAAGGCTAACATTTGTTCATTTTGGTGGCAAGTATTCCTTACCTTTTCCATTTCTATGTATTAAAATTTCTCATGTTTAATATGATTTCTGCATTAGTTCATCTAATTAAAAAGTTTTGTCCAATAATTTACAATTGTAACACATGAGGCATAGCTCATGTGAGGCATTGTCATGGGTCCCGAGTAACTCTTGGCCCTTGTCTTATGGCCACCCGTGACTTTCTCCTTAGTCCTGTCAGCAGACTCTTATTCATCCTTTAAAACCTGCCTCAAAGATCACCTTCCAAGTGCGGTCTTCCTGCCCCTTCTCAGAGTCTGCTGTTCTGTACTTGTTGCTCAGAACATAATCCTAATAAATGCTCACACATCCTAGTTTGTTTGTATCTATACATCTTCTGTTCGTGTGCAGACTCTTCGGGTGTTATCTGCACTGTGTTCCTGTCTACCCTCAGCTTCTAGCAGAGTGCGCTGTAACATACCGTAGATTCCCGGTGACGATTCTCGGTGAGGTCTGTCAGATGTGGGAATGAATGTTTAACCTTCAAACAACAAGCTTTCAAAGAGTATTAATAGAAGGTATTTGTATACAAAGGATATGCTAATTAAATTAGTTTTATTTAGTCATTCACACAAACTCAGCAAGAACTCCACTTGGCTGCTATTAATGTTTAGCGTGATTTACTCTAAGTACTAGAAATGTAAAAAATGTGTTTCTTTTACAACGACAGCCACAGTTCCTCCTGGTTTTCCCCACCCCTGTCCCATTTGTCTGAGTCAGTGAGGTTTCACTTTAGTCCGGGTCATTTCCGGAGACTCAGGCTGGCTGTGCGGCAATGTAATCGCCTCTGACTGGGCCAAGCAACCTAGGGGGAAGGGTTATGGAGCTGGCCTTCCTTATTGAGGAGGCTCACGGGTCCTCCAGGCGCTGGTGGCGACCCAGCCCACCAGGTGTGGCGGTGAGCAAGGGAAACCTAGGAAAGCTTCACCTGTGACTGAGCCAACAGGACAAGGAATCCTCACATTAAATAACAAACAAACAAAAGACAAAACCAAGACTGAGGGCCATTGCCCCTTGCAAGGCTCCGGGGCTGTTCCTGAAAGGACTTGGTCATAACCATACAGCATTCTCTTTTCTTCGCAGGTCGGGGCGGGGTCTGGAACCCCATGCACTTGGTTCACATCCTAGCTTTGCTCTGACAAGGTGGGGTTCTCCTGGCACCTCTGGTTCCTCACCTGTAAATGGGGGTGCTGACCACCTCTCCACTTTATCGCCTGGCAGTTGCTTACAAGAGTGCCTGCCACTGCCCCAAGCACTGTCGCTCAACTCTGCTGCTGCTTTTTCTTCTGCCTTTTTTTCCTCACCCTGTCCATCGGCCGGGGGGCTGGGCTGCTGTGACTTCCCTGGCGGAAGTCCTTTTGTAAAGTGTTACAAAATAGCCAGGCTTCCTTCTAGCCTGAAGACTAACAGGTTTTTTGGTTGTTTTACAGATGTGGCTTGGGGATAAGGAGAGATGGTGCCAGTTTATCATACCTGAGTCTGATGGAAATGGAATCACTGAAAGTCTGAAATGAAATTCACACCATAGGTATTAATCCTCCAGTGTCTGTTTGCATTTCAGGGACTCTTAACCTGTGTGGTCTCAGGGCTTTTCTACTCATTTACATCAAGTTTACGTTACTTGTCCGACTTCTGACTTGCCTTGTCCTATGTAGCGTTTACCGGGGGTCCCCAGTACATCACTTACAGTGCATTAGGGGCAAGCAACAGAAAAGCAATAATGATTCACGCAATAAGAACACGCATCCTCACAGCCAGCAGCGGTGGTGCACCCCTGTAATTGAAGCTACTCTAGGCCAAGGCAGGAAGATCACAAGTTAGAGTGCTACCCAGGCAACCTAGTGTGAGATCTTGTCACAAAATAAAAAAAGAAAAGGAGTGGGGATGTAGCTCAGTGGCAGAGTGCCTCTAGGTTGGATCCCCAGAACAAAAGTAAATAAATAAAAGAACCGCATCTTCTTTTATGACTGGAAGTAGATATTTCCAGGATTGGTCTCTTGCTTCTGTGGGTCTCCAACACACCAAGCACCTGTGCCTTTTCTGTTCTTATTCACTGCCATCCTCTGACACTGGCTTTTCCCAGGTTTCTTTCTCATGGTTGTGAGTGGCTTTTGAGGTTTTTTCTCCATGTTTCTCTTTACCATGAAGGACAACGCTGCCCAAATGCCCCTCTTTCTTCTCTCTGCAGAGTCCCGGTAAGCCTTGTGGTGTGGTGGGACATATGTCATCGATCCTCTAATTGTGAGGAAAGTTGGGGAGCAACTGGGTTTTTAGTTTCTACTGTATGTGATGGGTCCAGCCAGGAGAAGCTGAGAGCAGACTGCAGCATGGGCCACCAGTGACCTCTGCCAAACGTGCCCAGGTTCCTTTTCCACAGTCCTACACTCCCCTTCCCACAACACATTTCTGCTTGTATATTAACTGGCAGCTGGTTCTTATTTTCCTGGAAGAGGTTCTGTATCTTTCTAAATTGCTCCTTCTTCTGGGGCTGCTACATACACCTGCCCAGGCTGTGATCTCTATGACTCTAGGAAGTCCAGGTGGGCTTGTGGCTGTATCAACCATGTCTTCTGGAGAGGTACACTGCATAACCTTCTCAACCAGGTTTTTTTTCATTCATTCTGTATTGATCTCTTACCTCATTCTTCATCCTCTTAGTCTATACTTCCTAGTTCGTTGGCTTTCATTTATTCATTCAACAAACTTTTATAATTCACTTAGTAAATTCCAGGAGGTGAGATAGGCACTAGTTGGTAGTGGGACAGAGGATAATATAAACATAAAAAAAAAATCAAGTCCTCACCCCGTAAGGGTGGAGACTGACATGTGAACAAACACGTATAATACTGTGTGAGGAGTGCTATATTAGAATGTGCTACATGATTCTGTGAGAGCTCAGGGAGAGGAGAGGCTGAGTTGGGAAGGCTTCCAGAGGAGGTGCCATTCGTGTTGGGTTTCAATGGTTGAGTGTGATCCAGGGAGAGGTATGAAAGAGGATGCTGTGTGGTAGAGAACAAAGTTCCATATGGCAGGGCATGGTGAGAAATACAGCCAGAAATATGTTAGCCCCAAATTACTACACATAGGTTAGAGCCAGGCAAAGGACTTAGATTTTATCCTGTGGAATCTGGAGAGCCACTGGAGATTTTTAAATAGGAAAATTGATTCAGTGAATTCTGTGAACCAAAGTACTATGGCTCACAGTTAACATCATAGTCAATGATGAAAGATTGAAAATCTTTCCTCTAAGATCTGAAAAAGGCAAGGATGGTGCTGGAAGTCCAAACCAGAGTAATTGTCAAGTAAAAGAATTAAAAGCATTGAAATCAGAAAAGAAGTGAAAATACCTCTGCTTGCGGATGATATGGTCTTATATGTAGAAAGCCATCTCCAAAATGGTTAGGAACAATAAATACAGTACAGTTGCAAGGTGTAAAATCAACATCAAAAAATTAGTTTGTATTTCTATACACTAACAACAAACTGTCTGAAAAGGATATTAAGAAAACAATCTCATGGGCAGGGGATTTAGCTCAGTGGTTCTGCCACCTGCCTTGTAAGCGCAAGGATCCGAGTTTGATCCCCAGTACCAAAAAAAAAAAAAAAGAAAGCAATCTCATTTTTGATAGATTCAAAAAGAATAAAAACTTTAAGAATAAATTTAGCCAGGCATCATGGCACACCCCTGTAATCCCAGTACTCTGGGAGGTGGGGCAAGAGGATCACAGGTTGGCGCCCAGCCCTGGTAACTTAGCAACCTACCAAGACTTTGTCTCAAAATAAAAAAAATGTTTAAAGCTGAAGATGTAGCTCAGTGCAAAAGCCCTACATCCAATTCCCAGTACTACTCCACACCACACATGTGCATGCACACATACCCCCCCACACACACACATAGAATAAACTTAACCGAGGAGGTAAAAAAAAAGTTTACACTAAAAATTAAAAATTACTGATGAAAGGCATTAGAGAGGACAGAAATAAATGAAGAGACATCCTCATTCATGGATTAAAAAGCTTAATATTGCTAAAATGTTCATATAGCCAGAGCAATCCACAGATTCAATGCAATCTCTATCAAAAATTCCAGCAGCATTTTTATAGAAATATAAGACACAATCCTAAAATTTATGTGTAACCACAAATGACTCCAAGTAGACAAAGCAAGCTTGGACACAGAGAACAAAGCTGGAGATATCTCACTGCCTGAGTTCACAATATACTGCAAATTTATAATATTGGATGCAGTATGATTCTAGCATATAAACAGGCACATATAGTAACGGAGTAGAATAGAGAGCTCAGAAATAATCCTGCATATATAGTCATTGACACGGATGTGATGAAAACACAATGAGGAAAGGACAGAGTGCTGAACAAATGATGCTGGGCCTTTACACCACACATACAAAAATGAACCTGAAATGAATTGGAGATGTCAGTATTATGACCTGGAACTGGAAAAGTAGAAGAAATACTAAGGAAAAGCTTGACAATACATCTTCAATGACGCCAACAACAGGCAACAATAGCAAAATTAGACAAACGGAGCTATATCAAAATAAAAACAGGGGCCGGGGATTTCGCTCAGTGATTTCACTGCCTGCTGCACAAGTGCAAGGACCCAAGTTCGATCCCCAGTACCAAAAATAAAAATAAATAAATAAAATAAAAAACATTCATCAGAGTGAAATGATAGCCTATAGCCTGGAAGAAAGTATTTGCAGAACATATATCTGATAAGGTCTCAACATCCAAAACATACAAGGTGTTGCTACAGGTCTGTGCAAAACAAACTGATTTGAGAATGGGTGAAGGTCTTGAACAGATATTTCTCTAAAGAAGATACACAAATATCCATCAGGTGTATGAAAATCTGCTTAATATCACTATTCATTACAGAATTGCAAATTAAAACCACAATAAGACATCACCTCA
This sequence comes from Heterocephalus glaber, assembly GCF_000247695.1. The sequence goes on along the minus strand of NW_004624734.1, from coordinate 25,438,038 downwards.
CATTTGTTAGAATGGCTATTATTAAAACAAGCAAACAACAGCAAAAACAGAAAGTAACAAATGTTGATGAGCACGTGGAGAAATTGGAACCCTTGTGCATTGTTGATAGGAAAGTATGTAGAATGATTCAGCCACTGGGGAAGACAATATGGCTGTTTCTCAAAAAGATAAAAATAGAGTTACCGTATGATCTAGCAATCCTACTTTTAAAGAAACACACACACATGTATGAAATCAGATATATACAGTCTTATGATTATTGTAGTATTATTTGCAACAGCCAAGTTATGATAACAGCCTAAATATCCATCAAGAAATGAACAGATAAGGTAAATTTGGTATGCGCATACAATGTTATTTAGCCTTTAGAAAGAAGAAAATCTGCCCTATGCCACAACATGGATGAACCTAGATGACATTATGCTGAGTGAAATCAACCATGCATGGAAAACAAATATTGCATGATTCCACTTACGTGATGTGTATAAAATAATCAAACTCATAGAAACAGAGAAGAACAGTAGTTCCCAGGGGTTGGAGAGAGGTAGAAATAGATAGTTGTTTATCAGTGAGTATACATTTTCAGATTATCAGATTCTAGCAGTCTGCCCTGTAGGTAAGGATACTGCATTGTGCACTTGAACATTTAAGAGGGAAGATGTCATGATCTGTGCTCCTATCGCCATAAAAATAAACATAAAATGTTCTGGGTAATTGTGTGGAAGTGGTTTGAAAGAACAAGAGACAGGGGCCTGAGACTCTTCCTATGGTCTCAGTAAGGGTTGATAAGAGCCTATGATAAAGCAAAACCAAGGGCGAAAAGAGAGAATGAATCTTAGTGGGACCATATCCTTGTGATCAGATTTGGAGGTTAATGAGATGTGGAGGAGAAGGAGGAGTCGAGGGTAACTTGGAGGCTGCCAGCTGGGGGACAAGGTGATGGCAGTGCCTTGTTAAGAGGGAACACAGGCAGAAGAGGGTGTGCAAAAGAAGGAAATGGTAAGTCTGGTTTTTAGCACATGGAGTTTAATGCAATTACTTGGTAGTAACATTTTACAGGGAAAGGAAATAGATTGAGGAGAAAGCGGGGCCCAACAGGACACAATTTTGTTTTGATTGTGGAATGGAGGAGACTTTAAAGCACTTGGATACAGTTAGTGGAAGGAGCCATTGGAGAGATTGATGACAGGAGAGAGGGAGGGAGAACGCAGTCCTGAAGAGCGGCTGGAAGCAGGGCCCAGATGGTGCTCTTAGCTGGGGGCAAGAGGAAGAGCAGTAATTAATCTGAGATAGGGCTGCCATTAATAATCTCTCTCCCCCAAAAAGAATCACAAGTCCCCAGAGATTATTTTTTGATATGTCAAATCTATATTCCTGAGTCCTGGTTAATTTTTACTCTTAAGATTTGACTCCCAGCATCTATTTCCTTTTGGAGTGGGAACAGCACCTGAATTCCTTTTGGGGAACTACCTCTCTCCCATTGTATTTCATTTGGGTGAGCTGTCACCCTCTCCCACCTCCTCACTACCAAGGGTGGCCACAGGACACAGGTTGAGATGAGCAGTGCCTCTCCTAGGGCCTTTGGCCTTTGAGCAGCAGAAAGGATTGGGCATTTTTCTGTCTGTCTGTCTGTTCGTTCGTTCATTCATTCATTCATTCATCCTGGTGACTGTGCCCCAGAGAATCTACCCACCAAGTTCAGTTCTCAGATCCCCAGAGCCACCTTGGTTCTCTCAGTCTTTCCTTTAGTTTTTGTGCATTACCTGGTACCATTTCAATACATTTTATTTCTGCTTAGATTGGTCGTGGTCATTTTTGTTGATTTTGAGCAAAGCACATGAATGATAACTCAGAAATGATACTCTTTTTAGTAACAGAGTGTTCACTGCTGCTCAAGACTGTACAGTTATCCTCCATCCTCCTGATTTACAGAGCAGATTTGGGAACAGGCATCTCTATCCCCAGTTGTTAAGAAAACGTGATACAAGGCCAGGAAAGTGATGCCAGAGTCCGTGACCAACAGGAATTTGACCATGTCTGGCCTGAGACTTTTCCTAAACTCTTCATCCTTCCCTGGCCCCTCACCTCTCATTGCCTGCTTTAAATCCCACTCAGAACTAAGAAGTATAGAACTCCACTACTCTCTATGGATTAAACCCAACGCTGGGGAATCTTTCAGAAGTCATTGAGTTCTGAGGTTCTGCTCTAACTCAGCCAGAGGAAAAGACAAAACCATGGCAGAGACGTGCTGGGCTTGGGAAACAGCACAGGGTGCACCTGGCCCACAGCGCAAACCTTTGCCCTTATCCCTTGTTCATTCCAGCTGTGCTCTTGGTGCAAGGCCTGTCCCTTTAATTCAGTAATACCATGAGATGGTGTCACTCTATGCCCCTCAGTGTGGTGGGGTGGAAGCTACAGCAGAGATGGCCAAATGGTGGGTAAGAGCACAGGCTATCAAGTCAGACATGGGTTCAAATCCTGACTTCATTTAACTACTGTAAACTTTGTAAGAGCACTGTGCAACTTTGAGCACATCACTTGACTGCCAGTTTCCTAGATGATGAACTAAAGAAGGTGATCCCTGCTCATCAGGGTGCTGATAAGATTAAATAAGCCAATATAGATCAGGTGCCTCAGAGAGCTTGACACCCAAAGATGTTCAGTGAAGGAGAGACATCATTTCCATTATCATGGCTCAAGTACATGTGGGAAGTCACCACCCTGCTCCCCAAGGGAATGTGGTAGGTGGCTCAGGTGAGAGAGACATCATTGTTAGCAGAGTCCACAGGTGGGATGTCGTACTTAAGCAGGACTGTGAATAATGAATAGAAATAGGTAAGAAGCAGAAAGCAGGAGAGGTAGGAACACGGCCAGCAAGGACAGCGTGTTTATAGAATGTTTTGTTGGCTGGCTGAGCAGCAGAAGGTCTTGGGATTAGAGGGCCCCGGGGCCCAGGGCTCAGAGTTGTTAGTGTGGCTATGGTTAGGTGTCTCTCTGCATCTCTGGTCCAGCACCTCCCCTTCCTCTAGGACCACAGGCATCTGGAGGGGTTTGCAGTCCTGTGCCGGGCTGCTGGGCCTGCTGAGTGTCCTGGCAAATGGGTTTCTGGCCAAGCAACATTGGACCCCCACCAGGGCCGCCCTTGGTCGGTTCCTCCTGCCCTTGCCTCTGGTTCACCTGTGGGACGTCACCAGGGTTGGGCTGTGCTACCTGCACCGCCATCCCTAGAGGATGTCTGGACAGGGAGAGCCCAGCCGCGTCCCCAGCTCCTCCTTGCCCTTGTGTGTAAAGCCAACATGCCCACAATGGAGATGATTAATGGCCTCACGGCACCACAGTGTTGTGCTTAGTCTATCCCCAAGCAGATAGATCTTCTTTTCGATAAAGTGAAAGCAGCCCTTTCCTAGGCTGTGGGTCCTGGCTGCTCCTCCCTCCCAGTTGGCAGTCCATGTCAGGAAACTCTGAAAGGTAAATGCATTGATAAGACTTCGGATGGGGGATGGCTGTATCTTCCGTGGCCCTTGTAAACAGTGTAAAGTCACCTTGATGTGCTATAGCAAGCCAAATGGAGTCTGGTGGTACTGAGCCAGTGAAGGGGCATTTGTCCCTACAGTGTGGAGGAGCAGCCAAGAGCCCTTGTCCCTCCACCTGGGTCTTTTCTATGTGGCGACACACATGCTCAGCTCTGTCACATAGCAGGTACAAGACCTCCTGAACTTTACTGCTTCTTCTGCAAGAAAGTACGGGATGGGTTGAATTGTGTCCCCCAAATGAAGTTGAAGATCTAATTCTTCCCAGTACTTGTGGATGTGACCTTATTTGGAGACAGGGTCTTTGCAGATGATCAAGTTAAGATGGAGTCACATGACTGGTGTCCATATGAAAAGGAGAAATTTAGACAGGAAGACAGACAAGCACACAGGGACAGTGCACTGTGAAATAGCATCTACAAGCCAAGAAATGTCAAAGATGGCCAGCAAGCTGGGAGGGGCCTGGAGCAGATTTCTCTCCTGACCTCAGAAGGAACCAATCCTGCTGACACTATGATCTTGGACTTCAAGCTTTCAGAACATGAGCCAAAACATTCCTACTGCTCTATGCCCCACCGTTTGGGGTACTTTATTATACAGCCCTTGCAAGCTAACACAGGGGAATAGTCATCCCCCCTGTCACTGTTTGGTGAGAATGTAACAGGAAGCCCATGGGAAGCACTCAATGCATAGCAGGTGTTGAGTAAGTCACTGAACCTTAAGGTCAGGAGGCTACCCAGACAGAAGGGGCAAAAAGGGAATAGAGCTGGACAGAGGCCTGGGAGGCTACAGGAAAGAAAAAGTGCGATGAGATGGTCAGCCCCCTTGGCTCCATAGAATAGACAGGCCTGATAAAGAGTTTAGTAGGAGCCACATACTGTGTCATTCTGTTTGTATGAAATGTCCAGACTAGCCAAATCCACCAAGACAAAAAGATTAGTAGGTGGCCAGAGCTTGGGGTCTCCAAAATGCTTATGTTGAAGATAAATGCATTTCTCTTATTTAAGCCACACAGCCTGTGGTTTTGTGTCAAGGTGGCTCTTGCAGACTACCATATGGAGAATTGGAGGGTGACTATGTAATGTGTCCGGGGACTTTTTGGGGGGTCCTGACAATGTTCTGGAACTAGATACTTGGTGAGTATCTTTGTGAGCACTGTGAATGTACTTACCACTAAACTATGTGCTTTCAAATGGTAAAGTTTATTCCTGGTGAAAATACATTGCACACCAAAAACAAAACAAAGTTCAGCAGGGAGAACCTGAGTATTTGGAATCCCCTTGAGGGAGGAGAGGGAGGGAGCTCAAATCTCAGGGAGCAAAGATAGGTTACTGGGGTTGCTATGGTGTTTAGACCACCTGTTTCAAAAGCCATGTTCTGGCAAACTGCTGAACAGGAGGCTCAGGGTGGGATTCTCAGCTACCCTGAGACCTTGGACATTCAGAGTGGGCACAGCATTTCTGGGGACAGGGATGAGACAGTGGAAGGAGGCGTGAGTTCATAATAGCCTGGCACCTTGGACTTACCTGCTGAAGCTCAAAGTCCACACTGTCTTCTCCCCCTGACTTCCTACCTCTGGCACTATTCACCATCAGCTATTTCCTCCCAGTGCTGCCTCTGACTTTCAGAAAAGAACCAAGGCATGATGAAGGGGCGTGGCACAAGGGGTCTGGGCCATCTGCCGAATGAGGTGCCTATCTGGAGCATTTATGAGGACACTGTGTGTGCCAGGCATGGTTCTAAGGATCCTCTTGGGTTGACTCCTTTTGTCCTCATGACAGCTTTAGAAAGTAGAAAACAGAATTTTCAGTTGCAGATGAAGAAAGTGAAGTACAGAGAATTAGGGGTCATCACCAGAGTTTCCCAATAGCTGATGGAAGATTTCAACCCAAGTAGGCTCTGGAGGGATCAGCTCGAGCATCCAGCATGAGTGGCCTGGGTGGCCTGGTCCTTCAAATTGCAGAGGTTTTAGGCCATGAAAGTGAAACTATGAAGAGCTTCCTGGAAACAAAGGGCTGTGTTTTCCCATGATGACAGCCAGCCCTTCCACAGAGCATTGTGCGATGCAGGAGGCACCCATGTTTGTCAGAGGCCCAGCAAACCCTGTGTGGCCTGGCTTAGAGGGAGTGATGCCGAGTCTGGGTTCCCTTGGGAGAGCTGAGACTAACACTGTGGAATGATTCAGAGTCCAGCTGAACCAAGGTCTACAGGGTTTTCTAAGCAGACACCTTCTCAACCTATGCACTAAGGGCTTGTTGCAGACGCAGTGGAATGCTTAAAGCTAGGACAGACTCCAGCTGGAGAGAGGAAGACCTACCTGGGACCTCTGCCTGAACCCAGTGAGGGCCGGTGAGAAGCCAGGTGGTTGCTGCTAGACCAAGTGAACAGGAAGCTGGAAATGAAGGAGCTGCATCAGAAGGAAGAGCATCTCCTCAGGAAGGGAGCCTGGTGGCAGGTGTGTGCCTGGCAGCCCAGCCCAGGCAGACCTGCTTCTACTTGGCTATCTGCCTTTCCAGCCATGGCACTCACTGACAACCCCATGTGTGCCCAGGCCAGGTTAGAGGGCAGTGCTTTGTGGCTACTGGTCATAGTGACCTGAAACCCAGAAGCATGGTGGTTCTCAGACAGAACTGAGGAGGACTCCTGCCTGGAGTCCTGCTCCTAACTCTCCACCTTTCTAGGGACACCCTCACAAAACAGCCCAAAAGAGTGACTCAAATGGTAGTCATCCTTAGGGGTCACTCATTCATTTCCTTTCATCCCTCCATCCATCCATTCAGTCAGTCCACAGTCAGGAAGGTCTTACTATATGTCAAGCATCACAGTACCCTGGCGACACAATGGCAAATAGGACCAACATGTGGTTTTTACCCGGGTGGAGCTTTTGTTCCAGTGACAGGCTACTGTGGGACTATTTGTGGTCCTATGTAGGAAACAGGCTTTTGACTTCACCAGCTTGGCTGGTATCCATCCTCAGAGTTCCTGTTATCCTGGAGGGTACTGGATTAGATCTAATAGGAAGAGGTGGACTCACTTCTTGTTCTTTTTTTTTTTTTTTTTTTTTGAAGATGGAGGTGTTTTAAGGATTCTAAAGGGTTTGTCCCTTCCATGTTAGCAAGGGGCTGGCCCATGGCCCTCTTTTTTTTTTTTTTGGAGGGGGGAAGGTTTGGGACAGGGTCTTGCTATAGAGTTCAGGCTGGCCTTGAACTCTCTCCTTGATCCTCCTGCTTCAGCCTCCCAAATGCTTGAGTTACAGACATGCACCACCATTCCCAGAAACCATAACCCCTCTTAAACAACATCTCACTGCGAATCCCACCTAAGTAAGCATGTACAAGTAACCCAGAAAATCAAGCCAGATGGCTCATGTGATCACACGAGGGTGTCCAGACATGATCAGTGCTCACCTGGCTCATTGTCTGGCAGCCATGCTGTTGTCCTTTCTCGTGGCTCTCCCATCTTCTGGAAACTTGGGCCCCTGGCTCAGCTCCCAGAGCTGGGCCAGCCTGACCATAGAAGGCTATCCCAACTGTGCAGAAACTGGAGCAGCTGATGTCTCTTAGAGACCAGTCAGTATCCCAAGAAGTGGAGCTCATTTTCCAAAAGAAGAAATCTTTTTAGAGAACTTAGCCTCCCAGGAAATCTTTCTGGAAAAAGCAGAGACACCAATACTCCAAAGCCTTTAAACCGCAAGCAGTTCCTTTGCTGGGATGGCCACTGGGCCTTTCGGGATCCCCTGCCTCACGGGCATGGCCAGCTGCACCCTTTGCCAGGGCCCTCACCTGCACCCTCCCCCCACCCTCCAGGAGCCTCTGCCTGTCCCCCAAGCCAGGAAAGCTCTGTTCCCTCCCTGCCTCCTGGTTTGGCAGGAGGAATGGAAACTTTCATGGAAAACTCCTGAGCTGACGAATGCTCCTAAGTCAGGACTTTGACTGGGTCCTGATGGGCCCCAGTCCCCGGATGGGATGGTGGGGAGGCTCTCCTTTCTGGGGTCAGGACCTCCCACCCGGCTCCTCCCCTTGTTGTGCTCCCTGCAGGCCATCACTCACCAGCTCTCCTGTGACCCAGTGAAGCCCTGCCATATAGGAGTCATTGTCTTTCACACTCCCCCTTGTTCTGGCCCTCCCCCCACCACCCCCATGATGTATGTACTCCCCACTTCCCCGTGCCTGTCGGTGGCTGTGGAGTCTGCACGGGACTTGGTGGGGTTGAAAGTCCACAGCTTTTTGTTTAAGACCTGGTTATGGTTGTGCGGGATTTTTTTTTTTTTTTGTCAGCTGCCTGTTATATCAATCACGGAGTCGGGATCTATTTATAGGTTGGGAGTACTGTGTCCTCAGTCACAAAGAGACACAGACAGGGGACTGTCAGCTGGTGCCGGAGGAGCTGAGCGACAAGTCCTCAGCCACTGGAAACACCTGAGTGACCAGTCCACGGCCGCCCATTCTCCAGCCAGCCCAGGCATGTGAGTCACCCAACACCTTCCCCTGATCTCCACCCAGGCTTCCCTGTGCCTCCTGTCCTTCTCCCTGCACTTCTCTCTCTTTCTATCTTTCTCTCTCTTTCTTTCTCTCTCTCTCTCTCTCTCTCTCTCTCTCTCTCTTCCTCTCTCTCGGATAAAAATATCTCCCCATGCCTGCTCTTTCATCCTGGTTTTCTACACACTAAAGCATCCCTGCGTGGCCAGGAGTAAAATGTTGCTTTTCTCTGACTGTCACGGGAAGGTCAGAGGGTCTCAGAATGGCTAGGCAGGACAGTTACACAAACTCATTTGGAATCAGTAGGTTCCCTTTTATTTTTATTTGTTTTTGCGGAGAAAAAGTAAGTAAATCAAAAGGGCAAGGGAAAGTTTACAGGCAGCTCAGCGGGGTGGTTAAGTCTCCCAGCGTGAAAACTTTTATTTGCTGCAGCTCTGGCATTTGGTTTGGCGAACTGGGGAAGGTGACGGAGGGGAGACCTGCTTCATAGGGACAGGTGATGATGAAGGGGTCCTGCCATATTTGAGGTCACCCTGGGAGCTTCCAGGGTCAGCGAGAGTTGCCACAGTCCCGATGGCCAGCTTGTCTACAGCACTTCAGAGAAAAATGACTTTTGTTCCCCTCCACGGAGCAAGTTTGCTTTGAGAAGTCAAGATGAGAGTGGCGATCTGTCTTGCCGCACAGGCTTGGGCTGGCTCATGCTTTGGGTGTATTTTCTTGATCCTGAAAGGGGAACTTGGTGGGGATGAAGTGTCAGGAAGGATGAAGCCAGGTGTGGGGAGCTGTTGAGAGCATCAGTCTGCATCCTTCACTGAGGGGGAAACTTAATATTATGATTCTCATCAAAGCCCTGCTTGTTTCAGACAATCTGACAGTGTGCTGGCTGCATGCAGGTTGGGTGGCTGGGAGATGGCCCTCCCCAGCCACTGTCCCATCCACAGGGCTTACCTGCCGCAAGACTCCCCTGGAAGCTCTGGGGCTTTAGCTTCTGGATAATAGATAGTGTTACTCAAAAATCCTGCACTTGAGGAGAGGATTTTATAGCATTTATGCAAAAGTAGTCTTCAATTTTGAAAAAAAATTACATGATGTTAATGTATGCTATGTACAACTTCTAAGATGTAGCTCATTCTTTTTATTACCAGTTTCTATTTACTACAGATGTTATGTTGCTGAGAATGGCATTTTGATTTTTTGGGTAGAGAATACCATAACAAAGAAACAATATTTCCAAAAATTTAAAAGCATTAAAGAAGGCAAATAAGTCTGAACTTTATTTGATTGCAAACAAAACTGGTTTATGGGCAAAATAGTTGATGAAAGCAAGTAAGATGAGTATATGTTAGAGGCAATTTGATCTTATTTTTATTTTGACTTTTATGAAACCTTAACTTTCACTTGGTTCTTTATTTTTGCCTGCATTTAATTTAGTTAATAATGTCTTTAATCCCATCATTCATTATTTTTGGGAGAGAGAGGGGATCGAGGAGGAATGAGAAATTAGAATGCAAGCTTCACGTGTTCACATAGTAAGACCACATTCATCAGTGGAGAAATCCAGAATAAGGAGTAAAGTGGGGGTCAGCGTCACTATTTAAGACCTAGTATGGAAAGTAAAGGCCAAGACATCCAGAAAGAAAAGGTTAACTGAATTATCCACGTAGAATGATTACTATTTTCCCTACTGCAAGGACTCTGTTTTGATAAATGCATCCTGCTAAGGTTTTCCCACAATAACCCTGGAGTGGGCTTTGGTGGGTTATTGTTAATTAAAGCTCACATGAGTCAATTGATTGAGATGTTGCACTAAGAAGTCGGAGCAGGCCACTGTTGGCAAAGCTGAACTGGCAGGACTTTCCCATCTCAGTGGCTTTTTAGAGACAGGGTGGCATTTTTTTAACCTTTCTGTGCAAGAGCAAATCCTTCCTTCCCTTCCCAACATGCACCCTGGGGCCTGGCTGGCCCTGCTCCTGATTAAATGCAGTGGGAGAGAGCAGCGCATTCCTGAGCAAGTCCTGTGCTCTCATTAGTGTTAACGTCCACAGAGAAGAATATTTGTGGGAACATTGGGGAAGAACTGGCCTTGCCTTGCTCTCCGTGGATGCTTCCAGGTGGGTTAAAGGCTTGTTTGGTGGTGTGATGGAGGCCCTGGCTTTCATCTTAAAGTTCAGGATGTGATTTCTCCCCACCGGGCTTTATAGAGATGCAGCTGTGAGAAACCAGCGCATTTGCATAAGGCGGCCTCTGATTACTTACTTTCTGCTTCAATAACGATTAATTTTATGTGGTCTAAGCGCCCATCAAACTCATTTTTTTCCATACTGATTTCTTAAATGCAATTGGTCATGGGGGGGGGGCGCTGTCTGTGACTTCCTGTCTAGAGAATCCAGCCCATTCCACGCTCTCTGTTGTTTATCTCTCTGGATGGAAGCAAGCAGTTGCCTGTGGGCATGCACTGTTGTTTCATGTGGCCTCCCTCCTCTAGCATGTGGGAATCCAGTCCTGACGTCCTCCCAAATTGGGGACAATGAGCAGGTGCTTTGGAATACAGCAACCTCAGGTGCAGGTCCATCAATCTCAAGGAAGAAGGAATTGCAAATACCTGGAAAGTGCTCCCCTAATCCAAACCGTTTCACATAGCTAAGGTCTCTCCAAACACCCCATAAATAAGAAAATAGCAACTGGCAGGAGTTTTAAACCAAAGACCATGGCACAGCTCTGTCTCCCATCACTGCACTCCTACAGTATATCTGTCCATCTTTTTCTTATCTCTATTTTTACATTTCATTATCCTCCCCCTCTCCCTCCTCCATTCCCTCCCCCTTCTCACCTTTCCTGAAAACACATTTCTATCTGGCACAGAAAATAAACTCAGATTGTGGGTAGTTATGTTAATCTAATTCAATCCTCAGCGGGTTAAGAGTGAAATTCTAATAGTGGAGCTGTTGAGGGCTTTTTTGTTAATGGCTTGGGGATTACATTGAGTTAAAGGCTCATTTCCTAATCAAACAGAGAGGGAGAGAGTGACTCCGAATATTTATGAGTCTCCCAGTGAGAGTTTAAACATTCAACTCCAAAAGCTGGGTTTCTTCAGGAGGAAAGAGTTAAAACCCCTCAGGGCTGCTGGGAAAAAAATTAAACCAGTTAAGCCATCAGCGTTTTCAGGCTGCTGTACAACTTTCCTGCTGGGCACAGTGGAAGAGCAAGTGGGGCTGGGGGGCAGAGGGGATGGAGTCACAGAGCGGGGATGGAGTCACAGAGCAGAAATGGAAACCGAACCCAGAGTGGGCTGAAGGAAGTCCCCCCACGCACCCCATAGCACACTGGTTCACCGAGGAGCTGGAGGGGCCGTGTGCCTTCAACTCCCCAAGTCAGTTCTCCTGCCCAACCTGGAGCTGAGGACACCCAGACAAGAGTATGACTCAGTTTCCAGCAGCCGCAGTCCCCCTTGTTGCCTGGTGGGGCTGAAGGAATGGAGCAGAGACTTCCTCTGTGAAAGGGAAAGAAAGGGTCGCCTCTTCCCCTTGCAAAGTCAGCTGGCATGTCTGCCCCCACTTGGACCTCTGCTCCATCCAGGTCTCTTGGTGCTTCTGCTCCACTGTCTTCCCAGGAGGACTTCCAAGCCCATCTGGCCCACTTGCTCAGGTGAAGGCAGGTGGAGGGATCCCTGATCATCAGCCAGAAAGCAACCCAAGCGACCCAGGCAACGTCATGCAAAGTTAAGGCCAAGCTGAGGTCCAGTCGCAGCTCAGGCGAGCCTTCTGACCTCTGTCGCTTCATTCTCTGGGGCACCACAGAAGAGAGAGGATGGTCAGAGCCACATGGCTGCTGAGACAGGCTTAGGTCCCCCGGAGGGAGGCTTCCTTCTCCAGCATTCTCTGAGGACACTGTCCTTTCCCGTGCCACCAGGTGAGAAGTTTTCCTTTTACTCAGGCTTTTTTGCCTGTTTGGGAGGTCAGCAGTGGCACGGGGCAGTGGTGTGCTCTCTGTAGGATCACTTGCTCTTTATTTCCCCAGTACCTGGGCACAGCAGCCTATGTGTCTTGCTCTTTCCGGTCAAGGTGTCTTTTTAACCACATCTACATCAGCCTTTCTGTCAAGTCTTCTCCCTCTTCTTAAGGTTTCATAGCCCTGGCTGATCTCTCTCTACTCTGCATGTTCCCCTGTGGGCTGATTGTTTCTGTGGCTCCCTCACTAGACCAGGAGCTCCCAAGCCCAGGGCCGACGCTTTACCCCTGTCCTGTCCAACCTAACACACTCCTGCGGACAGTATGGAGCTGTGGTTAAGAGCAGACAGCCAGGGTTCAAATCTTGGCAACACCCTTTCTCAGCAGTGAGATGAGAGCTACAGAGGCCCTCAAGGTCTTGCTCTTGCCCTCTACTGAGTGGAGATAACAATAGAAGCTGGCTCGTAGCTTGTTGGGAGGACTAAATGCACTAAAGTGCCCATCCTGTGCCCAGGTAGCGTGGGCACTTTTATGTGACCTACACAGAGCGCTTGCCTCTACACACCCCACAGACGGCTCCGAGCCTCCCCAGGGGCGGCTTCCCGTGAAGGGTGGGTCAGTCAGCACGACCTCCACTGAACTCTCAATGGACCACCCTCTAGGAGCAGAGCTCACAGTGGTTTTTAAACCACATGGGAGAACTGAGGACACAGCTGGGCTCCGGCAGCATCACTCAGAGTTTCGTCTGCTCTGTTGGCTCTGGCTCACATTCCAATGACCAGCTTGGTTCCTGGATCTCCAAGTCGCTCCTGCACCCCTCTGTACCTCGCATTCCCTGAGAGCAGCTTGAGCTGTACCTGCTGAGGAGGCCAGGCAGTCCAGTTGCATCTGTGGACAGTAGGTGACTGTTCTGCCCTCCTCTCTCTTACTGTGACTGCTTGACAGATGCATCCCTGAGCCAGTGGGCATCACCCTGTGTTCCTGCAAAAAATGTCCTCTCATGAGTAGTGCCCCGGGCCGGTGTCCCCCACTCTCCTGTGTGTCAGTGTAAGGACTCATGATGCAGCCAGGCAATGGCCCTCCTCCTCTTCTCTCCCCACTGATGCGCCATTTGCTTCCTGATTGGAGCATGGAGTCTGGAGTATGAATCCCAATGCTGCCAAACTTTAAAGTCCCCCTGTTCTTACTCCCTGCTCTCTACTCCCCCTCCTAGCAGTTGGTAGGCACTACTACTAAACACCCAGATGGTCACTGCCTCACTTTGGGTCTCCTTGTTACCTACAAAGCCCCAGTGCCTAGTGCTGGGCCTGGCGCATAATATGTGTTCAATAAATGCATGTAAAGTGATTGCAGAATCTCTCACAGGGGAGGGATTTGAAGCTATGAATGTTCTGCCTGAACTACTGAAGCAGCTCTTGACCCACTGATCATGGTCCCTGCCCCAGTCGAGAGACAGAGAGAGAGAGACAGACAGAGAGAGAGAGAGAAGGAGAAAAACTTTGTCTAAACGGATGTCAGATTTAATTGGTAACTGGAATCTCTCCTGTGACTTTTTCTCTCACTTTCATGCTCTCTCCCCTCCCCTTTCTGAGCTGAACCCGCTTCCTCTGGCTGCTTAGACTCTGCCGGCCCTGCATTTCTCTTCTTCCTTTAACCACTGTGATCCCAGGGGGTGCACATGAGAGTGAGGACCTCCCCTCTGAAGCTTTCCAAAATGTCTGCTTTCATTAGCACAGACAAGGCCTCTGAAAGGTGGTGAGTTATGAGCATTAGTTTGGGTACTGGATTCTTCTTCCCCAGAACAGCATTTCTGCTTGCGTTTGGAAGACGGCATAACAGCGAAGGCTGCTGAGGGTTAAACGATGGCAGCAAAAGTCCAGCGTCTCTTGGGGACCAGTGCCTGGCTGCAACAATTGATTAGCTTGGCTTAGTGATCTTTCTAGCAATATTCAGGAGTGAAATTATTGCTGAGTAGGCTGTGTGTGTACGTGTGTGCATGTTTCAGGGCTTCTGGCAATGAGGAGACAGGATAAGTAGCAGAAAGAAATGTCATGAGTCGTCTGCTTCCTGAATCAGTCTTAGGAAGGGTCCTCCCACCCCAAGAGTATCGGAGGTTATGTGACAACTGTGTACAAAGGCGAGCTGAGGGAGGCGGGAGGAGAGCATGTAGGGCCTTCCCCTTCCCCTCTCTGTACAACTCCCTGAAAATTTACAATAATTTTGAAATTAAAAGTTGAACAATGGCCAGGCATGGTGGAACATGCCTGTGATTTCAGCACTTGGGAGGCTAAGGCAGGAGGATTACCATGAGTCTGGGGCCAGCCCGAACTACATAGAGAAACACTGAGTCAAAGGACAAAACAAACAAACCAAAAAGTTGAACAACAAAGCCAACTGGAAAGAGGCCCTTGGTTGAGGGCTGCTTCCATCTGCTGGCTCTGGGGCTCCGAGGACAGCCTGGTGTGCCGTGGCAGGTACCAGGTGGCCCAAGCCCAAGGTCAGCTGTAATGAAGCTGCTTGTACTCCTGGGAGCTCAGTCCCCTCCATAGATGCGGGGTTGCAGGAGATCTCTGGGACCCTCCCGCTCTAAGAGTTTACATGTTCAGAACTGTTGGCTAGGATGAACAGCGAACAAAACATAACCAATAACCATGGGTCAGTCAGCCTGTGTCCCTCCCAGCCAAGGCTGTGGGCCCAGCTGTGGCTTTTCAGGGAGGGGGTCCCTTGCTTTGCACTACTCTCCTTGGTTGGTTCTCTGTCCTCACCTTTCCCCTCCTGTAAGCACATCTGGGAAGTTAGTGGACACTGGGTCAGGGCTACACGGATTCAAATTCTGCTTTTTTGATTTTTGTTTTATTTTGCACAGACCTTTGTTTTGTATCTCTAGGGTCTTCTTACTCCTCCTTTTCCAATCCTGCCACCCAGAAGTTGCATCTAGGCTCCCACACATCTGGAGAAGCCCTGACACCAGGCACACAGCCTTCCAGGTGTTCTGATAGTCCTTTGGCAGCATCAGAAAGGAGAGCTGGGATTTGGGAGGGGAGCTGCCAAGCAGGGGACCTTGCAAGCTCTGCTGTCACTCTTTCTTTTCCCGCTGAATGGGACCCGACACTGCTCTGAGTCTCATAAGATTGGCATGAAGCTAAAATAAAAACCAAGTGAAAACATTCCTTTAAAACTGCAAGTGCTTACCAGAATTAGACTAAATGATTCCTCTGCATGGCAACCCCCATGAAGCTGTCTGGGAGAACAGCGGGTTTTATGCTAAGCTACTGGGCCTCAGCCACTTTGTACCAGCTGCAGTACTGGGCAGATTTCTCACCTCTTCACATTACCCTCAGTTTCTTCATTGTAAAGTGGAGGTGATGAGAGCACCTCCCTCCTGAGTTGTGAGAATTAAAGGAAACCCATGAAAAATACCTTCTAGATAATGAACCCTCAGAGCCATTGTTGTGGAGAAGGAGGGTGACATTCTGGACAGTAAAACATGCTGCTCAGGGATGACGTACAGACATATCCGGTCCTCCACCATTCCCTGCCAAAGGTAGCTGCTTTCCCATCTCCAGTTACCTCCTGGTATGGAAATATGAACATCCCCCATTACCTGTCTGCACTCTGGGATAATCTGGTCAAACCTTTCACCTCCCATGGAAATCCACTCTCCATAGCCTAGCACTGTGGCTGCAGAGGTGCAGATGGGAAGATGGGAAGTGGTTTCAATAAGAGGTCTTGTGTGTCCGTGAGTGTCCCCAGTCACCACAGTGTAGTTTCTGCTTGGGCCAATTCCTCTTCCTTGGACAGAGTAACTAAGAGATTGTTTGTGTCTCACGTCTGGTGGTGCAACTTTAGGGAGAACTCAGCAAGGAATGAAGAGTGCGAATAGGGAAGGGCAATTTCTGATGCCTCCGTGGGGACCTGACTGGCACATTCCAAGGGACATGTAGAACTGCCATCACGCTCTTTGGGGAAAATTCCGAAGCCAGACATGTGACCAGCTTGAGTGCGTGTGCACGTGTGCACATTACAGGTATTGTGGTCAGCCATCTGTGACTCTCTTCTTCCCTGTCTCGGGCTTCGAGTAATCTAGAAGGAACGTGTAATTACTATTTACTCTGGGGCACTCAATTGAGAGCACTCTTGTGTAGTGACTCTTGAGCTAAGTCTGGCTGCAGATGCCCATCTGCTGCTGCTCCTCCTTGGGAAGGACCACCTTGGGCCCAGGAGGAGGGATCAAGAAATGAATATTTGTCCCTGCAAGTTCAGGCTTTGCTCTTGGGCAACAGACACATAGAGGTGCCGTCTTTCTTGTGCAGAATCTTCACCCCCGCCCCTGTCCTTGGTGATGCATATTTTAAAGCAGGGCCTAATCTAATACATTGTCTTAGTAGATTTGTTGGGCAGTAAGTAGCAGAGGTAAAGGAAGGGTATCCCATAGACTTTTAGAGATAAGAGGATACCATTTATATAAAATTTTAAAATATGAAAAAAAGCCATACATCTCCAGGGACCAGACATAAGATGTGCTTGGGATGATAAAAGCGTCAGGAGAGGAGGGGAATGTGCTAGGAGAGAGACCTGCATAGATATCTGCCAAGTGCACACGTTGGCTTTGTCTTCCTTGGGCTCCTTCCTTGCCTTCTCATCCCACTTAGTTGTGGGGTGCCTAATCATTTAGGGTGGGAAATGGGGACAGAGAGAGGGCAAGTGGAAGCATTCTAAGCAAAGCTGTAGAATCCATTTGCTAAAAATATCGGAAGTATTACCTTGAAACATGACAGCCTCCTGATGTGGTTGGACGCTTGTGGATGGTTCCAAACTGTTCTCAGAAATAAAACTGATTTCTACATTGACCCATCTATCACATTTGCTCCCAGGAGCCGCTGCCTGATGCCTCTGTCTAATCCAGACCCGAGTTTGTCTCTCTCCACTTGTTCCTTTGTCTGTAAGACCAATGGGTGACCAGAGGATCTCCAAACACTCCTGCGTGCACTCCTGAACATCAGTGCCGTGATGGGCAGCAGCCCTCTGGTGTCACAGCCGTCAGGGTGTCAGTATTGCCCTCCATCTCCTGGTACAGTGTCTGCTCATGACAGGCACCAAACTCACTTTGCAGATGCCAAAGAAAGGAATGACACAAGCAAATGCCAATTCCCCAGGCCAGGCTCAGAATGTCGGAGGCAGGCTAATTGTGCTTAAAGCCTTTGGTTTCTTCCCTCTAGACCCTCCATCACGGGCTGCAGATGGAGGCTCATTCCTTCATGGTGCGAACTGAAAATCTCTTAGTAAGAAAATGTAAATTGAGGTGTCTATAAACCTCACTATAAACACCACTTCGGAAGGCAGTCATTTCTAACCACCATGCTTGCGTCTTTCCATGTCCATTCTGCTGTCTATTTCTGTTTTCCCCCTCTCTCTATTATACTCCATTAATTTAGAAATATTACATTTGGTGACTTGCTAAATAAAGAGTCCTCAGAGTCCAAAGTATCTCTTATCTATTTTCTGTGTCCCTTTGTGCTCCCTTGTAAAGATTTTTCATATTTTTTTTTACTAGATGGCCTTGATTTTATCATTAATCACGGTGTGACCATTCTTTTTACTGTTTCTAACTTATTTCTGAAATATTCTCCCCTAAGTCCTTAAGTCTGCCTCTGTTGGTCTCTGTGCCCCTTTCCTCTCCTGTCTTTGCCATTTATAAAACTTAGAAAGTGATTCCTTTATATGTTGGACCCTTGATCTCAGACCTTCCCTAGTTTGCACCGAATTTCCCAGAAGAACAGTTCTGACAATCGGACTTCCACAGTTCAGGTGGTCGTGGTCTCTGTCATTTCCATACTGAGCCTGGGGACACGCTTTGTTCTCGATGCCCTAAAACCTCATCTTTTCTTTAACCAGCAGTTTTCACTTTGGGGATGAACCACATTATGAATTTAAAGCTTTAAAAATTGTTCAGTATCTTTTCCTTGCTCCACATTGTGAATGTTTTCACTCCCACCCTCCCCAGCAATAAGTTCTCCTCACATTAACTGCACCATTACCCGGTACCTAATCATGGCATTTCTTTGAGATATTTCTTTACTGTTCACCACAGTGATGTTGAGTGCTGGCCTGGTTTCCTGACTTTTTCAAATGTTGTATCTCTGTGATTACTCTTCTGAGTGAGGGAGAAGGAAGAGGCATTGTTTTGAGTATCTGCTGTTCTAGAACTCTGTGCAGTTTATCTCATTTATCCTTGTAACGACTGAAAGGTGTAAGTGTCATAATTATTCCCATTTTACAGAAGGAGAAACTAAAGCACTGAGGTTAAGGATTTTGATTAAGGTCACCAAGATAGTAAATTATACCATGTGATGTCACCTTCACAATGTACTACACATCTAAGTCTAAGTTTGAACAGGCAATCAATAAAATACATGTGAATACCCTTTTGCATCATTTAAACATGCATTAAAGTGGGTTCAACATTTTCAAAGTTTCCATCTTTTTATTTATTTTCTTTGAAATGTGCTGGCCAGGCATGGTGGTGGTGCATGGCTATAATTGCAGGACTCTGGGGGACTGAGGTAAGAGGATTGCAAGTCGAGCCCAGCCTGGGCAGCTTAGAGACTTAGGGAGATCCTGTCTCAAAATTAAAAATTAAAAAAGGCAGGGGATGTAGTTCAGTGCAAAGGCCCTGGATTCAATCCCCAGTACCACAGAAATAATGATTTAAAATAAAAATAAATTTTAAAAGAGGCTGAGGGTACGGCTCAGTGAGGAGACCCTGAGTTCATTCCCCAGTTCCACAAAAAATAAAATTAAAAAGAAAAGAAAGGAAGAAAGAAAGAATAAAAGAAATGTGCTGTGTCCCCCTTCAAAGACCCATGTGAAAGAGATCCTAGAACTCTAGCTTTTGTTCCCCCAAGTCCTTGCATCCTTGTAAAAGCCATGACACGGGTGCTTACACCAAGAAAGTCCTCTGTTTACTCTCCTTTTTGTTCCTTTGCCATTCTTGCAGTCTTGCTTTTCCGTAAATCAATTTTCAGAAACCTCTACAGAGGAGGAGGTAACCACGTTGGTAGACTGTGGACCTAATGCATGAGTTAAACAGGTGGACTGGAAGCATGCCCATGCGGCGGGGTGCACTTTTAGAAAGCGCATTCCTGTCATCCCCAGCTCTAGGGCGTCCCCACCTTCCTGCCCCCATGTGTCTCCCATGTCCGACTTTATATCCCTCCTCAGTCAACTCACAGCAATGTTTTCTTCCTTTTGTGTTTCACACTTTGTTTTCCCCAGCATACTCTCTCCACATCTCATCTTTCTGGAGCCTGAAAATTACGGTCTTTCACCTCTCCTGCCACCAATATGACCCTAACTCCTGCAGTGGGGGACCACACCCTCATGTATACCTGCATGCATACCCACATACCCACGCATACCCGGATGTATTTGTCCTTCCTTCTATGTGGCCGTCTCTACCTTAACCCACCACCCAGTGCTCTTGTGGAGGGGGGCAAGCGAAGGAGGCAGGGTCTCTTGCCAAGGTCACAGGCTCCACAGCAGACTCCTTGCCCACTTTCCTGCGACCTTGGTCTCCTCTCCATCCGCCCACCTTGGCTCTTGGGATGCTAATCACATCCCCGAGGAGAATCAGAACACCTCCCCACCTTGGATGGAGTCCAACATGCGCTCACTGTTTGGGACAAAATGTTTATCCTCTCTGCGTCTGTGGCCTTGGCTTCCCTCCAGGTGCTCACAGCCCAAAGTTTCACACCCCACAGCCTGGAGCAGAAGTGTGGGGTGCTGGGGGTACTGGTGGATGTCTGTAGTCAGTGATGTGATCACCCAGGTGTCACACTGGACACCCGAGTCAGACCATTGACAATACTTAGACAATTCAGCGGACAGTTTGTTGTTGTTGTTTTGATTGATTGACTATTTATTAATTTATTTACCTATTTATTTATTTATGCACTGAGGAATGAACCTAGAGGCTCACACATGCTAGGCAAGTGCTCCACTGCCAGAGGTACTAGCCCTTTTTATTTTTTATTTTGAGACAGGATCTCCCTAAGTTGCCAGGTCTGCCCTCCAACTTTCAGTCTTCCTGTTTCCTTCTCTCAGGTAGCTGGAATTACAGGCTTGCAACACTGCACCTAGCAGTCAACACCCTTTTTGGTCTCTGGCAAACTCCCTTTCCTCAGGGGACTTCTTCTCCCCTGTCCTGCTTGGCATTCCTAGTTCCCATTTTTCAGTCTCTCTTTTCACAGGAAGATGAACTAAAGTTTTCTGGTGGGGGACTAGAGAGGCAAAGTGGCATGACTATGTGCTGCCAATGGAGCCTGGCTGCAGAGTGACAGGCTGCTCGGGTGAGCTGGAGGACATGTTGGCTTTCTGAGTCATGGTCCTGATCCAGGCTCTGGTCCTCCAGGCTGGAGTGACCCCCAGGGAGGTCTCTGTGTTCCCCTTGATTCTGGGCCCACTGCCGATTCTGGAGTCTCCCCCAGACACATTTGGGTCTCTTGTTTAATCGGCCTTCTCAGCTGATGGGGGCGCATGTAAGCATCCCTGCCAGGCCAGTTTGGGCATGTTCCTGGTTGCTGGGTTCTGCCATCACCTTGCTGTTTAGGAAAGGCTCCAGGGAGGTGGAGGCTGCTGTCTTAGGTCAGATTCCCCAGAAGCAGAGCAGAACTGAGGAAGTGCTCTTGGGAGGAAGCTGGGAAGGTGAGGAAAGTCAGAGGACAGGGAGGAAGCCAGGTGGACTCAGGGATTCAGCTCTGAGCCAGCCTCAGCCTGTACCCCCCAGAGCACAGGTGCATAGGGCACTCCCTGAGCCCCAATTTAGGCAAGGAGATGGGCCAGTTCGACTCCCAGTCAGTTCAACAGTGGCTGAGAGTGCCCTGGTGAGAGGGGAGCCTCCCGGGCCCACCTGGACCATGGGGGCTCCCTCCTCAAGGGGGCTCTCAGGAGAGCCTATAGCTGGCAGCACTTGGGAGAGACCCAGCAGGATCTACCACAGGGAGAGCATATGAGATGGCGTCCTCTCCTTCCGCTTCCTCCGTGCCCATGAGGGCCTCTCTAGCACGTGACTGAGTTTCCACCACTGTCCAGGTTGAGCCCCAGGTGGAGCCATCCAGAGCACCAGGATCCTGGGTCCCAGGGACCCTGGGACGATCCCAGGCACCAAGACAGAGACTCTAAAGATGGTCAGTGCTCAGAGCTTGGGCTCCCTCTCTTTTCTCTCCTCTCCCTTCCTTTCCCTCGGCAGAGCGAGCTGTCCCATAGAGGAGGACTGGAGAAGAACAGGTCCCCTCCAGGCCCCCTGAATGTAGTTAAGAGCTCCCCAACTCATTGCTTCCCTCCAGGAAAGTCTTTTGCCCTTTGATATGCTTTCAGCAAAAGGCCAAGGTGGGGAATGTAGGCATTACCTGTTCCTAACAGCCGTGAACCTGGCTCTGTACAGAAAAAAGATAAGTTATTTTTCTTTTGGAGTCTGAAATAGGAGTTTAGTTGGAATAGGAGTGTAGGGCAGGGAGGCTTGCTTTAATTGGCTGCAGTCTGTCTAGCTCCCTCCAGGAAAGGGACAGGGATGCAAACGCATGGGGAAGGGGAACTGGTCTTGCTAAGGGACTGTGCTTAGAGCACTGGGCAGAGTCTTTGGATATTGTTACATCTCATCTCCACCGAAATTCCTTGAAGCGGGTGGTATCTCCAGTTTATAGCTGAGGGGTTCCCAGATCCATCCACATATGGGTATTGCAGGTCTAGGAAATGATAAAGACACATTTCAAACTCAAACTTATTTGCCTCTGTAGCTATCTTATCTAGTCACTAAACCAATAAGCCTGGACGCCTGATTCTGAGCACACTGTGGGGATGGGAGTGGAAGTTGAGTCCGTGGGAAGTGCTGCTCCGTGACTCCAGGTTGTCAGCTCACCCAGCCCCGTGTGAATGCTTCTGCCCTACCAGGGGCCCTTCCTGGCATGCATCTGCCTGAAATGCAGGTCTGCTACAGCATTTCCACAGGCTGGAGCCCCCTTGCCCCAGCCCTCACCCAAACCACATCTTCTTTGTTTATTTTAAGATGCCTCCTTCCCGAAGCCTCCCTAGTGATGACACCCAGCCGGAAGGAAAGCAACCCTGTTCCATACTGTATGTTGAGCATCTGTGGCTGATCCTCACCGGTGTCCACACACCTGAAGCATACACCAGTCACATCTGCCCTCGGATACCTACAGGATGCTCAGAAGCTCCTTGCACCCCCACTCACTAGCAGGTCCCAACACCTGCCTGCACTCTGCCTGCTAAAACCAAACAGATTTGAGACACAGAGGGACCCTGCGCTCATGGGACCTGCCTATGTCCACAGTCCCCTGATGCCACTTTAGGAGATAGTAAAAGTCCAACTTTGGACTTGAGCAAGTCTGGCTTTGAGTTCCAGCTCCACTGCTCATTAGCCTTATGGTCCCTGGAAAGTTTGCACCACTGCTTTGCACTGAGATTTGCTCATCTGTGCAAGGGGACAGTAAAATCCAGTCTCATGGGGTAGTCTGAGGGTTAAGTGGGTGAGCCTTGAGGAAGCACCAGCCCTGGGCTCTGCTCTTCTTGTGGCTCTGTGGCTGAAGATCACAGATGGTGAATGCATTCAGGTTTGGGGGGACACAAAAGCATGGGAGTGGGGGAGTTCTGATGGTCACAGCATTAGTCAGATCTAAAATTTAGCCGATGCTGGAAGCTGATTGTAGATGTGGGTAGAAGGGAGGAGCCAGGTTTGCTCTGGAGAGTGTTGGTACTACTCTTCCTCTATTTCAAGACCCAATTGTACTACTGATGGCCACAGCTGGGTTTTTTTGGCTGTGCCACACACAGAAAGGGGCAGAAGCACCCTTCCTGCCAGCTACTTTTTCCAGTGCCTAGCACGTTCATGTTCCTGGGCAAAAGGAGGGCTCAGGAATTCACAGACCACCATCTGCTGGAGCTGCTGTGCTTGGGCCCAGCACCAGTCAGTCCAGCTTTCAGCAGCTCCTAGGGTGGGGTTGCCCAGCCTGGGTCTGGTGACCTTGCAGCTGTGCCTGCAGCCCCTTGGGCCTGAGTTTTGGTCTCTTGATCAGGGGCTTCCAGGCTGCAAGGCAGACAGCCCACTGTCCTTCACATTCCCTGGCCTGTGCCAGGAATTGGCAAAGGATCCTCCCCAAGAGGCAGTGCCTCTTGCCTCTGTAGCTGTCAGATGCCCTGCCGGAGGCCCAGACCCTAAGTGGGAGCAAAGTGAATCTTTAACCTCTTCCTCCTAGAACTTTCCCAACGTTTCCATTTCTCTCTAGTATACCTGGAGACTCCTCAAAAGGTACCTGTGCTCACAACAGTCAAAAGGGAAAACAGGGCAGGTGTCTCAGAAAGCAGGGACCCTCGCTACATCATACTGAAAGGATAAGGACACTAAGCAAGGGACCAGGTTTTCTATTCTGGCTCCATGGGGAAACTACACAGTTTGTAAGGATGGGGATGAAGTGCAGAAAGAAAGCAGTCCTGTTATCCAGCACATTCTGGCTCTATGCCTGCTGCTCTATTCCTGCCATCCCTTCTCATGCTCAGCAGCCAGAGGAAGTGGGTGCTGGAATGCTCCTTGCCCATTTTACAGATGGAAAAGGTGAGGCTCAGAGGAGTTCAATGACCAGCCTGAGGGGGCACAGCTGCTGAGTGTCAACACTGGAGTCTGAAACAGTTCATAGGTGCATGTCTATGCTTTGGGCCTTTTTCTTGCATGCTATACTTCAGTGATGGTGAGCCTTTTAGAGCTTTCAGTGATACAAACAGCCCACTGTGACACATGTGCCATAGGTTTGCCACTACTGTGTACCCCAACACTATGCAATGCTTTGTAGCACTAGGGGTTGACAGAGCTCCAGAGGGGACCCCCAAGCAAGTGAGGAGTACCTCCCCATTTTATAGGTGGAAAAACTGAGGTGGGCAGTCAGAGAACCCTCAGTCCCATGCACATGTCAAGACAGGATCTCTGTGAGGGTCCCTACCTCCTGGGGTGAGCCACGGGGCAATGGACATGCATTTTAGCCAATGCTGCATGTGCTTTAGATACCTTAAGGGTAGGCAGACAGAGGAGCAGGGGGAAGCAGCGAAAGTTGACCTGGGAATAGTGTGCCCTAACCAAGTTATGTTCCAGGACCATCACCTTCTGGCCAACTCTTACCGAACTCCCCATCTGCTCACAGTGTAAAGACAGCCTTACCCACGTGCATGTGGCCTCATGCACAAGGGTGTAACTGCTGTTCCCCCCATCGCTCCCCACATACCTCCCGTGCTACACATCCTCCACCCTTGCACCGTCCTTGATTTACCTGCTGAACCCATTGCTTAAATGAGGGCAGGCTGGGTGGCATACCCGGGCCCTGACCCCCAGGGTCCTTTATGACTCAGCTAACATCCCCCCTTCTCTGAAAAGCCTTCCTCATGCCTACTCTTGTAGCCATCATTCCTCCTGTTCTGGTCTCCTTGTGTGCTCTGTCCCCTTCCCCAATTGCCCAAGTCACAATTGTGAGTGGCTGTGGCTATGCAACATCTCTAGAGCCAAGCCCTGTGTTGCAAATATTTAAAAGAATGCCCCATAGGTGTCAAAGATGTGTGTGTGTGTGTGTGTGTGTATGTGTGTGTGTGTGTGTGTGTGTGTTTTAATCCCCCATGCACACAAGAGTTGCCCAGTGGAGTCCAGTCCAGATAGGGAGCAAGGACTGAAAAGTTAGAGGCAATAGGGTTATTTAGGGAAAAGCAGCTGGGTACCTGTGTATCTCTACCCACTAACTCTAGTGTCAAATTGGGGTTTCATTCTGGGAAAGTTGCCAGGAATGAGCTTGTCTCCCCAGTGCCCAGGAAAGAGTTCGGACACGTGGGTGGTTCCTGGGCCAAAAATAAAGAATCAAGTCAATCTCAGGTTTAATTGCTCTTTGACCTCATGCTCCTGTCACTGCCACCAGGCGTCCCAGTGACATCAGGTCACCTCTGTGTGCCAACTTCCTGTCCTTGCCTCTCTGCAGGAGGCTGGGAAGCTCTTCACATCCCAACACTGGTTGGCCTGGCTGGAAACAGCTGTGTGCTGGCTTCACATGCCAGACCCTGACCTATACAAATACAAGCAGAATTACAGCCCCCCATAAACAAATTAGCATCCTTTAAAAGGTGAAAAGCTCCATAAAATGTCTGGGTTTTGTTTACGGCTTCAAGGTAGGGTGGATGGGAGTTGGATTAAATCACCGAGGTGTCTATGTGGCGCTGGCTCTGTTCTTCCTCGTGCCTCCTCCCACCGGCCTCCCCCCACCCTTCACACGCACACACACGCACACATACTCACATGCGTGCACACACACGCATACGCACGCACACACGCCTGTCTGCGCCTGCTCACCGCGGCCTCTCAGTCCGTCCTGCCGTTGTTCCTGCCAGCCCAGGTCCCAGCAGGTGCTCCCTAATTAGCAATCTCTTCATTTCCAATCAAAGCACAAAGCGGCCCCAAAAGCCTGTCTTTATGAGGGAGCGGAGCGGCAGCAAGGGACGTGGGGGGGGGGGGGCGGATAATTGTCTTCGCCAGTGGCGGCAGTAAGCGGGCTGGCTAATTCATTATTGTAATAACTTTGCTTGTCCTTGGGGAGGCGTGGGTGGGAGAAGGAAGGAGGGGAGGGACAGGGACGGAGTGTGGCTGAGGGTGGGGTGGGTGAGGGGCAGGGCAGGGGTGGCAGATGGAAGAGCCAGTGAACCAGCCATCGGCTAGCTCCCGTTCTTTCAGCGGGCTGGGATGTCTCCTCTGGCTCAGAACCCACTCCCCCTGCTGGTGGGCAAGTGACATGTCCTCCCTCTGCAGCAGCCCCCGTGTGGCAAGAAGTCCTTTGCATGGTGCCGGGGCCTGAGGGAGGCCCTGGACTGTAGGAAGCAGCCGCACAGCTCCCTTCTGGCCCCTGACCCCCGAAATACATTTTAGGGCCAGGGCTGTATGGTGGGGTCCTAACTGCAGGTCTCTGTCTTCCCAAGAGCGCCAGTCCCATAAACTCCTGGACCTGGTGCCACCCAGCACAGTGGCAGAGGGTGGCCAGCCCCAGAGAGCCGCCATATTTTACACTGCTGTTGGCAGAGTGATTTAGGTGGCAGCTCAAAGACCCCCTCCAACTCAAAGCGGGAGCTACCGAAGTGGCTATGAGCGTCGCTAACCGGGAGCTATGGTGGCTGCTGGCCTGGGCTGCTCCTTGCTGTCCTGGTTATTGTTGGCCCAAGATGGTCCACTGGTGAGGGAGCAGAGCCTCGGGGTGCAAGGCTGAAGAACCCTCCCTGGAGCAGGAGCACAAGCCAATGAGAATTGAGAGGGAGAGGAGAGGTTGTTGTGGACTGCAGCAGCCTCGTGAAGGACTCAGGACTCCAGCCAGGATCAGGTACACAGGTGGGAAGGGGGTGTCCTCATAGGAGCAAATAGCACAGGCTGAGTCCCCAAATGGGACAAGAGAGGGCCATGCTGAAGACTCAGGAGAACTCGGGAACACAGGCGAGGCCAGCCATGGAGGGGCCAAGCTATGGGCAAAATCAATAGCAGCAGCAGCCCCTGCTAGAGAGCCTGAGGGCAGCCTTGCCCTGCTGGGGGAAAAGGCATTAGGGTAAGTGCTCCCCGTTTCAGGTGTCAGCCAGTCCCCACTCACCCTGGAATTAGGGGAGATGCCTGGACCAGAACAGGCCCTCTGATGGCCAGAGGGAAAGGGGACACCGCCCCAGGCTCCTTGTTCTCCCCGAGCTGCGATCCAAGTTCCCAGGGGACATTAGAAGTGTATTTCCAGCCCCCTTGCTGGTCTCCTCTTGGGCTTCCTCCGTCCCCTTGGCCTTGGTCCAAGGTGGCGACCGGCCAGCACTTAAGATGACTCTTGCATCAGAAGACCAGTGATCAAAGTGTGGCTCCATTTATGAGTTCACCAATCTGTGCCTCAGTTTCCTCATCTGTCACATGGGATGATAATACCTGCCTCACAGGAGTTAATACGTGTGATGTGCAGCACAGGGCTCTACCTCCTTAGCCCTGCACTTAAGAGATGTGAGGAGGGGGCTCAGGATGGACCGCTGACTTGGCTTGTGTGAGGCCCTGGGTTCCATCCCCAGCACCAGAAAAGAGATCCAAGTGGGTTGGGAGCTGTGGGGGAAGGGAGAAGTACCTGTGCCCCTTCTCGAACCCATTTTCCTCTCCTCTGAGGAGCAGGATGGGGGAGGCTGCATTGGAGCAGGGGATGTGCAGCAGCCTGACCCCACTTCCCAGGCTACCTTCCATCTCCATGAGCCCCTGGCAGCAGTGACCCCTGGCAGAGCCGAGGCCCAGCCCTGTTCTCCCTCTGTTCGGTTTGGGCAGGAAACCCGCAGCCGGGTCCTGGCCCTGGCGCTGTGAGCGAGCAAGGAAAGTCCTGGACCTCTCGGCCGGGCGCCCTGCAGTCTCCGTGGTCAGATCCTTGTGTAGTGCCCAGCTCTCAGTCCAGCTTAAAGGCCAGGAAAACCGAAAGCCAGCTCCACCTCCGAGGCCCACCCCAACCCACATCTGGGTCTCAGCCTTTCAACAAGTATTTCAGAAGCATCTGTCATGTGCCTAGGGAGAGAAGCCGATGCCAACCCCCCAAACGGGAGAGTGGTTGGGGCCTCTTCGTGGAGGTGGAGAAAGCTTCTCTGAGGAGGTAAACTTCAAGCTGGGAGACAAGGAGAAAATCAAGTCAGGGTCTTTATGGGCAAGAGCAGCCCTGTCCATGGAAATCTAGTGCCAGCTGTAATGGGGACATGTACAATTCGTGATCATCTGTCTAGTAGCTACATTTAAAAAAAAAAGTCAGAAGCGACAGATAAAATTAACTGATATCATTTATTTAACTCATATATAAAAAAAATCATTTCAACATCTAATCAATACAAAAATTATTACTGATATATTCTACATTTTTGTACTGTCTGGGACTCTCATTTCGTACTTAGCATTTCCCATTTCAGACTAGCCAGCTTCATGTGGCTAGCAGTTACTGGATTTGACAGCGCAAGCCTAGTGGTGGAGAACATAAACACTGGAGCTCCTTGCTTGCTAGCTGTGTGACTTTAGCAAAGATGTCCAACCTCTCTGTGCCTTGGTTCCTCCATCTGTAAAATGGGGTCATAACAGAAGTGACCCCTTGGAGTTGTTCTGAGAATTATGTGATATAAAGGGCTCAAATAATGCCTGGTGGGTAGAAGCTCTATCAAAATGATAGCTGCTAATAAGAATTAGAAAAGTGAAATATATCTCCGAAGGAAACGCAGTGAGGCAGAAAACAGAGAGAAAGAGCGGAAGGCCAGAGGGGTGGTTGGGGTGAAAGGGAGGAGACACCAGGGGCCTGGGCTGTCCCCTCCCCTGCTCCAGGGTCAGACCCTAAGACCTTGGGAGCAAACCGGGGGGTGGGGGTGGGGGGAGCGGGTGCTGAGCCTTTGCCTGACACCTCAGGCTCCAGGGGTGGAGCTCGGGCCCGGGGCGGGGGCTGGTGCACCCTGTTTCCCATCCTTCTCGGGCACCAAAACTGTTGCATGTCTCCAGACCGCTCACAGCTGCCTGGGAAGCACCGGGCATCAGCTGGAGGGGGAATATTAATGATTCAATTTTCAACCGGGTTCCACTCCAGGGCCTCGCCTGCGACATGCATTTTTAATCATAACAAAACAGAATGACAAAGGGAGTCATTTGCAGCAAGGCAGCCCCTGCCGGCTGCCCCCTAAGGGTCTGCTTGGGGGAGGGGTGGCTGGGCCACAAGTCATTCCCGGGCTGGTTCCAGGCGACTCCCCGCTGTGGGCTGCGGCGCCCTCGGCCTTGCCTCGCTGGGCGCATCTTTGTCCTGGCTGCGGGGCTGGGAAGCTGGGGAAGAAGAGGTCTGACCAGTCTCCTTAGGGTTCTGGCTAGCCCACGGCTGGGACATGGGACCAGGAAGATGACGAGGCTCCTGTGGCTGTGGAGGGTGCACAGAACCCCACCACGGAGGTGGTCCTGGGCCTGGAGTCCTCGGCTCCGCGCCTCCCGCAGGCTAGGGTGAACGCCAGTCTGTCCAGGTTCTTCTGGGCGGGCCTTGCTTGGTGGTAGGCGGTGATTGGCTCACCCCTCGAGGACGGAGGCTCCTTATTGGCTCACCTCCCACCTGTGGTCCTGGCTCAGCCAGCAGGGGCCCACTTGCTTTGCCCCGAGTCTGCTGAGACGTTCTCCTTCACCCTGCCTGGTTGAATCCCCATTAACCGAGCTCCCTGTCTCCTTTCTGCCTGTTTTATCCACCGTCTGCACCACTCCTCAGGCCGACCCTCTGTCCACCACCCCGCAGTGTCCCGAAGCCATTTCACCGTGTAGAAAGTTCTGGAGTCCGAGTCCCCAAAGCAGGTGGAGAGGCCAGCATGGTTTCCTGTGCACGTTATTTGTTCAACCAACACAAGACGGACACGGTCTCCCCCTTCACAGAGTGTTCGGCGCAGTGGAAAAGGTCAGGCGTCTTCTCAGGCCCTCCCTGTGCCTGTACACAGTGGGTGCTCTGTACAAGCTCCTTGGCTGGCTGGCTCTTAGTTGGCTCTTCTCTGATGATGCCACTCTCTTCCCCTTTGCTTTGTATTTGTGAGACTCATTCCTGCTTCCTGCCAGGAAGTTCCCTGTCCTGATTCTGCCAGCTGTAACCTCAGGTGCTATAGACTAATAGCCGCAACTAGCACGCAGCTAGCACTTATCAAGTGCTCATTATATGTCAAGTGCTAAGCGCTTTGCCAACCCAGGCAATGTAATCGCATCTAATCTTCACAACCACCCCGTGGAATAGGTGTTATTATTCAACCCATTTTACCGAAGAGAAAAATGAGACACACAAATGTTAAATCGCTCATTCAAGGTTGCACTGCAGATAGTAGGGAGAGCTGGAATATGAACCCAGGCAGTGGCCCCAGAGCCTGTGCTTAACCATACTGTATCCTCATGTGGCTGCCTGTGATCATGAGGAAAGCCACGTCAGAAAGACCCTTGTTACTCCATTTGCAAAAGTTTGCTGCCTCTCCATTGACAAAGCACTGTGCTGTGCAGGAATCACAGGGCTGCCACGCTGGGAGTCCTTAGATGCTCTCCCCTGCCCTCTCTCAGGTTCCAGCAGAGGGAACCGAGGCCCATGGGAGAGGAGTGGCCCAAGAGCTCATGTCCAAGTGTGACTCCTCCCCCAGCGTGACTCCCAGAGCACCTTTTCTACATGCTTCACAGAGTCTGGGCAGCAGGTGGCTGGCCCAGATGGAGGCGCCAAAGCCCATGACCTGGAGCCTGCACCCTTCCTTCCCTGGCCCTTGAGACTGACTCCAGGACCTTGGGCCCAGCCTCTTCACACCTGGCACCTCCCATCCCTTCCATTGTTGTCCCCCTGGTGTGACAGAAGCCGGCAGCCTGCACTCCTAGACAGCCAGAGCAAGAGTGGGGTGAGCCAAAGGTGCCATCCGACAGAGCTGCTGTGACCTCAGCTCCCTGGCACAGGGGTGCCCCCCACCGCGTGCTCTACTCATTCTCTACCCTTATTCAGCCACAGATGCTCTAGCGTGCCCTGGGCATGGGGGGGGGGCAGTAACGAGCAAGAGATACAAATGTCCCTGCCCTCAGCCGGACATGGTGATGCCCGCCTGTACTCCCAGCACTCAGGGAGGCTGAGGCAGGAGGATAGAAAATGTGAGCCCAGCCTGCACAACAGCAACTTAGTGAATCCCTGCCTCAAAAGGAAAAAAAATTAAAAAGGGCTGGAGATGCAGCTCAGCATGAAGGCCCTGGGTTTAATCCAAAGTACCCCCCCCCAAAATAATCCCTGACCTCCTGTATCTTACATTTATGTGTCAAATATGTGGAGGGGGCGGGCAGACAAAAAACCCAAAAACCAAGATAGTAGGTGAATTTAGTGTATTAAATAGATAAGGACCATCGAAAATCAGTACAGCAAAGGAGCCGGGGAGACCCTCACTGTGCTGCACTACCCCATAGAGAGGAGAGAGCCCTGCGACATGCAGAGAATTTCAAGCAAGTGCCAAGGCCCCGAGATAGGAAAGGGCCTGGTGTGTTGGGGCACTGAAAGGAGGCCAGCAGTTGGTGTGAATTTAAGCTGAATTTAAGGACTGAATCTAAGAGTAGATCCCTACTGACATCTGTGAGAGACTGACAGGAGATGTCTATGTCTGAGTGAGAGGTGGAACTCAGGCGATGCCCCCATCCTTCCTGTGGCAGAGGTATCCTGTCCCAGTGAGGGAGGAAGGTAGAGTTGGCATCTCACACCGGTGAAGGGTGGGGAGGTGAGAAGGGATCACCATGTGGTTGTTACCCGTTCTTTCCAGCCCCTGCCTCCAGACCAAGGTAGTTCCAGAAAAAGACGAGCCCACTTGTACCCATGACCACCTCTCACCTTCTGTGGTGCTGTAGGCAGAATCTGTAGAACTTTCCAGAGAGTGGTTAGTGGGGGTGGGGGCTGGGGAGCAGGTGTTTGATGGTCTGTCTGACTCCATCACCTGGCAAGCTTGACAGTGGAGGTGAGCTTTCTCTTTGCTCCAAAGGTTTCTAAACACTGTGGGCCTAAAAAGGCAGCCTCACTCAATCACTGACTTCTAGGAACTTATAAGATCTGGTCGTTGTTCTGAGGGGGACTGTGCCCAAGAGGACACCTTCAATGAGCTCTGCTCATTTGACCCCATCCTTCTCCTCCTGCAGTGGCCTTGGGTAGGAGTCCCTGATGTGACATGGGGTCTTGTGGGGACACAAGCTACAGAGCTTAGGCCATTGTGCCGGAGGGTGAGGGGGGTGGTCCTGCAGCCTCTGCTTTCTGTGCAAGTTTCTGTTGTCTCCTTCATTCCTGCAGCCGTCTCTGATTTAAGGGCAGGTTTTATTCCCGAGCTGCCTCGGGGCTCCTCTTTCTGATTGCATTAAAGTCTCCGTAATTCTCCCCTCATTAATGATTGGCATATTTTTACCTCTCACTAAAGGAGCTTCAGGGCAACTCCCAGGGGGCCCTACTCTCCAAATGAAACAATTTCATCCTGCTCCAGAAATGAATTAAAAAGGGTTTGTCAGGATCTTATCACCAGTTAGAGAAAGCTAATCAAATTACTTCTATTTATTAGTTGGTATAGCAGCATGGTATCCCATCAGGCCCTGGTCCTGGCTCCAGCCCAGGTGGGCATGTTGCAAGCACCCTGGCACCCTGGCATCTTGGGCCTGGAGGTGGGCTGTGCTGAATGGGCTGTCTCCTGCCCAGCCAGTCTCTCTTTCCCCAGCATGAACTGTATGCCAGCCCCACCTGTCAGGAGAGCTGGGATGAACCTCTGGAACACTTGGCCCAGAGTTAGCTGCTACTCACCAGAGATGATTCCTTATAGGCATCTGAGCACTTTCTTGAGCCAAAG
Source organism: Heterocephalus glaber (assembly GCF_000247695.1). The sequence goes on along the minus strand of NW_004624734.1, from coordinate 25,405,674 downwards.
TGTGCATCTCAGCAGTGGGATATGAAATAGTGGTGCATTTCTAAGAAGACACACATTCTTCCTTCCTTTGGAAGAGAGGGATATGACTTATTTTGTTTTCCTTTAGGGAATAGTGTTCGCTTTAAGAACAGAACATAGCATGCACCCAACATTGACAATTAATAATATGTTGTTATGTGAGATGTGATTGAAAAATACAATGTTTAAATTATTTAAAAAATATTACAGTAAAAATACATTACCATTAATGCCCCTCAAAATATTCTCCCTTGTTTTGAACACCCTTATCCCATCGTTCTTGCTACTGTCTGAAGCAGTTCTGGAAATCCTCTTTTGTGAGTGTCTTTAGTTGCACTGTCGTGGCTGCCTCATGTCCTGAATTCATTCAAAAGACTACTTTTCATTTTGACTTTGGGGAAGAGCCAGAAGTCACCGAGGGCCAGATCTGGTGAATAAGGTAAAAGAGGACACACTAACATATTTACAAGCCTCCTTTTCTGTTGAATGGCACTTGGCAGCAGCATTCACCACGTTTTTGATCACCCCTTGCAAAGACACTCACAAAAGAGGCCTTCTAGAACTGCTTGAGAAAGTAGCAAGAGCAATGAGATGAGCGTGTTCAAAGTGAATGGGGAATATCTTGAGGGGAACTAATGACAATGTGCCTTTTACTGTAATAAAATTTGGGGGGAGATTAAAATTGGTTTTATTTATTTTCTTAAATTTAATTTTTTTTTTTTTTTTTGGTACCGGGGATCGAACTTGGGTCCTTGTGCTTGCGCAGCAGGCAGCCGAAACCACTGAGTTAAATCCCCGGCTAAAATTTTTTATTAGAACACGTTTGCAGCACATAATAATTACATTCACTGGGGGGAGTTGGTATATGTACGTAACACATCTTAATTCTTTTTATATCCCCTTCCCCTCCTCTCCCTTCCCTTTCCTCTATCTCTAGGTCCCTTTCCCATTGCAATACATTTTTAAAATTTAACCACTCAGTATGTATTTTGATCACACCACATATATGTTTCAGGTTTTAATAGCAGAATTAACATTTGCTTCTTTTGCGCTCCTCCTCCAGCCGCGTTATTTCCTCTCCCTCCCTAGTTGTGAGTATCATAAATTGATCGTGTGCCTTCCTGGGACCCTAATGAGTCTTAAATATCGCACATGTGTCGAAGAACAGGACTGACCATGAGGTGCAGATGCTCAGCTTCCCTCTGTGCTGTCATGGTGTCAGCATGGGCTGTACTCGAATCGCCTGGCCTTGAGCATGCATCTCTTTAGCTGAACTTTCCCCTGCCTCTGTCTCCCCATCTCTAAAATGGGAATAACAACAGCCTCTACCTTATAGGATTTGTTGAGGATGAAATGAGATACCTAAAGCACTTAGTGGCAGGCCTGTCACCTGCTACAGTGCTCACAAATGCTAGCCATTGTCACTGCCACAGTCTTTCTCCGCTCTACCTGCACCTTGCGCTCAAATGTTCACATTCCCGCCCACCCAGCTATATCCACTTAAGGCTGTGTGGTATATGCAGTACCCAGACAGGCCCCGGCCGTGTGGCCATGTGTGTGTTGTGCCAGGAGCCCTGGACTCCTGAAACTCACTGTTCAGAGGAAGCAGCTGGCAGGAGAAGAGGCCAGTCTGGCTCCAGCAGAGTGTGCCTGAGTGGAAGAGCAGCCCCACCCCCGCCAGCCCCAGGGTGAGGCCATCCCAGCTGTGACACTGCCTCCCTGGCCCCGGGAATGGTTCAAAAGGCTGTGCCGAGTGCCCCATCACGTTGCACAAAAGGACATATTGATTGGTTTGTGGAAGCATTTCCTGGGGTCCTTTATATCTCTCTCCCTGGTCACCATAATGAAGAGGCTAAGGCACGGAGGAGGGAGAGCCCAGCACACATCCATCCGGGTGGGATTTCTTCATCTTATCAATCAGGAGTTTAATTAGACACGTCCGAGAGGGCAGTTCCATCTCGGGGCAGGCGGCAATCTTTATCAAGCATGCCACATCTCTAATTACTGTGTACTGACAGATAACAATTGGGGGGCAGGGCGGGGGGCCCAGGAGGCAGGGAAAGGACAGCAGGGCTTGGGAATGGCCATCTGCCCAAGGAGAGTGTTCTTCCAAGGCAGGCTGGACTGCGTGGCTCTAACCCTGACATGCAGGGGCAGGAGTGTGGCCTCAGCGTGACCGAAGGGAGACAGCCTGAGAAAGTCCAGGTCGGTGGCCAGACAGAGGTAGGCGTCTGTGTCCCCTGCCCCCGGCCCAGGCTCCTGACACACATGTGCTTCTTTTCTTTATATCTGAGCACTGTTGCTCAGTGTTTTTAATGGCACGGTAGAAAGAGGCAAGAAGACTCAGGCTTGAATCCTATGGCTTGCATTCCTGGCTCCATGTCAACCAGCTTATGTAATCTTAGGCAAGCGTCCTAATCTATCAGGGTTCGGTTCCCTTCACTGCTAAATGACATAGTCCCACCTTCTGGTGGTATCACCAGAGGGGTCCAAGGATGTCCCTCAAAGAGGAAAGGTGAGGGGGGACCTCAACTTAGCCCACCAAGTTGGTTCTTGATTCACGTCACAGACAGAGAATTTCAGGATCCATCCATGGGAGGCCCAGGCAGATTTACTCTTAGGACGAGTTAGAAAGTAAGGGGAAATAGAAAGACTGGAGCTTGAGTAGAGGGAGCGCACTCTGATGCAGGGGTCAGCCTGACCGACTCACCGAGGCATGGGCAGCTTTGGGGGATGCACTGAAGGGGAGCAGGGCCAGGTGGGTCATTATCTCAGTCCTGGCTTCCGCAGCTCTGGCAGAACACTCTTGGCTAGAAGGGGAGTTTGGTTCCCAGGAGATGGTTGTCCTTGCTCAAGAGGGGCGGCCTCGGTCAGCATCATGGAGTGATTGCTCCTCATGATCCCAGCATGGAGGAGATGATCCATGTGGCTCTGCGCTTCTTGCAACACAGGTGATCCCAGGTTAAGGACAATGACTGGAATCTGGGACTGGATGCTATGAAAGCTGGCGATGAAGTGCAAACCTTGAAAACTACTTCACTTACATCTTGATGCCCTCAGACTTGAAGGGGGATGAGACAGACTAGGTAAATCTAAGGTGGATAAATTTTGTTTTACCAGGGGCTGGGGATTTAGCTCAGTGGTTCCGCCGCCTTTCTTGCAAGTGCAAGGACCCGAGTTTGATCCCCAGTACAAAAAATTTTTTTTTTGTTTTACCAACTTTTTCTCAATGATTAACATTCTAGGGCCGGGGATTTACCTCAGTGGTTTCACCGTTTGCTGTGCAAGCGCAAGGACCCGAGTTCGATCTCCGGTACCAAAAAAAAAAAAAAGAAAAGAAATGATTAACATTCTACATGCAGTGCTGCACTGGGATCTGACCCAGAGTTTTAAGGTAATTAGGGAGTCAAAACATTGTTTCCTTGTCTCCTTTCTACTTCCTTTTATTTCTTCTTCCTGCCTCATACCCTGGCCATGAATGGAAATGATGCCTCCCCCGACCCCCATCAGCAAACAGCTTTATTTAGGGAGAGGGGAGCAGCTCAGGTAAGCAAAGGCTGAAGACAAAGCCTCCTGCCTTTCTGGGGTGGACTTTCTGCTCAGCAGTGTGCACAAGTCTCAGGGACAGCGAGTCTGGGGGTGGTAGTCGAGGCACGGAGCAGCAGGCTGGCAGGCTCTGTTGTGGGTGAGGTCACCAGCTTGGAGGTGATGAAATCACACGCACTCCTACAGTGGGACTGAGCTGAAACGCTGCTCTCTCTGCCAGGGGCTGAGTGAGTTCAACTGTTGATGTTTTCATTGCCTCAGTGAACTCAGGAGCAGAACAGGAGTAATGATGTCCCCATCGGCTTGGATAGGGGACTTCACCATGCCTGACTCAGCCCTGTCTCACACCCAGGTAGCTGCCCAGCAGGCTAATCAAGATGGCGCTGCCCTGAACCCCACTTGAATCTGCATGCCCAGTCTCCTGTCTCTGGGGTTCCCTTTCCTGGTGTTCTTGGGAGAAGCTTGCACGGCCTTCACTCAGCACCTGTCCGTTATGTCTAGACATCCTGGTGCTCAGCCTGGGGCTCTTGTGTCCTCCTCTCTCCAGCCACCAGAGATACCTCAAAATTCACTCCCTTTACCCAAGTCTCTGGAAACAACTCCTATCTTGTATCTGCTATCTCCTATCTTCCTGTAGGTACCCATTCACCTGGTTCTGTCTTACCCTCCTATCACCCTCAGAGTCCTTGTTCTCAAGCCTGGAAGACAGCACTTTTCTTGAGACTTGGCCTTAAAACCATAAGTACTCTGGCTTGAGGGTCCCAGGCGCATCCCATGCATCCCTGAGGCTCCTAGTGGGCAAGACAGGAAACAAGACCAAGACCAGAGGTCTATGAATCATTGCATGTCTCAAAGCACCTAAACTGAGATCCACTCCCTGTTCTGAGAGGTCAATAATCCCACCTTGGTCCCTGAGACCCAGTATTGGAACCCAGTTCTTTTGGTCACATTGGTGGCCTTTAAGCTACCCAAGCAGGAAAGAGAGTAAGACTGAGCACCAAGGGCTTGAGAACATCTGAGAATGTCCCCAGGTGAGAATTCTCACGAGAAGTTCTGTGCAGAGGATGGCGAGGGCCCGAAGTGGCTCTCAGGGAGATGAGAGTTCATGTGTCCAGAGAGCGCCAGAGAGGCTGCTCCCCAGCACTACCTGGTCTTGGGCTGATGGGCATGCTGGGATGGAGCAGGAGAATAGTGGGCAATACGGGACACCATGGCGACAGTGGTGATGGAAGTGCACAGAGAAGGAAAGGACCTGTCTCACCTTGGAGCTGCTGGGGGGGTGTGGGGAGATGGATCCCACAGGTAAAACAAACCTGACAAAATCAAGGGGCCTTGTGGGTGGCATGACAAATGGCATATGGGCCACAGTGCCAGCAGGCCCTCCCAGTAGGAGCCACATTCTCCCACCCTGGCTCTGTAAGTCAGACACAGTTCTTGGAAGTGATGACATTTTTCGGGAAGAGGAAAGATCAGGGGCAAAGGCCAGGGGCCTGAGCAAGCCTGCAGGAAGAGCCCTCTGGTCACAAAGAACGCTCCCCAGCCTGATGTCCCCACTCATCCAGACGAGGAAATTGAGGCTCAGACAAGCGAGCGGCACAGGGAAGCCACGTGGTTAAGAACACAGGCTAGGAAGCCAGGAGTTGTGGCTTAGTTAAGCTTTGATTTTCTCATCTATAAAGTAGGAATGGTACCATTCATGTGGCAGAATCACTGGGTGTTGATCACTTAACATATTTCCAGGTGTGGTTCCTGGTAGAAACTTGATAATTGATATGTAACTACCTTTACTCATCCCTTCATTGAGAAAATAATTGTGAGGTGCCTACATTGTGTCAGATCTTGGGATCACAGCAGTAAACTTGACAGCCACATTCCTGCTGTCAGTGATCAAGGAAGCCGAGACTGAGGTCATTACAAAGTGAAGTAGGGGCTAGGGATTTAGCTCAGTGGTTTCACCGCCTGCTGCACAAGCGCAAGGATCCAAGTTTGATCCCCGGTACCAAAAAAAAAGTGAAGTAAGTGGTAGTGAAGGAGATCAACAGGGAGATGGAGAGAGGGTGGATCTCGGAGATGGGGTGTTCAGGGAAGACCTCTCAGGACTTTGGGACCCAGCCTGAAGGGGAGGAAGACACAGTCATGCCAAGGGCAGCCCATGTCAAGGAACAGCAAGTGTAAGGGCCCAGAGTCTTTGCAGTGTTGGAGGAACAACAAGGAAGAGGGTCAGCCCAGAAGGAGTTGGAGAGACAGGCCAGGCAGGGCCTCAGATGTCACGGTAGGGCTTGACAGTGTGTTCTAAGCCCAGTGTGAGGCCATGGGACAGTTTGAAGGGGCAGAGTCAGGGCAGGATGCAGTGCTGGCAACGTGGACTCTGGAGTCACTGTCTGGATTTGAATCCAGCACATGTAACCAACTCCCCCAGAGTGTAGTGTCTTAAAACAACAGCATTTTTAGGGGCTGGTGGTGCAGATTTGTAATCCTAGGATTCTGGGCATCCGAAAGTCTGAGGCAGGAGGATCACAAATTTGAGCCCAACCTGGGTAATTTAGGGACTTAGCAAGATTCTGGCTCAAAATTTTTAAAAAATTTTAAAGGGTTAGAGGTGTAGCTCAGTGCAGAGGCCCTGCATTCAATCCCCAGTACCATAAGAAAACCCAAACCCAAAACAAAACAGCAATTGTTTCTTTCGCTCACAAACCAGCGGTGGGCAGGCCTTGTATTACTCCTTCCCCTTGTAGCTCAGTAGCACATGGCACCGGCTGTTGAGCAGCAGCTCAGCAGCTCAGTCGAGTGGACTGTCAACTGCGTTCTCAGTTCCGGTCCCCAGGGCTGCATGGGCGTCCTCAGAGTGTGGAGCTTGGGTTCCAAGAGCAGTTCCAAGTTGCGAGGCCTCTTCTACCTCAGCCTTGGCGATCATGCCCGTCTCTTCCCCTTGAGCCAATTGATGAAGCTGGTCCCTAGGCTGGTCCAGATGCAAAGGGATGGGAATTCGACTGGATTTCTTAATGGGAGGAGGAAAGACTTTGCAGCCATGTACTACAAAGAGTTTAGAGAGGTAGGTCAGGACAGAGACCATCAGGCAAGACCTTGCAGGTCTTGGTAAGGATCTGGGGTTGTACTCTACATGTAGTGGGAAGTCATTAGTAGTCTCAGTGAGAGGTAATGACAAGTGCTGTGGAATACGGTGTGGACTCTGAAATTAGCCTGCCTGGATCGGAAGGATGCCTGAGCACATCTTAGCTAGGCAACTTTGGACATGTTTCCTGACTTCTCTGTAAAATGGGACTATTAATAGTGCCTACTTCAGGGGTTTAGTCTGAGGATGAATTTAATTTAATTCTTGTAAAGGACATAACAGTGCCTGCCACATATGTGCTCAAAATGTTCATTATTATTATTAGAGTTGTGCTTTTAAGTGTGTGCTCCGGCTGCTCTGCAGAGAAAGCATCGCAGAGTGGCTGGAGCAAGATCAGGGAGACATGGGGCACAGAAGTGAGACTCAAGTTCAGCCCCCATAGGTGCTCTGCTGCATCTGTTCCTTTAGGTGTTTGCTGTATCCCAGATGCTGTCCGTGTGGGCGTCCAAGAGCTGCTACAACAAATGACCACAAACTGGGTGGTTGCAGACAGCCGGAACTGGAATCTTCTCTTACTATTCTGGAGGCTGGATGTCCCAAACCAAGTTTGGGGGGATGGCATTTAAAAAGGGATTTCTAAGAAGTGACAATGCCACAGATGGATCTTGAGGCCATAATACTATGTGAAATAAATCAGATTCGGGAGGTTAACTATTGCGTGGTCTCCTGACTTGAAGTATAAATAACTAAAGAGCAAAGTGCAAAAGAGATGGTAGGGACCAGGGAAAGAGGGACAGGGGAGGGCAGGGGGAAGGAAAAGGAAATAAAATCAAGATCAAGATGTGATATGTACTAATTCTCCAAAATGAATGTAATTACTGTGTATTGCAAACATATATACTAATAAAAAAAAAAAAAGCTGAAAAGGCAAGTATGGAGGGAGGCAGGAAGGAAGGAAAAAGAGAAAGAAAAAAAAAGAAGGAACCATCCCAGGCTTCTGGCTTCTGGTGTTTGCATCTAACCCTTGGAGTCCTTGGTTTGTAGACGCATCCCTCTTGTCCCTGCTTCTGTCTTTACAAGGCCTTTCCGGTGTCTGAGTCTAACTTTGCCCCTACTTATGAGGACACTAGGACCCTCTCAGATCTAGCATGGCCTCCTTTTGACTAGATTACATCTTCAAAGACACTACTTCTTAACTAGGCCACACCCACAGGGTGGACTTGGATTCTAGGGTTCACTATTCAATCCAATCCATGGCCAACGCTGTCATCAAGACTAAAAAGACAGACTGTTGAAGATGCTACCTTTAAGGTGAAGGAAAACTGCTGCTTGTGCCGGAGAACCTAGAGAACCGCTCTGTGTCTTCAGCAGGGGATGCTGACACCCTCAGCCAACCTTGAACTCAACCTCCTCTAAATATCTAAAAGCCAGACCCAGAAATGACCATCCCAGAGGTGCCCTTCCTTGGCCCTCCCAGGCAACACCTTTGGTTTCCTGGGATCAAAAGAAAGAGGCAGAGAGGATGAGGCTCCACAGGATGCTTTTATCCACAAAGGGATTCCTCTGGGGCTGCCCTCAAGATGCCAGGAGCACCTGCTGGTGAAGCTGGGAATGCCAGCTGCCACATCCCTCCTTCCAGATTCCCATGCAGCCTGGCTTTGTCCAGACACCTCCACAGAGTGGCTGCTTCTGGGTCCCACTTTCCATGTGGCAGGCCATGGGACACCTGCCCAGACCACTCCTGATGGGGTTGCTTCTAGTCAGCTGAGTCCAGGCCTGTGAGGCCTGAAAAGCATGCCCAGGATCAACCAGGATCTGTAATTGGACTGTTGTTCTTTCATTTTGCCGAGTTGCCGAGTTCGGATTATAGACACTACATGCTATAGATTTCCTGTCAGAGCTCATGAATCAAGCCCACTGTCTTATTTACTGTCAGCCACAGCTGTGAATAACATCACCCCGAGGCTCACACTTCCCGGCCTGTGCTTTTGCAAACAGCCAGGCTGAGCCCAGGGCCGAGACCCCTCTGCAGGGCTGTGGCAGGAATGAGGCCTCTCAGGAATGAGGCCTTGCTTTGGAACAAGCATAGGGGTCTGCTCACCTGTGCAGCAGGCTCAGCCCATTCAGAGACAGCTCGATTCAGACTCTGTCTCCCCTCATCCCGTGTAAGAAGAGCTCAGACCCTCCTTAAACTGCTGTGGATGCCTGTGCCTGTGGGCACTGGGGATGGATTCATATCGTGCCTGGACCCTGGAGGCAGAGATGTGGCTCAAATCCGAGTAGGGTCTCTTGCTTGTCAGGCAACCCTGGGCTGGCTGTATGTTCTCCACCTTGGCTTCCACATCTATAACATGAGGTAATAACAGTATTCATTCATGAATGTGTGTGTGTGTGTGTGTGTGTGTGTGTGTGTGTGTGTGCATGTGACAGGGGGATTAAATGAAAATTCATGTAAAGTGCTTAGTATGGTTTGCAGGGCCCAGTGCTATTATTAGTGGTGCTAAATCTGCTGCCTGTGTACAGTATACATACTGATCCGGCTCATTTAATCTGTCTAAAAACTTTTCCTTGTGGGTATCACTCTTTTTTGTATATAGAGGGCCCAAAGCTCAGAGGGGGTAAGTCATTTTTCCAAAGTTGCATAGGTAGTAAGTGATGAAGACAGCACTCAAATCCAGCTCTCCCTGACCCTAGGTCCAGGGTATCTCCATGAAGCTCACGCAAGGTCAAGGATTCTGATCAAATACTGGCGCTTAGAAGGAGCCTCCTCATCACACTAAGCCAGAAACCAATCCAATCACCCATGACATTCAGCCCCTTCTTTCCTCTCTCTTGCCTATTCAGGGACTAAGAGAACTGTGTGTGCGTGCGTGCGTGCGTGCGTGTGTGTGTGTGTGTGTGTGTGTGAGTATTTTGAGACAGCATCTCACTTGGTAGTCCAGGGCAGCCTTGAACTCACTGTTCAGCCCAGGCTGGTCTGGAGCCAGTAATCCTTCTGCCAAAGCTTCCTGAGTGCTGGGATTACAGGCATTCACCACCATGCCCAACAAGAATGGATTTTTGCCCTCCTCATGGAGCTTCAATCTGATCTTGCTGCTCGGGGCTTATTAGAGTTTTGCCTTTTTAGCTAAAGTAGCTTTATCACTGATAGCGTGTGCATTAGACCACAGGCTTTCTGTGGGTGTGGACCGTGGGTGTCTAATCCACTCCTCTCCCTACATCTGATAACTTAGATTAGGAGATATTCGGATGGATAGATGGATGGATGATCGTCCTACAAACTTCATTAGAACACTGAGTATTTCAAACTGTATTGATAGTCTCTTCTTTAGCATCTTTTAATAAGTTACTTCACGTTGGCACAGGCCTGGGGAAATTATCATGAAAATACAACTTCCATTTTTTTAATTCAAAAGGAGGTGCTAGACCCTGCCTAGGAAGCTCTCATGGGCTGCAGGAGGCTGAACTTAGAGGACAACGGGACTGTGTCTTATTCAAAGCTGGTTTCCATTATAACTGATGAACTTCTTTTTCCCTTACCTGTGTCTTTAAAATGGTAGGTCAGGAAAGAAGACCAGAATGTGGTTCCTCCAGACTGTCGTCCCTTTCAGTCTCCCGTCATGCTTGATGACAATTCCGTTCCCCAGAGCCCATGTGGTTCCCGAGAAAGCAGATCACTTAGCCTGGCCAAGCCTCAACTTCCTGATCCATGAAACGGGACTGAGAATCCCCCCACCCCCAGGCTGTCATGAAGCTTAGAATCTTGAATTCTCCGCAAATGCATGGTGAAAGATCATATTTTATGTTCTCTATGTCTTGACGGGTTCACAGACTGTGCTAGACAGATAGAGGTGATGCATTTTGGAGTCATGGGGTGCCACTTGGGATTCCGGTATAGAGCAAAAGCTTCGCCTGGGCTGACACACTCTACTCCGGTGCATGTATGAGGCCCCCTTTGCCTGGGGGCGGGGGCACATTTCTTCCACCCCTCAAGATGAGAAATCCCAGGAGTGACAGGCCTGGAGGGCGTGTATAATTCGAATGAGACGCACCTCCCTTGCAGGAAGCCACTAACCTCCAGGCTTGTCCCGTGAGTCATCTGCAAACAGACCCCCCTTCTTACCTCCCCCAAAAGCTTTCACGGGCATGTTCTGTGCCCAGAGGAAATGCTTCATCCTCAAATGTAATTGTGTCTGAGGAGGTGTCCTCTGCGACCAGGCGGGTCATGGAGCCAATGAGTGAGTCAGCGCATCCGGGCAGAGTTAATTAAAGCAGAGAGGGCTGGAGGGCGGCTGGAGTCCAGGGCTCTGAGCTCTGAACGGCTGTCGTGGGAGGTGGCTCCCATCAGGGCAGGCCTCCCTTGGTGGCCTGCTGGGCTCTAAAGGGTACAAAGGGGGCCAGAGTCAAAAGTGGGGTGCTCTGGGTCTGGGAGGGATAAGGGAGTCAAAGCCTCAGTAACTCTTCAAACTAGCTCAGTACAGTGGCTTAATATTGGCTTTTTCTGCTTTCTTTGGATTTTTTACACAATATCTATGAATAATCAGGAGTTTCCTGTGACTATTCTGTGCCCAAAGGAATCCATTAACCCAGGGGTGTGGCCTCAAGCCCCAAGGCATCCAGCCCTAGAGCGGTGCCTGACACAGAGTGGGCACTTAACTGACAGCTGGAGTGTGTGAATGGGTTTAGACTCTCAGGATAAGGCTTGTCTGGGCTTGATGGGTGTTTAGCAAACAGTGTGAGTCGGGGGTGAGCTACTGAAAGGAAAGGAGAGATGTGTCCAGACGATGCAAATTCCACGAAGAGGGTGGTGTCTCCTCCATTTTCTCCTCACTGGATTCCTGGAACGAGGCCTGACTCAGGTGTTTTGTTCTGTTTTGCTGCAGTACTGGAGATTGAAATCAGGGGCACTCTTCCACTGCCTTTTTATTTTTTAATTTGACACAGGGTCTAAGTTACCCAGGCTGGCTTTGAATTTGTAATCCTCCTGCCTCAGCCTCCTGCATAGATGGGGTTATACGTATGCACCACCACATTTGGCTAAAGTTATTTTTTTAATGATGAATGAACAGGAAAGGAAAAAAGGAAGGAAGGAGAAACAGATACACTAAGAAGAAGGAAGGAAGCTCTGCAGCTGGGAAAATGCCACATGGCTGGGGAGGCACGGTCCATGTGACCAGGGGCATCTAGAAAAGCAGCTCGATCGGGTGATGCTGTTCTCCACCCTACTTCTCACCCATTTCTCAGGCACCTGTTCAGGAGGGAGACAAATGTTCTCTTAGTGACTGATGTGAAGGTTTCTTTTTCCACAACTTGGGGCCACCGACCAGCCTGCTCTGACTTCTGCACTGCCCACCGAGGAAGTTCCGGCTCAGAGGCCAGTCCTATCCTATATGGGACACTGGCCTGATCTCCCCGCCTCGTGGGCTGGCACAGACAATCCAAAGGAAACCACTTACCCCTAAAGCATGTCCTTTCTCAAGCTCCCTTTGACACTGGAAGACACTGCGCCAGACTCAGGAAGGTCCAGCACAGCCCTGTCCTCCCAAGGTCTGCCGACTTCCTAGAGAGATGGACATGTACACACGAACGTCTGCATGGCCAGGGGAATGTCAGGAGCTGAAGCGGTTAGAGCCATGAGGTGAGCTGTCCCGGAGATTCAGGGTGACCTCGAAGAACAGGAGCAGGTCCCAAGCCAAGCGAAGCAATATTCTGTTTCCCCAAACCTGGAGCCCTCACATGAGCTGTGTACGATGACAGCTGTATGGAGGCTCTTTGTAGAGTGACTGCTGACTGACAGACCAAGTTATGTGTGACTCCCCACAGGGATGATGGCCTCTGCCTGCCACTGTTGTGGGCTACCTGCACTCAGCTGGATGGGCCAGCGTGACACTGCTCTCCCTTTGCCCATCACTCTCCAGGAGCCAACAGGCTGCACGTTAGTGACATGAGGCTTTGGCAATGCTGAGTGAGGCTGGCAGAGTTGGGGCTGGCAGGTGAGGTGCAGGGACCCTGGGCACACCTGCCCATTGTCCTCCCTGCCTCTGCCAAATGAACATACCTTTTTCATTCTGACTGGGAACCACGGGTTACTTCAGTTAGGTAAAGGACAGCGAGGTGAGATCCCTGGCCTGGGCTTGATGCCACCCTGGCCTGGGCTTGATACCACCGTGGCCTGTGAACTCTGCACCAGAGCCTGACCTTGGTGTTAACCTTGACCCTGAACACTACGGGAGGCATGAACACTGCCCCCAACCCCATGAATCAGAACAATGTTAAGTTATGAAGTAGTTTCCTGGGGCAGCTGTAACAAAGCATCACACACCGGAGGGCTGAGGACAACAGAAATGTATTCCTTCCCAGACCTGGAGGCTGGGCATCCAAGATCAAGGTGTCAGCAGGACCATGTTCCCTCTAAGGGAGAGAGGATTCTTTCATGCCCTTCCTCACTTCCGGTGGTTGCTGGCAATCGCTGGCATCCCTTGGCTTGCAGTTGCCCCACTTCATTCTCTGCCTCCATTGTCACCTGTGTGCGCCTCTGCCTTTTCTCTCCCAGGCACACCGGTATCAGGGCAGGGCTCACCCTGCTCCAGAATGACCTGCCTGGACTAGATACATCTGCAGAGACCTTACTTCCAAATAAGATCCCTTGCTCAGGTACCAGGAATTAGGACTTCAGGACTTTTTGGGAAATAGCTAAACTCAGAATAATCATCAATCCTCTGCCTTCCGGGGAAAGGTCAGGAATATTCTGCCTTGGACCTCACCATAAGCAGAAAGCTTCTTTTCCTTTCTGTGCAGTGCACACATGGCCTCTTCTCAGAAATCCTCAAGAAACAAGTACTCGGTTAATGTCACAGGGACCCCTGCAGCGGGTGAAGCGTGTAAACCCCAAGAGCATAAGGGTTTTCATCTGTCCAGTTTACTGCGGAGTCCCCGGAACCTACCCAGGACCTGGAACCGAGGAGGACTCAACAAGCATTTGTTCAATGCGTGAATAACTTACAGCTAAACTGTGTAACCCAAGGGAAATCACTTGCCTCCTTGACTTTGTTTCCTCATCTGTAAAATAGGAATACAAATGAACATAGAATGTACCCATCATTAGGAGTATTGCATGAGAAACTATGGAAATGCATTAACTCAGCTGCCGGCACATACATGTTCAGTGAGTGTTTGTTAAATCAGAATCTGCCAGAGGCCCTTGGGTAGGTTGAGTAATGCCAGCCCAGAGTGGAAAATAGATGCTCAACTTCTTTTCCCCAGCAGTTGGTTGTGTTGCCTTAACCAGTAATCTGCTAATGAAAAAGTGATCGACCTTAAAGTAGAAGTAGGATACTGGATTACTGTACTAGATCAGTACAGGGCACCCCTTAAAGGACAACTCTGGAGCAGACCTGGGGCTTCAAATCCCAGCTCTGGCCCTGGCCAGCTCTGGAACCTCTGGCACTGGAGACTCAGTTTCTCCGACTGTAAAGTGGGGACAGTAATAAAGGCATCTACCTTACTGGCTGCAGCGGGACCGTGTTTGGCACCAAGGGAATAATGAGTAAGTTTTTATTATTAGCATCCTCTGTCCCTATCGCTCCGAACTAGATCCTCGGAAAACCTAACCCTGGAACTCCGGGTTGACTCTGGGAAGGCGGCCTTAAGCTCTTCTTTCCCTCGCCAGTGCGCACAAGAGCATGAACCTGCCCACCCGCGCCGCCCCGCGCCGCCCCGCGCCGCTCTGCAGACTCCGAGATCCCGCGCGCCCTCTAGTGGCGCAAGGCCCGGGACCAGCAGCGCTCAGGTTCCCGCCACGCTCCTACCCGGCCGAGTCACCCAGTGGGCTGGTCCCGCGGCCCGACGCCGGCTTTCCAAGGTTCCCTTGACCTCCGTGTCCATGGGAAGAGCCGTCTGGCTCTGCGGCCTCCCCGGGGGATGCCCCGTGCTGGAGAACAGGGGAGTGGAACGGGCCCTGAGGGACCCCCACGGGGGGGGGGGTGCTGCACCCCTGGTTCCCCGTCGCCCGGAGGCGGGTTTCAGGACCAGTCCTCCGCGCCTAGCCTCAAAACGGGGCAGCACACTGCGAGGCGGTTTTACAGTCCCGGGCCCTGCAGCTTTTTCTCTTGGGTGTGATGTTGAAACCGGCAGGCAGCTAAAAGAGCTTGTCCCTTGTGAATTTACCTCTTAGGTGTGGTGGGCACACGGGGGGTGAGCGCGAGGCGCTGGGCACTGTTGGGCGGGCGGATTGAGGGTGCCCAGCCCCCCCCCCCATTCCCTCCTCCTCCTCCTCTTTCCCAGCGGCGATGAAGGCCTCTGCGTGTGCAGGAGCCGGGTGTGTGTGTGTGTGTTTTGCTTTTTTGTAGTAGGGATCCAACTCAGGACCTTCCGCTTGCGGGGCAGGTGCGGTGCCACTGAGCTAAGTCCCTAACCCTCAGAGGTGGTTTTGAGTGCTTTGAGCGCATAACTCATCCCATCCAAACAACAGTAGGACTTGCAGCACCCGTGAGGAAACTGAGGCACTAGGAGGTTAGGAACTTGTCCCAGATGGCATAGAGCACATATTGAAATCCTGGCGGTCTGGCTCCAACTGGTGTCCCCACCACTGTGTCCCACGGCCTCCCTCCTGTGTCTTGTGCAGTGGCTTCTGCTCAGCACTCCTGCGGATGCTGTCTGACTGCCCCACTGGAATGCATGCTTGCAAACCCTGCTGTGAGCTCTTCCCTGCGACTCCGGGCCTGTAGGACTCCCACCCAGCCGGTCTCTCTGTGTGCCTGTCCTCCATGCTACTCAGTTGCTCTGCTACTAGGCTGCGGGTCTGCTGTCAGCTGAGGTTATTTGCTGTTCCCATTTGCTCTACCACTGCCCGCACAGTGCAGAGTGGCAGGCACACAGTAGGTGGTCATGCGATGATGCCAGTGTCCAAGGGCACTGCCTTCCCTGGGGCCCTTGCTGGCCACTGCACTCGAAGGGTCACTTTGGAGATGGCAGAGCTGGGGTCACAAGAGACAAGGGATTCATGAACGCCACGCGGTGAGCCAAGCAGACTGCAGAGAGCACAGTGGAGAGCTGACAGAAACCTGTGGGGCCTGGGGACCAAGTGTGGGCCTCCTTTGTGCAGAGAAGTCCCGGCCTTTGTTCCATAGGCCAAGGAGGGGAGAATTTGAAACCCACATGGAGTTGATTCTGCAGGGTCTCCTCTTAAAAGGAAGGTTCACCTTCCTCTCTGGCTAGGTGGCCTTCTCCGAAGTCTGAAGCAGGCCAGGAGGCAGTGGAGACACAGGTAGGAGCTGGAGGAGTTGAGGATCAGAGCTGGGGTGCTGGTCAGCAGGGCATCTGGGGTCCGGAGCCCAGAGGCTATGTCTATTAGTGGCCCTGGCACACTTTCACTCTCCTCCAATCAATGACTAGTGTTTGTCCAACTTCCCACTGCCCATTCATGTGGTTCCCAACCAAGACCAAGGCCCAGCCTGACCCTGGCCATGCCCCTTGCATCCTCTGACCTTTCGCCCTGCACCGCACTCCAGCTGCTCACTGAGCTTGGGTGCTTGAATCTGCGTCATTTACAGTGACTTTCCAGCCTGTTTCTCTGCTCTAGGGTTTCTAGGGTTTCTGTGCTCCTTAGGAGGAGGGTCAGGTCTTCTGAGCTGTGTCCCCCTGCCATATCCAGTGCTGGACACTGACAGATGCTCAGGGTTAGGGTTAGGCAGGTTTTGTGACCTCTGTCTCCTCCTCTGTGAAATGGGGATAATATATTCTTGTGTGAGACTGGGGCCATCAGAACATCTGGCACGGAGCCTGTGGTCGTGCAGGGTTAGTTCCCCCATCTTCCCAGTCACCCTCTTCCTGCTGAGACTCAACTTCTTGCTCCCATGGGAGAAGGCCCCCTGTGACAGTAGTGAGCTCTTGTTCTCCCCATGGGGCCAGGTGACCAGAGTTCCGAGGTTCAGAAGCCCCTCCTCTGCAGTCCCCTGTCCCCACCTCGGGGGTAGCATTTTGGGAGCAACTGTCTGACCTGACCCGCTCCAGAGCCCCTTGCCACTTCCCCCCTAAATGGATGAGGAATGCGTGCGTAGAGGGCCAGGGAGAGGACCAGGGTCAGCGGTGGCAGAAGGCAGGAGAGACCCCTTCTTGCCCTTCTTGCCAGCACTGTCTTCCAGCAAAGCGTTGGCCCCTCCAGTGTGTACAGGGGTAGGTTTGTTGGGTGTTTTCTCGTCTTGCCCCATTTCACCCTCACAGCAACCCTAGGGTGCAGGCACTGCGTTCTCACGTGTCACGGATAAGGACACTGAGTAGCAGAGAGGCTCGGGACTTGCTCAAACTGTACGAACACCCCGGAGAATCCAGCTGGAACCTGGGCTCCCGCCACTGTATTATGCTGTCTCGGGGACCTGGGCCGTTTGAACCCTACAGCCTGGCTTCTTCTCGTGCCAGCGCCTTTCTGATCCGTGGCCTTGTGGGCCTGCCAGTCTCACAGCTTGTGTGAACTCTCCTCTTAGACCTCCTGCTCTGTGCCTGCTCCAGGCTCATTCCACCCTCTGGGCCTGCCTACCTCCCCCAGGAGGTGAGATTCCCTTGGGACTGGAGAATAGGCAGCCGGTGAATAAATTATCGCTCATCAGCGCCAGCCCGGCAATGATGCTGGGGTCCTCCTGTGGGTTTCCACTGGGTGGACCTTGCTCTCTTGTCCCCCTTCATACTCCCTCAGAGCACCTAACCTACCATCGACCCTGTTTCTCTCATGGAAAGGGCTTTGGGGGACCTCTGATGGCCCCTACCAGCTTCCTATATGGACCCCCAGGGAAGGTTAACTCTCTTGCAACCCCACCTCCCCTGAACATGCAACTCCTGGAGAAAGGCTTGTCTGGGCTCCTGCATGGGGTCCCTGCAGCCTACTAACATCTGCCACTCCTACCCGGTGTTACCAAAAGCGCTCCTCTGAATTCACAGGATGGCGGGAGCAAAGAGTCCATATCC
Source organism: Heterocephalus glaber (assembly GCF_000247695.1). The sequence goes on along the minus strand of NW_004624734.1, from coordinate 25,388,078 downwards.
AAAATTCTGAGGTGTGGGAGGAGCCCAGAAACGCACAAAAATATTACCCTAAATGGGATGGGAATTTTTTAAAAAACACTATAGACAACAAAGAGCTCTAATAAAATATCCAGGGCCTTTGATTCACTAGTTTTGCTTCTGAGAGCCATTTCTAAAGAAATAACTCCAGGGAAGAGAAAGGAAGCACCGGGCCCAGGGAGATCTGCTGCAACATGGAACAGCTGCCTAGGGCAGAGTTGGGAGGCAATGAACACTTTAATGTGACGGTAGAATGTGGAATGGTTTTACATGATGTTTATGGAGAGAATGTAGCAGCACTGATATCTTGATACCTAGATAAAGCATAACACTGCATAGAAGACATGTGCAGCTGGGGATGGGAATAAGCAGGACAGAAATAATTTCAGTGTTAGTGAAGTGATTAGGAAGGTAATTTTCCTGCTTTAAAATAATTTTCTTGTTTGAAATAATACTGCATTTTAAAAAAATGAAATGAATAGGGCAGGGGTAGTAAGGGGCGACATGAGGGGAGTTGGCAATGTTTGATTTCTTAATCAGGGTGCTGGGGACATAGATGTGCCCGTTTTGTGATGATCAATGACCTGTACACCTAGGATATGTGAGCAGAAAGATAGGGCTGCTGGCGTAGCTCAGTGGTCCACTAGCATAAGAGATGCCCTGAGATTCATCCTTAGTCCCACAAAAAAAGTAAAGAAATGAAAAATAAAGGTGAAAAAAATTTTAATGAGATTTTAAAAAGCAGTTTCCAATGATGAATATCATTATATTGTATACCTAATATGTACCAATGATTAGAATGAATAATCGATAATGCAAAATATGCAGAAAAGGTCCAAAGGGGTCGGGGTAGTGGGAGGGGCAGGGGAAAGGAAAGAAGGGAAAGGAAAAATGCTGAGAAATGGAAAAAATGGAAATAAAGTCTTTGTAAATAGGGAAGGGTGGAGGGGGTGAAGGGAGGGCTAGGAATGGGGAAAAAATAAGAACCAAGATGCATTATGTAAAGGTACAGTTCCCAATGAGAAATGTAATTGTGCTGTATACCTACAATGTACCAATAAAAGAATTTAATACAAAAAATAAAAATAAAATTAAATGTGTAGAGTAAAACAAACAAACAAACAAAAAAGCAGTCAGCTCATGTTCAGTAAGACTCACTGTGAACTGTAGCCTGCAGTCAGTAGATTGTGGGTTTCTCCCCTAAAATGTCCTCTTATTCAAAGTTAATTATGACTGGTAGTTTTGTTGTTTTGTTTTGGAGATAGGCTGACCTCAAACTCATGATCCTCCGGTGTCAGCCTCCTGAGTACTGGAATTATAGGCATATGCCACTGCCCCCAGCTCACGACTGGTTTTAAAAATTATTTTCTCTGGGATTCATTGAAGTGGATTCTTTTGGGCAGTAACAAGGTAGGCTTAAGGAGTTAAAATATTCAATATCTGTGAAAACACTGTATTAGTAGTTCCCAAACTGAGAGTCTTATGGTGATCCCAGGCCATGGGAAAGTGCAGATTGCCGGGCCCACCCAGCAGAGCTGGGGTGGGGCCTGAGAATGTGCATTTCAAACAGATCACCAGGCAATACTCATGGTGGTGGCCTGTAGAATCCTCTTTGAGCCTTAAAATCACCCTCTAGAATCTCAAGTGCTCTGGTCAGGCAAGCCCACTGCTGATGAATGTCAAGGCATATTCTTCTTTCTGCAAAACTGAAGGGGCTGGGCCGGGGATTTAGCTCAGTGGTGCTGAGGCCTGCCTGGAAAGTGGAAGGTCCTGAGTTCAACCCACGGTACAAAAAAACCAAACAAACAAAAAACTGAAGGGGCTGCTGAGCATGGTGGTACACACCTGTAATTGTAGCCATTTGGGAGGCTGAAGCAGGAGGATCACAAGTTTGAGGCCATCCTGGGCAATTTGATGTCTCAAAAAACAAACAAAAAGCCTGAGAGGAAGTTCAGTGGTAGAGCCCCCCTGAGTTCCAGCCCTAACACGCACACACCACACAAAAACAAGTTTCTGTTAAGTCTGGATAATAACAGTTCCTATTGTTCAGGAGAATATCAGTCCCAGTGGTCATCTGGCACTGTTTGTACAGAAAGAATTTATTTTAACTATTTTTTATGTCTTCCAAAGGTTCTAGTATTAAGCTCATATAAGTTGCTCAACGAGCATTCCTAATCCAAAAATCTAAAACCCAAAACTTTCTGACACCAAAACTGGGAAACTCCACACCTGACATTGTATGATAAGTCAGCATCAAAACACAGGCACAATACCAATAGTGTATAAAATTACTTTCAGGCTACGTGCATAAGGCGTCTATGAAACATACCTGAATTTTGTGTTTGGACTTGAGTTCACCCCCAAGATATCTTATGTGTATTCAAATATTCCCAAATCCGAAGGAAAAAAAAAACCCCTGAAATCTTAGACAGTTCTGGGTCTGATGGTTTCAACCTGTGTCAGCATTGCCAGAGCTGAAAGGCAAACCCATTCAAAGATGGGGAAATTTGAGGATTAAAGATATATTGGCAATGTATCACTAGACACAAGTGAGTGCCTTTTTAGAGGTGAACAGGCAGTAGTACTACTGAGCACGCACTGTGCCAGGTCCTATGCAGAGAGCTCTGCGTGTCTTGTCTCCTCCAGTCCTCGTGTCCCCGTGTGTGTGGTGTCATCACACCATTGCCCAGGGCCAAGTAGCTCACCCAAAGCTCATGGCTTGTAACTGGGGAATCACCATTGAAGCTCAGGCCTAGAGCCTGCACTGGCCCAGGCAGATCCCCATGGAGTCTCAAGAGGAAATGCCAGTGAGGAGGAGAGGGGTCCAGGGCTGTCTGCAGGAAAAGGCCAGGGGACATGCAGGGCTTGGGGGATGAGTTGGTATGCGAGGTGGGTTTGGAGAAGATAAGCATGATTGGGATGAAGAAGAAACAATGTGTAGGAAAAGACTCAGGAAGCAATATAAAGTGGCCAATATTTGCTCAGACTTTTAGGAGTCATGGAAATACAACCCACAGGGCAGAAGCTCCAAGAGATCATATATCTGCTGAATCTAGGGTAGAGTCTGTCTTCAGGTATGGCTGAATCTAGGAGCCCTCCGGGCTCTACTTCTTATTTTCTGACTTTTCTGAAGATGCATAATAGAGCTGGGGATATAGCTCAGTGGCAACAGTGCCTGCCTGGCAAGCACAAGGCTCTGAGTTCAATTCCCAGTACCAAAATAAATATAAAATAGTAACAATAATAATAATAGAAACAGAAATAAAGAGTAGGAATAAGGCTAGTGTCATAGTGCCGGGGTCCAATCTTCAGCTGCCTGACAGTTCTACTGCAGGACTTTGAGGCCTCAGAGTTTGGATGCATGTGCTGAAGGCTTCTCTTTCTCTCTTCCCTGGGTGAGTGTAGCAGATGGAGAGCTTCCTGTTGGCAAGCCTGCACCCCTGTTGTGCTGTTGGACTTCTCTGCGCTGCACTGGGTCCCATCCTGTCTTGTGTAGCACAAGACACAGATCTGGAGCAGTCTCTGGAGTAGACTCTGACCTGCTCAGGTACAGACAGTGGAACGAGAAGAAGTCTCTCTGTTTTATGGGTATCTGAACACCAGAGACTGAGAATGGAGATTTGTTTCTTATAGGGTTGGGAAGTCCAAGCAGGAGGGGCTGCCCACTTAATTGCCTCTTAAACATCCCACCTCTCAACATTGTTGCAATGAGGATTGTTTCCAACACAGGAACTTTGGGGGGGCACATTCCAACCCCAGTAGAGAGGGAACAGGAACAAGCTGCTTTTGTCTGTAGGAGGCAGGAAGTGCACCGAAGAGAGTGCTGGGCAGGTGTGTAAGCCTTCAATGAGCAGCGGCTGGACTACCAGGGAGAGTGCAGTTGAGATCGTCCTGGACGCTGGTCAGGGCGGAGGAGGGGATGCAGGGAGAGCAGGCTGAATGTCTGTCTTTGGCACACATCAGTACATTTGTTGGGGACCTCCCCAGGTCTGCTGCCCCTCTGACTGCTTTATGACAAGTTCTGTGCTAGCATCTACTGTAGGAAAACTCAGATGATGAAGATGTGCGCTTTCTGCCCCACTGGCCTCAGATCCTAAGTACCTTCTACCTTCCTGGGCTGCTCCATCCTGCCCAAGGACGTGCTACTAATCAATATCTTTTGTAACCACACCAAGAAGGACGAAGGAGGGTCACAAAAGGTGGATTAATTTTATTCATTTCCCCCTCACCAGACTGAGGAAAGGCACTGTTCTGCTCTCCATGTGAGCTAGCAAAGGGCAAGATACCATAGCCAGGAAGGGGTTTGAAATGTCAGGACATCTGCACAAACACTTCATGGGTGGTTCTGCCTTGCTTGGAGGTGCTTACTCCTGACTCCGCCTACAGATGGTGGGCGGGAGCCCTCTCATTTCATTGGTGGTAGAATCATGAATGAACACATCTGAGAAGCAGTCCCTTGTTCATTATCTTCAGGCCAGTCTACGTTGGAGAGGGCACTACCTATCCCCGTGTCATCTAGCATCCCAGCAGTTGGGGTCGGTGGCTCACATGCGTCTCTGCCTGGGCTGTTGTCTGATGCAGATTCCTGGAGGTGGGAGGCAAGGGTATGAGAGGGACCCCAAGGCAGTCAGCTCTCCTCTGCCACAGCAGTGAGGGAGGTGAGCTCACCTGTGGCAAGTGAAATAGGCCCTGTCTCTCTACTACCTCCCAAAGCTTCTTTGCCGCAGAAACGGTCAATGTTTAAATTTTTCCATATTGATGACTCTTCTTCCATGATTAAGAGGTAAGAGTGACATATGTACTTCTAGGAGTTGTTTGGGAAGAAGGCAGGAAGATTTGCAAGGACATGGAAAAAATCTCAAGACTCAAGTACCTATAGGTGTTGAGTTAGTATAAAACTCCATGTCCAAATCATAAGGAAGATTTGAAACAGATGCACAGCCTCTCTCGTGATGACCCTGCCCTTGTAGCCTCATTCCCTGGACCAGGAATTGGAGTATGTTTCTGGAAAGCACACGGGCAGGTGAGCAGAGGGTGGGGCTGGCCGTGCTCTGCTCACGTCTGGGAAGATGTACTCAGTCCTCCTAGATCTGGTGGGAGCTGTGAATAGGACTCATATAAGGGTTGTCACCATAAGTTCAGCCCCTAGCTAATGCCTGAGCTGCACTCTGCTCTAGGGGTACTGAGTTCACCAAACTCAAGTGCAGTGTGGACACTGGATACGACATAGTGGAGAAGTCAGCTCCTTCTCCCCAGAGTTGAGGTCAGAATTTTCATTGAGAAAAAGGGGGGAATTAGTGTCTGTTGACCATTTACTATGTGCCAGGTACTGTGTGAAGGTTTTTATATACAACCCTGCAATAAGAGGGCATATATTGTCTCAGGGTCATGTTGCTAACGAAGGGCAGAGCAAGGATTTGAACTCAGGTCTGCAAGACTCCAAAGTCGGTGTTTTCCTTTCCCAATATTAACCTATGGACATTGTGCTTGACTTGAAATCCATGTGGACACCATGATGCTGGTTGAGAACCACCAAGCCACACTACCCATGCCAACAAGCTTGGTACTCAGGCCAGTGTGCTGCAAGGCCAGCCAGTGAAATGGTGTTGGCCTAACATACCTGTTTTGTTTTGTTTTGAGACAGGGTCTTACTATGTAGCCCAGGCTGGCCTCAAACTCACAGCAATCCTCCTGCCTCAGCCTCCTGAGTGCTGGGATTACAGGCGTGTCCCACCATGCCTGGCTGGCCTCCTACTTAATGAATAGCTAAGGACATTGACCTAAGAAGCAAGGGCTTTGGGGAAGCTGCTAACTTTTAACTATGGCCTCCTCTGACATGCCCCCAGGGTCTCCAAAGGGGAGAACATTTTGATTTATAATAGTAACCCTTCCTTCCTTTTTTTCTCTTCCTGTCTCTCTCCATCTCATTCATAGAGAACACCGATTTTAAAGATACCACCTTGATTTTCAAAGCATGCTCCAGCGAGGCTAGGGACTCCATCACGTTGGCTCACAAGCTCCTCCTCGGGTGGGAGAAGGACCGAAGGAGAACAAGATGGTCTTTTCTCCCCACTTGCTTAAACTAGAGCCACTACTTTTGTGCTCTTTATGTATCAGCTTTCAATGTGCATGTACATCCAAAGAATGACTATTTTTGGCTCTTTTTTAAAGTTTGCAAACCAGTGCTTTCAAATGATGTTTCTGCAATCCCATAGGCAAAAACGTGTCTGTTTGGGGGGGAGTCTCTCCCCCCAGGACTGAAGAGACTGAGCGCTGCTAAGGAACTAATGGCTGTACAGACCCATTCTCTAGCCCCTCGTTTGATACTGGAAGCAAGAAGTGAATCTCCTTGCTTGAATGGTGAGGTTAGCCAGGATCCAAGGAATAAAAGGAAATGTGCTCTGGTTGATTTTGGAAGACACAGGAAAATAAAACCAGCTATTTGTTCTCATTGTGGCTTTTCAAGTTGGGAAGAGAAGGTATACAAGGTAACGAGTCCTCCTTATTTTATTGGGGAATTTCTTCTGCCTCCAGAGGGGACCTCCTGATTTCTTGGTGTATTTGCAGAAACCCTTCGAGGGCATCCAGCTGGCTGCAGAATTGGTGCCCATTTGAACCTGCTCCAACCAAGCGAATTGGCCCTCATGGGGAAATTCTTCTTGGCAGTATTGGCCTCCTTTTCGTCACCTCCTCTTTCTTCCGGCTGCTGCCCTTCACTTTCTCCAAGTCATAGAAAGTTAAAATATACACTTTGGCACCATTCCATAAAATCATTTGCTTTCTTCCCCCACATCACATTCCTCCGCACATTCTCTCCTTTCTGTGCTGAGAGCTCACTTCATTCTCATGGAAAGAACTTTTCTCTGGGGAATGGACATGTCTTGCTAAATACAGGAGCGATGGCCCACACCAGCCTCACATATTGTCCCAGTTATCCACGGTGGTCAGGTTTTCAGGCTAGTCCACAAGGTTTTCTGCCTTAGCCATAAGATGCCACACCGGTGTCTTAGTTACTTTTCTCTCATTGCTGAGACAAAAGACCCGAAACCCAAAGTTAAAGGAGAAAAGGTTTATTTGGCTGGCAGTTCATAGAGGTTTCAGTCCATAGTTGGCTGGCTCCAAGGCAGAGGGACACATGACAGAGGGGGACCACAGAGGAGAAACAGTTCCTTGCAGTCAGAAGGCAGCAAAAGCAACAACGGACCTTAACAGTGTCCTTCTGTCCCTTTTATCTTACCCAGACTACTTAAGGCAGGCAGCACTCACACCCTTAATCCTAGTGCCCTTGAGCCTAACATTGCACCATGAATCAATTCCAGCTTCACACACTCTAGATCCAGCCACCTCTGAAAAAGCCCCACCTATGACTGCATGAGGCTTGGGGGGGTCACATCTAGACACAGCCATAACAACTGGCATGGACTCTGTTGATGACATGGTGGAATGGACACAGCATAGCTTGAGGATTAGCTTGACTTGGGCTCTAACCCCCGACTATCCTCTGGCTTTGAGCTACTTACCCTCAGAGCTTCGTTTTCTCCCTATCAATAAAACAGAAAGCAATTTTACCCACTCCCATGTGAGCTTACCCTGGGGTAGGACGCTGGCAGAGCACTGAGCCATGTTTAGAAATTCTGGCTTCCTTGACAGTGCCTTGGCCCCCATTCACTGAGTCCAAAGACTCAGGCAAGTTGATGGACTCTTCATGTCCCATGAAAAGGGGGTAGGAAAATGCTACAGTTTTAGTAATTGACTAAAACAGAAAAACCAACCAGCTGATCGAATAATAAAAAGAGTTTCTGCCTTTATTGTTGGTATTTGATAAGAGGCAGAATTGTTCAACTGGAGAAAGATAGGCTAGATGGGCAAATGATGAAGATGCTGAGATTTCTGAACCCTTCGGTGGGTTCAAAGATGGCAATTACTGATCAATTTGGAGATGAAATCTCTTTAAAATATATCCTAGGGAAATGCGGACAGTTGCCTGTTTTCTGTTTCTCAGGACCACCTACCCAGCTGGTGGTGGGAGGGGTGGGTTGCAGGAGAAAAAGAATAACTGGGTCAAGGGAAGGGGTTAGTGTGGCTGGGCTAGAGCCTGAGTATTTGACACCTGGGTTGAGTCTCCCCCCTCCCCACGTACTGGGGTTTTTTGTTTGTTTGTTTTGGGGGGGGGGTTGTACTGGGGATCGAACTCAGGACCTTTCACTTTCGAGGCAGGCGGCAGAACCACTGAGCTAAATCCCCAGCCCAAGTGCTGGGGTTTGAACCCAGGGCCTTTGCATTGAGCTGCATCCCAGCCCTTCATAGTTATTATTTTGCCACATGGTCTTGCTAAGTTGCTCGGGCAGAACACGACTTTGTGACCCTCCTGCCTCAGCCTCCCAGTTTACAGGCATGCACCACCACTTGGTGGGCGGAGTCATTTCTAACAACCATCCTCCCTCTATATTAAAACTATTCTTCGTAATGATTACATCATGATTAATATATCATTATTTTCCTGATTTGTGATTTAGGACTGAACCATAAACATTTGAAAATGAAGAATAAATTTCAATGTTAAAGGTATTACTCAAATTCAGTAAAATCCGTTATGCATGAACTAATATTTGACCTTACCAAATATTGCATCTCATAATTCCTGGTCTTTTTTTTTTTTACCGTTTTCCATTTTAAATACAAATAATAATTGCAGGAGGGGGCTGGGGCTGTAGGACAGTGGTAGATCATTTGCCTGTCACACGCCCTGAGTTCAATTCCCAGCTGCACGAAAGAAAAAAAAGCAAAAATTTCCACACGTAACTCTCAATTTGACATGAGGTGACAGTAGAGAGCCTGAGTTTGCCTGTGGAACACGTTGGTTTATTTTCAGTGCTTGAAAAAACACTCAAAGATAACTGGTTTAGGGGCCAGGGATTTAGCTCAGTGGTGCCACCGCCTGCCTTGCAAGCACAAGGTCCAGAGTTCGATCCCCGGTACTAAAAAAAAAGATAATTGGTTTGGGAAGACACCATGCAATTTTCAGTTAACTTGCATGCTGTAAATGTGGTTTATATCTAAATAAAAAGGAAACATTTATGAAATGTTAAAAAAATTCCAGAAGATCACATAGAATAGCCAGACTGAAGTGAATCATGTGTCTTGTCTTTAAAATCACTGTGGTTTCACTGTGATTCTACTGCTTGAACCCAAGGGTGTGTGGTACCATGGGGGGCTGAGATTCAAAGTGCACCTTAAGCCGAGTTGAGTGATTCTGAGCCATTGAGTTTACTTTTCAAATGTCCATGTAGTTTGTGTGTGTCTGAGACCCTCCCTCTAACTGCCATGTGAGATACAATTTCTATTAAAGAATAGTTAATAAAAACATGCTAGTCTGAGGCTTCCACATATTACTAAAACTTAACAGCAATGGCAACAGCTGTTTAGAATTTAGACCAATAAAAGATTTTGGGGGATGAGTATTTTAGTATCAGCACTGTTGTGACTTGCCGGAGCAAGAGGATGATAACAGGAAGCCTGAGTTCGAGTCAGTGTTACTATCATTTCTATGTGGCCCTCCTGTTGCTTGTCCACCTGGTGGTCTGTTTTCACCCCTACCCACCTGTACCACAGCTGCGGCAGACACTGTTGGCTGCCTACCCAAAAGCCATTCTTGCTTCCTCTCCTAACAGAAGTGGGTTTTTCTTGTTATTAAACATTGATATAGCTGGGCATGGTAGTGCACGCCTGTGATTCCTGCACTCAGGGAAGCTGAGGCAGGAGGTCACAAGTTTGTGCACAGGCAGGACAACTAAATGATTTAGGGAAACCCTGTGTCAAAATAAAAAATTTAGGGCGGGGATTTAGCTCAGTGGTTTTGCCGCCTGCTGCACAAGCACAAGGACCCGAGTTTGATCCCCAGTACCAAAAAAAAATAAATAAATAAATAAATATTAAAAATTTAAAAGTTCGCTGGGGATATAGCTCAATGCAAAGGCTTGGGTCCAATCCCTGGTACCACGAAACAAAACAAAATATCAAAGTGCTCAGGAAAATCCAGCCTTTCTTCTCCCTTCAGGGAGTCAATATATTTTTAGCCAGCCACGGCAGGTCACTTCTCCTTTGACAGTGATTGGGATTTTTTGGTACCGGGAATCGGACTCGTGTCCTTGCACTTGTGAGGCAGGCAGCGGATCCAATGAGCTAAATCCCTGGCCCCTGACAGTGATTAGTTTTGAGTAAGCAGTTGACTGGATTTTGGCCATTAAAAGTGAGGATAAATCTGTTTGAGTGGGGATGGAAAGCTCCTGGGCAAGATTTTCCTCTGTACTAAATGCAGATCAGGCTGAGCATGATGGGGCACACCTGTAATCCCAGCTACTTGGGAGGCTGAGGCAGAAGGATTGCAGGTTCAAGGCCAGCCTGGGCAATTTAGTAAGACTCTGTCTCAAAATAAAATTAAAAGAAAAAAGACTAGCTCAGTGGCAGAGTGCATTGTAGGATACTTTGCGTGCAATCCCCAGTGAAAGAAGGAAAGAAAGAAAGAAAGAAAGAAAAAAAAAGGAAGGAAGGAAGGAGAAGGAAAGAGAGAGAGAAAAGAAAGAGAAATAAGGAGTGACCCTTTCCTCAGCACAAACACACCTGTGCCTTCACCCCTTCCTGGTGAAGAAGTTATTCTCGGCCTACAAGAACCATCCTTCCAGCATGGCAGGCCAGGCTGGAGGCAGAAGTCCGTGTGCTAAGGATGGGCCAACACAGAGGAACGCCCTGACCCTGGAATGTTTGCCGGGTGAGATGATGGCCTCTTACTCTCTAGGCCATCGTCTCTTGATGCTCCCATTGCTTGAAGCCAAAAGCAACTTGGAGGTACAGCTGGATGTGTGTGCTCTTGGGAAGAAGATGGTCCTCAGAAGGTAGTTTATCTCAGGACAGAGGACACCAGGGAAAGGGAGAGCACAATCGGTCCCTGGTCTCCCAGATACAGTGGGAGAAGAAAGCAAGCAGGGGTATCCGGCCAGACAACCGTTGGTTGGCTTTAAATGGCACCACTGACCGGGATATCTTAGCAACCCAAGCGGGACCCGAGTTCTGCGAGGTGGCTGGGTGGACGGTGGCAGGGTCCACGTGGGCCTTTATAAGAGAGTAATATGTAACTCGAAGAGAGGCTACAGACAGGAACCCGCCAGCTGCTGTACTCATCCCAACCAAAGGGGCGGTGTCAACAGTAAAATAGTCCCCGGGAGAGAAGTCAGTGGCCCCAGGCCAGGCACTGATTCAGTCTTTGGCCTGCTTCTCTAGAAAACAGATCCCTGAAGCCAGCACTAAAAAGCGGACTCATCATCCTTGGGACAGGGCAATGCCAGGGAACTGAGGTGCTGTAAAGGAAAGTGAGATGCGGAGAGGTACCAAGCAGTGCCACACGGGCTGCCGCTCTGTGGGCCAGCCCTCCGTATCCAACCTCCCAGGACTGAGCGGGCTGCTTCGTCTGCTCTGGATGGTTTTAAAAGGAAGCCCATGAGGAAGCAGCACACAGAGGGGAGAGAGAGAGGAAGTTGGGGCATTTCTCCCCTTCTCAGCTGTAGAAGCCCGAGCTCAGGCAGGGAGAGTGGAGGTGAGACTCTCCTGTTGGGGTGATGACAAAGAGAAACTAAGGGGCAGTCTGAGGACCTGAGAAAACCCCCACCATTCGTGAGAATGTGAAATAGTTGTCCTTTGGGAGGCAGGGGCCGCCCGTCCCTCCTCATCCTGCCTCTGTCCCTCACCTTGTGGGGCTCACACACCCTCCCAAGGCCTTCGACCCCTTCTCCTCCTTCCTTCTTCCTTCCAGGCCCTTTCACATCACCCTTTCAGTTTGCTTTCCAACCAAGCCCCCAGGGTGAGTGTAAACCTCCATCTGTGCCTTCAGTGAGAGTAAAGAGGAATTATGGCTGCTCCCTGCTCTGCTGGCTGGTAGAATTACCCCCAAAGCCGTGTTTATCATGCCATGGAGCTGGATGCCACGTTTAATGTGCTATCTGCTTTGACCCCAGGTGTCTCTCTGCATCACTGCTCTCCCACCAGCGAGCCCGCAGTCTGTGGCTCTGCCGAGGGTCATTGCTGACAAGTGTATTACCGGTGTTTATCCATATTAAATCTTGCATTGGTGACTGCCTTTTACCCATTTTTCTAAATTCTCAGTGGTTCTCCTACAGTTGTCTTGCCCTTCTTGGAAAGGCAGATTCTCCGAAGTTAGAAATTCTATTGTAGCTTTGCATTCCCAACTGCTTAGAAGAATAAAGACGTTATGGATGGCCCTGCTGCAAGCCTGAGCTTTCATCTGGAATTGGTACTGACCCATTCATAATGACATCATTCAGAGCAGTGGGGAGCACACCAACAGGACTGGTTTAATTACAACATACATCTGTGAAGGTAGTGGTTGTCCCGTGTTTTTCATGTAAGAGCACGGTTTAAGCAATCATTGTAATCATGCTTTATATAGATGCAGTGCTTTACATTTAACAAAACACCTCCATTTAATTTTTTCTTAAAGCCTAGAAGTTTCTACTATTTATTTTTCCTCTCTGCAAAACATTTTATAAGAGCAAAATTAAGGTGCATTTTATTTTGAAAAACAGGGCTGGGGATTTAGCTCAGTGGTTCCACCGCCTGCCTCCCAAGCGCAAGGACCTGGGTTCGATCTCTGGTAGCCCCCCCCACCCCATACAAAGAAAACTAAGAAGTTTACCTTAATTGAACCACTAGGAAATAAAAACATATTCAATTGTCCTCAGTTTTGAATTTTATGTTATTAATGCTAGGAAGACAAGCTCAGCCACCAAGTTTCTTTGTAGGCACATTTAAGTGGTTGGGGTACCTTAAAATTAATTTTCCCAAAGTTTCCTGTATTTCACGGTTCCCCTAAGATAGTTATCCTTGAGGATGGAAATAGAGATTGAGATTGTAATCCAGAATCTGTGAGTGGTTCTGCTGCTGCCTCGCAAGCGCAAGGACCCGAGTTTGATCCCCGGTACCAACAAAAAGAAAACAGAATCTCTGAGTTTACAAAGCAAATTGTTTATTCTTTCTGGGGCTGTTGCTGACCACGGGGATTGTGGCAGTCAAAACTATCATAAGCCACAGAGAAGTCTTTCTTAGACCAATGATGAGTCTCTAGGAACAAACTTCTTGTACTATTTCAAGCCAACTGTGTGTTATGCTTACACGGGTGCCAAAGTCTCAAGAAGTTGGATGATAAATTAATATGTGACACTGACAAAAATAAGGTCAAGTTTCTTTGTTATAAGAAAAGAAACCACAATCCACTGTAATGGAAAATATTTAATTAGACAGACAATTCATTCAGTCAATAGCTAGTTGTTCAGTGCCTCTTAGCTACCAAATACTCTAACCGCATGGCCATCTTTCCTGCACTTCTTCCTCCCCCTCCTCCCTTCTCTTTGTGCCTCTCCTACGTCTGCTTTTCTCCCCTAGAAATTTGGCAGGGGAAAAAACTATTACAGTTATGGTGTCCTCCTGTTCTCCTGGTGATCAGGAGGAAAAAAAGACCTTTGTTTCCAGGAAGTGACAAATGTTGTTTTCCTGGTCCTCCACCTGCCAGCTGACTGCAGTTCCCACTGCACACAGGGCTGCAGGAAGAGGGCATCTTGGTGGTGGTGGGGAGCTGGAATACATTATTCAGCTATGTGGATAAGAATGGGATCTGGAGGCACAGGGAAAAAATAATAGAACTTTGAAATACCTGGAAGTTATCCCAAGACCCCTGGCAGAGATGTCACATAATGAAATGGGCGAGGGTGAGTGTGGAAGACAACCCAACCATTTAGCCACTCAAGAAGTCCCCTTCGTATTTTATTTAGTGTCATGGCAGCAGTGCTAACAGGACGTGCGCCTTCTTGCCCCAATAATGGCCCATTACAGCTTCAGGAAAAGCCATCATGTTTCCCCAGCATTTATCTGTCAGCAGGAGACTATTATGGAGCACAAACTCACATTGTTTTAGCTTTATCAGTTAATTATGATCCTCGGACCAATGCCAGCCAATGGGCTGACAGTGTGCTGACCACCACTCAGGGATATAACCCTATACCCAAAATCGAAGCATGTGAGAAAGACAGTAGGTCCACAAAGGTGTGTGGTCAGGGACACTCCTCCAGCCAGGACCCCATGGAGCACTGTCCCCAGAGATGCTCAGGTTAGGCTCCCCGTCCAGGCCAGGCCTACCATAGTCATCCACTGAGGACTTTCAATGGATGCCCCACCCGGACTCACCTTCTGCAGCCCTCACTTCGGGCAGAAACAAGCGTTGCTGGAGATTCAGACAGTTCCACCGAGGCATCCTGCCCTTCCTGAGTTGGTGGTAAGAAGTGGTGGCACATGTGGGGTGTTTCCCAAGGCATCATTCCCACCTGGAATCTTGGCTTCAGGGAATGTGGGTATGGGTGAGGTTAGGGATGGCATAATCAAACAATTAGCATTCCCGAGTCCACCAGGCTCTGAGAGCAGAGGGCAGTCGCTCCATAAACGCCTGATGGGTCTTTTCAGCAAGGGAGAAAGCTAGCAAGATCTCTGCTCTCCTGGACTAACGTGGACTCACTGCATCCTGCTGAGCTACCTGGCTTGAAAAAGGCAAAAAACTTTCTTTAAGGAGGGAATTCAAGGGGGATGGCTTGCTTCTGCCTTATTTGTGCAAAAATGACTGGTGTCAGGGGAAGGTGATTCAAGGGAGGGAAGCCACAATCAAAACTAGGCTCTGTGAAGGGTGGGGATTTCCACTAGACCTTTGGCAAGGGATGCTGTACTGGCGTCAGGTGCACAGATTATGAAAGACCACACCACATGCAGGAGCAGGCATTAAGACAGCCACGCTGAGGACTGAGCCAGGCTGTGATGGGAAATAGGAGGTGGGTGGTTAACACGGACCTGTGTTTGAACAGATCCAGGACCTTCGTCATGCTTTGTGTCCCTACAGAGATACAGGCTTAGGGAACAGAGTGGGCTATGCTGTGTGCGATTCTGCTTCCTAATTACCTGCCATGGATCCGGACAGTAGGTCAGGAAATCAGTTGCCAGTGCTTCCTTTTGCCCTCCCAAGAGATCATCTGGGGACACAGAAAGCTATGTCCTCTCCGCCTATCAGGTGAAGCGTGTATGGAGAGAGATGCTCTTGGGATGGTTCTTGGGTGGCTTTATAGTCCTTGGCAAAGGACTTGCACTCAGCGAAGGAGGAATCAGGGAAAGGGAAGGGACCTGCCAACAAAGATTTAGAAATAGAACAAGTAGAGATTCAGAGGCCACCAATGGCATATTTTGCCAGTTATTCCCTGTACAACCTTGGGTAGGACATTTCACTGTACAGATGTACAGAGTTCTTGATTTGTCAAACCCAAGGACAGTCCTAAATACAGATGCCCTTCGACTTCTGATATAGGGTTACACCCCATAAACCCATTGGAACTGCAGCTATCACTAAGTTGAAAATGTGTTGAATGAACACACCTAGCCTACCAAACATCACAGCAATACTGCACGCTGTGGACTGTGTAGGTGGGTTGGAGCTGCAGCTTGATGCTGCCGCCCAGCACCTCAGGGGAGCACTGGACTGCATGCCTCCAAGACCAGGAAAAGAGCAAAATTCAAAATGGGAAGTATGGTTTCTTCTGAATCTGAATGGCTTTCTCACCATAGTAAAGCTGAAAAATCATGGCAAACCACGTAAATTAAGGACTGTAATTCCCTGAGTTGAGCCCTTCCTGCCTGTAAGGTTTCATGAGTGTAATAAATATCTATTTAAGTGAGTTTGTCACAAAAACAAAGTGAGCCACTGTCACCTTATACCCTGTGCGATTACCGTGTCTAATGCTTTTTGTCCTATTCCCTTTGGCTGGCTTGCCCACTTGGGGTGTCAGAGCTGGGCATAGGGGAGTGAAGGGGTGGCTCAGAACTTTTGCTGGAGGTGAACGCTGAAAATAGGAAATCATGATTGGCTGAATACATTTCAAGCTTGAAGGAAGCCAAGAGCTTTGCCCACCCCACCCCACTCCTCGCCCTGCACAACCTTTGTTTTCTGGAGAAGAGATGACCTTCACAAGGTCACATGAAGTCAGGACCAGATCCCGGAGTGCTCTGTACATTTCCACACTGTGGCTTCTGCAGCCAGAGGTGTGGAACCTGACCCTGGCTATAGGGAGGAGCCCGACCTCCATGGGCTGGCTGAGGATGAATGGGGAAGGCTAGTCTTCTATGCAGAGTGTGAGCTGGCCAGGTTTGCCTGTGTATCATAGGAGATGCTGGATCATGGCACCAGGGTATCCCAGCCTGCTGGCCCTCCTCTCTCCTCTAGTAGTACGAAAACTCACTTTTGCTGGGAGGGACAGGAGAAAGCACAGGGCCCAGAGCTGTGGGGAGGATCTGGGCAGGCACAGGCCAGAGGAGGGCTCCCTGGAGTCTCAAAAACCTCCTTGGGGGTCTGGGGATTTAGCTCAGTGGTTTCGCCGCCTGCTATGCAAGCGCAAGGACCCGAGTTCGATCCCCGGTACCAAAAAAAAAAAAAAAAAGTAAAAACCTCCCTGGGTGGTGGTGGTGGGGGTAGCTCAGTGGTTCCAGCGCCTGCCTCAAAAGCACCAGGTCCCAAGTTTGATCACCGATACCAAAAAAAAAAAAAAAAAAAAAACTCCTTTGGTGCCACTGCCTGCTTTGCATGCGCAAGGTCCTGAGTTCAATCCCCAGTACCAAAAACCCCCAAACAAACAAAAACCCTCCTTGCTGCTCTGAAGAATCATCCACTATGCCCAGAGGCGAGGTTCTCAGCTCCTGCCCCAGGACCTTGGAGGCAGAGGATAATTGTGGACAGGTCAGGCCCTGTTGGGTGCTGGGAATTCTGCAGGGAAACAGATAGATGCAGTCCCTCCCTTTATGGGGCTTACCGTCCAGTGAGGTAAGGGTATTAGGTGGGAGTGTCACGGATGCCAATATATCTGCGATGACAAGCTGGGCTTGACTACTTGGAGAGTGAGTGGCAGGAGGTTCTGGTGGTGTCTGCAAAGTGGGGACTTTTGGTGGCAGGTACAAAGATGGGTTTAAAGCAGTGTGGCATGGGCTGTGGTGGGGTGCAGAGGGACCCACAGATACCTGTCATGTGAGGCCTTCCTTGTGAGCCAAGCCTGGGGCCTCGTTCCTAACTGCAACAAGGGGACACTTTATGTACCTGCTAGAAAGTGGGGCCTAGCTGCTGTATGCTTGGAGAATGGGCCTCTGGGGGGCAGAAAGGATGCAGAGAAACCAGTTACTGAGGTCCTGGCAAGAGATGGGGTTGAGTAGAACCCAGGCTCAAAGAAAACACCTATGCACCCCTCTTTCTGTCTCTAACAAAGTATCTATGTGATTAAATTTTTTTCTGAGACTGCTGGGGGTCTGCTGACAGCAGACCCCTTCATCCATCTCTTGGGGAGATCTCGTTCCTCCACTTCCACACATATGAAAAATCTCCACTCCTTCCCCAGCCCCACAGTGACATTTATCCAAGTAAGCATCATCTGTGAGGCTGCTGCCTGTTTTCCCAGCCCCTCCCTGAGGGGGTGGCCCCTCCTGGGGTTCCCTACCACCTCCCTCCCTGCTTTATTCCTGAAATGCATGACACTGTCTATAGTTACACTCCATTTAGACATTATTTTGATGATAAAATTATGTCTTCCCCCCTACTGCTCATTGTCTTCTGTAAAATATAGGAGAATAAGGTGGTGGTCTCTCCTGAGGGCTTTTCCCCCCTTTTAAATAATTCTATACCTACCCCCCTTCCCACACTCATTTGAATCATCAAATTGATTATTATCCCTGTGGCGGGCACATCTCAAAAGATGAAAAGCCGCACAGAAGGATTGGGGCTTGACTTACAGCTCATTTTGGTACAGTGGCAGCCCATAATACTCTGGTTCATGGAGGGAGCAGGGATGCAATGCAGGTGTGTTTGTAGCCGGGGATTCAGGTGTGTATTTGAAAGTGTCTGCTTGTGCCTCGGCGTGGCTGTGGCAGGTACGTTGGGGATTTAACCAGGATTCATTCCCCTAAGCAGAGATGGATTTAGGCGTCTCTGGGCCACTGCTCAGAGTTGCCAGTGAGCATTTTATGGATGTACACCCTGCATCTAGCCTTATGTCAGCGGTGTTTCAGAAGTGACTGGCCCAGGTGAGGGAAGCCGGGGAGGGAATCTACTCCTCTTACCCTCTTTGATTGGGCCTCACCTGCCAGTCTGACTCTTTGCACATGTGGGCTCTAAACATAAGGTTTGAGGCTGTGAATGTCACAAGGCGCTGAACGCTACTCAAGAGTATGGAGATGGGAAAATGTGCCTCACTTTTAACTGGAAAATAAACCCAATCCAGAAGGCTGAGAGGCGAGTCTGTCTGCCGGTTAAAAGAAGGGGCGACCTGTGTGTGGGGGGGAGTTGGATAAGCAACAATTCGCCCCCCATTCCCAGTCCTACCAGGCACTGGACCTTTTCTGCCCCTTTATCCGCGAAAACACAAGCCTTAGGGCTCTAAACATCCAACCTCCGATTCCTCCGGAGATGGGGACCTTGCGCGTCCGCTCGAGCGTCTTATTCATTAAAGTCTCCCGGGCGGCCCCCTCCCCCACCCGGGCTGGATTCTGTCACTTTAAGTCCAGCCCCTGAGAGATAGCCAATAGGAGCCAAACCATACATCAGTCTCTGAGCCTTAAAGCTACAGTAGGGTTAGTGGGCTCCAAGTCTCGGGTGCCCCAGCCTCCTCCGCGGCTTCGCATCCCCTCTGCCCGCTCTCTCCGCTCCAAGCGCGCGGATGAGTGGGAGCGTGGGGCGGCGCGCGCGCGGCTCCTGGCCTCCCTCCCCTCGCAGGCCGCTCGGCTCGCGGTGCCCCTGCCGGGACTCGCACCTCGCCCGTGCCCTTCACTCGTCTTCCGCGTGACTGCCCCGCCGCCTTTCTCCCCCAACTGGGAATGCTCAAAGGGGACTGATGGACGTGTCCGAACTCTGCATCCCGGACCCCCTCGGCTACCACAACCAGTAGGTGCCTCTCTTGTCGGTCTGTCCCTCTGTCTTTCTGCCCGTCTGGCTGTCTCGGTCCTGGGTGTCGCAGTTTCTTCTACATGTTCTTGAGGTGGCAGGGACTTCGGGGACAATCGGGCGACAGTAGGAGGGGAAAAGCCTTATATTCCTGGGTTTTTCTCTCGGACTCACACCCGCCTCTAACTTTTCCCGCATTCCCTTTTATGAGCCCTCACTTTTAGGCAGGAGTAGCGTTTTCTCATCCACTCTGATCGCGCTCCGCCGGGAAAAAACGTTTTAGTTCCCGTGCAAGGGAGGCGGAAGCGCAGAACAGGTGCAGGATCATGGCTCTGGGGAGGTTCCGTCCCGTCCGCGAAAGCTTCCCCGCGGGCGCTTTGATTGTATTTACATCCTGGTGACCAAAAATGATCTTGCCAAGGGGAGAAAATCGAAAGCTCCCCGATCGGTTGGGAACTGTAGGCGGCTCTCGCCGCGCTCGCCGGGAGGTCCCAGTGGGGCGCCCCGAGGGTGCGCACACCGCTGCGGTGCCCCGGAGCCCGGGGGTGCGGGGGCGCGGCCTGGGCCACGCCGCGCTTTGCACGCCCTGCGCGGGCAGCCGGTGCCCCGCCAGGAGTTGGGTAGCACTAGGCTCAGCGCTGCGGCGGAGCCCAAGTTAGTGCGGAGTTTTGGGGGAGGCTTCGCTCGCGGAGCAGACGGACTTGACTCGTGTCCCGGAGCCCCGGGGCTAGTGGCGAAGAGCCTGCCGTGGTCGGAGGGGCGAGGGCGCTGTCGCGGTGGCAGGACGAGGCTCTCCTTTTCCTCCATCCTTCGGGCGGCTCCCTGGCCCCGGGGCGCACGCCGAGCGCACAGAGTGGGAAAGTGGAGAATTGACCCCCCTGCGCGGCTGGTGGCTGCCCCGCGCGTGCTGCCTGGGCTCTCCCGGGCTCCACACTGCCCGCCCGTGCTTTCCTCCCTGCGCCCTCTCCTGTCGCTGCCCCGCCTGCTGGAGTAGCTGCCGGGTCTCCTCGGAGCGCTCGGTGTCCCACAGCGGGTGCGCGCTTGCAGAGTGGTCCCTAGGGCGGCTGAAAAATGAAACCTCTCCGTTGTCTCGGACAGCTTTTCTGCTTAACTTTGTGCTCTTCTTCCTTTCCCCACCCCCTGAAGCAAACTACACTGCCGAAGTCCGTGTTTCTTTGGTTGTATCAGTTTTTCAAATTTGTACAACAAAATCCCCCTAATGTAGCACCCTGACGGCATCTCGGAAATAAATAGCCTAGACCTTGTGGGGTTCCGGAAAGTAGCCCCCTGCTTCGCAGTGCAGACTGCCTCCATCAGCGGGGCGCACGCGTGGGACACGATGCAACTTCACAGCTGCTGCCTGTGTTGATGACCGGGTGCCCCGGCTGGGGTTTTTGGTTCTAGTTTTAGGATCCTTAGAGGGTCCTTTAGATGCCACCAGAATTTAGGCACTGTGTCGTGTCAGAAGAAGGCATTGTGGTGGGAAATAAGGGGAATCCTTAAATCTAATGGGTTCCATTTTCCTCGGCTGGAAAAGTGCTTTTCATTCTCTTCAAAGGTTACACTGGTTGCAGCTTGGTCGGCTCGGGGCGAGGTCACACTTTGCAGTGGCCCTTCTGAGGAAGTGGAAGACCTAGAGGCGGGGAGGGGTTATGGAGGCTGTGGACAATAATGCCGGTGGGACATTTCCTCACATGAAATTACCAGCTCCAACAAATATTAGATATTTAAATTATTTAGGCTCCCTCTTTTCAGAGGTGACTTCTTTAGTTGAGCTCAAAATATCTGTTTGTCTTTGGCTCAAGTCATAGTCAATCAGTATGAAAATATGTAGGGTGAGGGAGTACATTCTTGTGATCATGTTGACCAGAAAAGCCAGGAGAAATGGAAGGTTTAGCAGCTACTAAAGAAGTACCTAAGGTTTAGCAGGTACTTCTGGGGTTGACAGGAACCCTGACTTGAGTTTGAGGAGGAATGTGGGCAAAAAGGGAACGTCGGGGAGGCAGCAAAGGGGATGTGGGAGCAGACATCCTGGGTGTCAGGGCTGAAGTGGAAATCATTTCTAAACTAAGGTTGTCAGTGGTTTCTATCTCCCACCTTTCCTGATTTCTTTGCCCTCCCCCTCAAAAAATAAGCTTCTCACTCCACAGGGCACGGGAAAAGCCAAAAACACACCTGCTCTCTCCACTGGGGAATGAGGTGTCCCTGTGGGATGCCATTTCTCAAAGCCCAGGACCTGCTAGGCAGCAGCCCTAAGCATCAGTGAGCTGGCCCTGCGCATAGATGCACGTCTCCCAACCAGGGTTTACGTTTTCCACGGTGCAGGAGCCGGTATGCCAAGGTTGGGCCTGTGGAGGTCAGAGGCTGGTGCCTGTGGGAGGCATCTTTCTGACCTCTACCCAAGAGAGGCTGGGTGACAGCTAGCGTTAGAGCCATCAGTAACAAAGTACCAAAAGGGGGACTGCATTTTGGGGTTTGTCCGAAGGACAGTAGGATGAGTCCAGTTGTTACAGTGCCAAAGTGTCTCTGGGACTGTACCGGTGAGGGCGTTCTTGTGCTTTGCACAGTTTTTACCCAGGCAGGGTAGTTGATGTTCAAAGACTTGAGAAGACCCAAGAGCACAGGCACCGGAGTTTGGGAAGAGAAAATGTCACTGCTCTGCTCTTGCCTGTAACATACAGTGTTTTATAACGCTCAGTGTCATTCTCCCTGTCCCACGTGAGAAGTGACACACTATGAGACAACACATACACCTTCCTACCTTTCTTACCTTCAGTTTCATTTTCCTGTAGCCAGTCCTGTAGGTGACTCCATTACCCTTTCTGATCAATATTTTATGTACATATATAATCAACGAGAGCAGGAGTGAGCGTGCTCGGCTCTGTGTCCCTGGGTACAAATGTGTCCACAGTGGGACACATTTGGGACCCAGGCACAAAACCCAAGAGGGGCTGTGGGAGGGTACCACCATCCGATGACCATTTTGCCGTTGTTAAGGGAACAAAGAACAAACTGTCCTGCACGTAAAATATGTGGGTTCACACATAGGAAAAATGCCACATGGTAATTCAGAATCAGTGACCCAGAGAAAAACAAAGGGGGGAATTAATTTTTAATGGTACATTTAAAAATAAATCAGAGTGAGGACATTTGTCTTGGTTTTCCAAGGCAGGGGTCTAGAAAATAAGCCTTTCTGTGTTGGCCACTGTTCTGCAGGTGCAGGTGGCTGGAGAAGAGGGTGGGTGACAGGAGGTGGCAGTCACTGAGCCCCAGGGCTCAAAGTGGAGAAAACATGTGCTCAGCGTCACAGGGCTCATTCCCGGCTAAGGTCCTTTCCAGCTCAGTGAGATCCTGACATCCCTGGAAATTTCCTCTTGGAGCTGATTATTTCCCCCAACTCCTTTCATTTTAGAAACAATCCTCTATTTTACTAGTTCTTAGAATATATGAAATATATGGAAAGATGTTTCTTTACCAAAGAAGAAGACAATGCTACAACCTGACCCACCAAACAGGAACCTTTTCATTCTATTGATTTGGAGTAATCAATAAATATTCCATTTAGTCCAAGAGAAAAGGATGAAGGGGACTTTCGGGGAAAGCACTCCAAGGGAGGTGGCTGTGACAGAGAGATCATGTCACTCCTGCCTTCCCAGAGTGCTCCTGTCCCTAGCACAGGGGCCTCTTGTAAGTGCCCCTGCATGTCCCCTTCAAGTTCCTAAAACAGGACATTTTGCCAAATGGCTTTAAAAGGTAATCCAAACTCACTGAAAAAGTTCATGTCCTTCTTCAGTCCTCTGGAAAATGCCTTGTTTCTCTTGAGTGAAGATCTGCATCGCTCTAGCTGGCCCCAAAGAAGAGTCTGGGAGACCCTGGGAGAGCTGGTGGCTCGGCAGGTGGTGCAGTAGCCGTGTGCATGAGTCGGGTGCAGGAGAGAGCATTCAGTAGGCAGCACCCAGAGCAGAGACGGCCTGCTTTTGACCTGGCTCTCAGCACCTCTCTTTTGAACTTACCTTCCCAGGTACTTCAGATGATAGCCTCAAAATGATTAAAATTCCTTTGGTTCCAAATTTAAGGGAAAGAATAGCAGATATTAAATTCCCCTTAATAGAATTTAAGGGGAAAACTAGCAGATATTTAGGCTACAATCCAGCCACTTCTTCAAAGTAAAGCCCACCTCACACCTGAACATCCCTGTTCTGACATCTTCCCTCATCTATGTGCCCCTCTCTTCAGGAGACCCTTGAAGCATTCTTCCATAGGACAGGATCCCTGCTCCAATGCAGCCAGAGGTCCTCAAAACCACCCTGGAGCTTCTGTTTTGGATTCTGGTGGCTCTTGACCAAATGTTCCCCTGAGGGGGACCCTTCCTCGGCTAGAATTTCAACCTCTGTGTGCACTACGGTTTCTGGAGGGTGTGTGGGCCATGAGCATGGGGTCTGCAGAATGTTCCCCGGAAGCTGTGAAGTTGGGGATGGATTGGAACCAGACCAGTGAGCCCCGAGCCTTCCTGAACATCCTGCCTGCTGCCCCTGTGGCCCCTCACCAATTTCTAGGGATAAATCCTTTTAGCATGTTCGTGCTGGTGACCTTGATAGAGTTTTGTCATTGGTGAATTTCCCCTTTCTGGAGTCCTAGCAGACTCCAGCCTCTGAGGAATGGTCATGGATCTGGTCATTCCGTGGAGGAGGGTCCCATAGGCTTCAGCTGGCCCTGGTGTCCCCTGCTGTGGCTGGGGCGGCCTGTGGGGGGATTATATTGGATGTCCCATCGGCTTGTGTGGTCAGGTCCCTGCACAGGGAGGTTGTGGTGTTTATAATTGCAAATGTAATTAGCAGACCAGCCATGGGGACTCGGTTACTCAACTTCTCTACACATCACCGGTGACCCCTGTGCTGACTGGCCCGGCGGATTAACCCTCACAGGACCAGTCTGCCTGTACCACTGACTAGGCCACTGACCTTTCACTGGCAATGCAGCGCTGTGCTGGGACCAGACATCTTCCTCGGACGGGATGTCAGGGCAGTGACTGGGAGGGCTTGGTTGCTGGGTTTTTTTTTCTTTCCTTAGAGTACTGGGCTAGTGACCCTCACCTCTTGTGACAGTGGGACCTTAAATAGCAGTCTACTGGGGCACTTTCTTGCATGCTGGGAGGATGTGATGGGAAGACTCTGGGCCATGCTGGTCAGTTCTGTGGCTCTGGGAATGGTGATGAGGGGAGTAGGGCTCAAAAGGGGCTCTTGATGACTTCCGCCTAGTGCTCCTGAGGCTCGGGGGCAATGGCTTGTATTCACCCATCTCATCAGCCTCTTCCTGGAGCTGGCTTTGGGAGGGGAGCACTCACTGCTGCCTGGGCTCCTAGCGAGTGTGTGCGTGTTTGTGTGTGTGTGCGCGCGCGCGCGTGCTCTGAGGAGCTTTGCAGCTTCCAGCTGTCTTGTTCAGGCATCTGGGGGCAGTCCAGTCTTTGGAGAGCTCAGGCTCAGTTTGTTTCTGGGAGCCGAGAACCCCCTCAGCTAAGTGCTTAACCAAAAGACCCCAAAATGCAGAAACATGGAGCTCCACGGTATCTTTCCCTTCCTTAATGTATTTGTCTGCTTCTCTCAGGTGCCTTTCTCTACTGATCAGGATTAGAACCAGAAAGGATCTTAATGGGCCTTTACTTTTAAGTCTTGCTTAAGGGAATGTCACTCTGTTTCATGATGCCATTAAAGCCCTGTTGTAGAGGATGTTTCTGACCATCAAAAGCCATGTCCATTCTAAGAGGGTTTCTGATGCTGAGGCTCTCTGTGTGTGAGCGTGTGTGCAAGTGTGTGCCAGTGTGTTATGGTAGAAAGTTCCTTTGAAGAAGGTTAACAGTGGGCAGAGGGCTCTGCCCTTTAAACATGGCCGCTGCTGCCTGCTGTGGCCCTGGCCCTGCTGAGGTCTGGTGTGGCCATATTTAGGATGGGCTGCTTGTACCTTGGGCTTGTGGGTCCACAGAGTGGCCAGAGACCTGCTGACTGGTTGTTCCAGTAGCCTGGGGGTTTCAGTCTTCCCTAAATGCCTCTCTTCAGTTTTCTGGCCTCAGTAGGACTGGGGCAGACCCCAGAAAGGGAGAGAAGGGCATCCTGCCCTCCTCCGGAGTCACTAAAGGCTACACTCACAGGGGCACCTGGCTCCTCCACTTCTCTGTTCTGCCTGAAGTGACCATGGACAGACTGTAGCTGAAGGGGTCACACATTTCCTTAAATCAATCAGAGAAAATCACAGTGGTTAATCTGCCAGTAGGACTTTCAGTACGGAATCTGTTAAGGTGGGAGAAAAATTAGCTAAAGTCTTTAAATCAGAATTGTCTTGAGTTTGAGTTAAAATTGTATGAATCTAAAACCAAAGTTTTCCTGGGGGTTAGAGATATAATATTTTTCATCTCCATTACACTGTGTGTTTTAAAACTTATATGCATTTTAGTCTTAAAAATGTTTTCTTTCATTTTTTTTCTCTTTTGTTCTTTAGGACTTTAAAATATTCTATTCAGTATCATCATTCAGCATTGCCCAGGATAGAGGCTTTTCTGGGAATAGTTTCCTGGAAAATATTATTTTATTCTCAATGTCATTTCATTCAGAGGTCAAAAGGCAGTTAAACAAACTCTGACAAGGTTTCGTTTTTATCTTCTGGTTTCAAATGTGATCAATTTTCATTTAAAACTGTATCGGGGTCCTCTCCTGCCAATTAGAACTGCAGTTAGCCTCTTGCCTGACTGTGGTGTTTACTACAACACGGCATTTAAAACAGTTTGAATGTGACACGCAGCTGGACTCAGACCCTTTAATAGAGGAAACTGAATTTCAAAACCTCAGACATGAATGTTATTTTAATTTTAATTTGGCTCTTTTCTTTCTAATTTCTTGAATTAACTTGTGTTCCTAAATTGCTTTCTTTTTGCTTTCTTCTTTTTGTTAATTCATCTTACAATTTTATTCTACTTAGATTTCTGGTTTTTTGGTCTTGTCACCTGATTTTCTGCTTTATAAAAGAAACCTGGGAAAGGGGCTTTGACTATCACTGGCTTTTTCCTGTGCTCGTGGTTTCTGGAGGGCAAAGAACAAGGAAATGCTGTGGGGAGGAATTGAGAGTGCAAAGGCTGATGTTTTGGGTGGGATTTCTCACATGCCTTACAACTTAGCATTTTCTTTTGTCTTTATTTTTTCCCTTTGATTTCATTCCAGCTTGTGGCAGTGTTTGCCTTTGTCCCATTCCCCCTGTGCTCGCAGGAAAGTATGTAGGGGCATGAGTGTGTCTGAGTGTGTGCAGGTGTAAGTGTGTGCATGAGAGCAGTTGAGCTGCTTGGAGGTGCTGAGTGCAACTTTACAGGTGAGTCCCAGAGCAGAATCCCCGTTACTGTCCTCCCTGTTCCGATCCAACCCCTGGCCCTGGCCCAGCCTGCTGCATGTTGTGGTGGAAGCACCAGCAGAGTAAAGCTCTGGTTACAGGTTGGCCATGTCTGTTGCCTGCAGAACCAGGTGATAGGATGTGGCCAGGGTGTCAGGAAGCAGGAAACTTTGTAACCAATTTTTGAATCTTTGCCGCATCTCACTGTGTGGTGCTAGGAGCCCAGCCCTAGTTTGGCACCTTGGCAAAACAGTACAGGAGCTGGTACATGCTTTTGTTTTGCCTTCCTGATCCATCAGCAGAAAACGTTCCCTTTTGATGGTGAAAACAGCCCTTCAGCATGCAGAGTACAGTATTTATCCTCTTCCTTTTAGCCTCTCTCTTTGTCATTTGTCTCTTGGGTGTGTTGACATTGTCTACCTAAACAGTCAGGCTAACAAGCTTTGGCAGAAAGAACAGTGCTTTTACAGAAACGATGGCAATAATGGGATGGTTATAATAGCGATTAGAACACTAATAACTGCCTGCAACTTTTTTCTTCCCCCAAAGCACAAAAACAATTCTCATAACCAGTTTTCTCACAGTAACCAGATGAGGGTGGCCATGTCTTGCTCTCTGAACATAAGTATCTCCGTGCAAATGTAAACATGCAGAGGCTTCAGGTTTGCATGTCTGAATTCACCCAGGAGCAAAAATTCCCTGCTCTCTGAATATGGAAAAGCAGGTAGAGAATGAGGTGTTAACCACACAGCCCCCTGAGAAATGCCAGGTGCTTTGCCTTTGAATGCAGAAGGGAGAGATGTTTCTTGTACAGGATGAGGTGTCCAGCGTGACCCCACTGCTGCCAGTGGCCTCTCGGGTCCCCGCATCCCTTAGCGCCTCTGGCTGTGTTCTCAGGAGAGGCTTGCAGACCAAAGGCACAGAGAGGACGAGCAGGTCACAGCGTGGCAGGAAGGAGCGTCTAGGGCGAGAACTGTGTGAAGAGAGAAGCGGTCACCTCTCCACCCTCAGTTGCCTGCGTGGCCATTTGGCTTCACTGAGGCCCTTGTCGGTGCTGCTGGGGACCTGAAGCTGTGTTCAGCAGGCAGAGATTAGAGGGAGTTAGCAGGGACGGAACCCCTGTTATGGGGGAAGTAACCCCTCCTGGCCCCCCGACCCCACCGGTGCCTCTTCATGTCGGCTTCCAGAGCCGACCCTGTTCTGGGCATTGCTTTGGAGTCTGGCGATGTCGTTGTCCTTTCCTGTCTTGTTGCCTTTTTTTGTATTGCATTGGAAATAGGAGGCACTTTTGCTTCACCTCATACGCCAGGCTCCCGTGGCTGGCTGCATTTTTTAAACACCTTAATATTCTTACTCATGCTCTTAATTTTTTTTCCTAAGGGGAAAAAACCCCCAAAGCCTCAGATTATTAATTGATTATTAACTGATTTAACAAACGAAAACATTCCACTACTGAGGAATGCAAGCAAGAGTTTGGCTGCACCGCTCAGGCTGAGATTTGCTTTTTCCCTCAATCGGTGAAAAATGTTACAGCTGCAATTCCCTTGTTGGACCCTGAGTAAAAAATTAATTCATGAATAATAAAGACCAATCAGTCCGGTTGAGTTTAAGAAGGGTTAGGAGAAAGGGTGTTTTTTCTTCCAGAGAACATTTGGGGTCTGTGTGTCACTGTCGCCGATGTTCGGGGTGGCTCCAGCGTGCCTGTATTCAAGGAAAATGAGCTGTTTAGTATCCCGGCATGGTAGCCCACATCTTCCTCCGTGGTAAGGCCAAGCTACTGATAGTGGCTTCCTATCCACTTCTCTCCCACTGTCTCATACCCCAAGCCAGGAGTAATTCATTGAAATTAAAGACAGTTTCCTGTGTAGAAGGGATACTATTACCAAACAGCAATGGACTTGGCATTGCATTTTGAAGAAACCCAGTTATTGATTGTAGGGAGTCCACCCTTTCCCTCTTCTTTCTTTCCTAGGCAGTAATTGACCAGAAATTTACATGCTTTTCCAAGAACCACAGAAATTAGATTTGTAGATTTCTACAGAAAGTAGATTCTTTTCTATTTCCACAAATAGTACACCTCCCACAGTTGTTGTGCAATTAAATGGGGTAAGTTACAAGAGTAATTTGCAAGTTAAGCCAGAAATTTACAAGTGCCAGGCACATAGTAGGTATGCAGTGTTATTGATTTTTTGATGTTATCTTTTGGAAATTACTTTTTATTCCTCTGACTTAACCTCACCATAAGAGGCCCCCCAGCGGTGAGATTGGGTGCCCACACTGATTACTTTTTTAATGCGATCAACCTGCTTGGGTTTCCATATGTAACACAGGGGATTAGAGAAATAATTACCACTTAGGGTAGGGTTGATGGATAGGAAATTTTCCTCTGAATGAATCCCTGTATTCTCAGACTCCTGGGTAAAGTTGCCTGATGAGATATGGAACACCCAGTTAAATATGAATTTTAGATAAAAGAATAATTTTTTAGTATAAGTAAATCCCATGCAACATTTGCTAAACTGACAACCCTGCCCATGACTAGTTGCCTTAACTTGGTCTCATTAAGAAACACATGAGATTTCCTTTTTTTGTGTGTATGTGTGGTTTTGACCAAGCCCCAAAGAACAATTTTTGGTTTCTTCAAATTATTCCTTAAAAGGCTAACTTTTCGCCAATATTAATTTGTTAGGCTGGTCATGTCCTTAGAGTTGGTGGGTAGAAGTGATTTCTGTCATCTGGACGTATTGATAAGCGTTGAGGTCAGGTAGAGAACTTGGCAGAATGTTGTCTCCTAATGTATCACCCAGGGGAGTTGAGTTTTGCTGTAGGGAGGAGCGGGTGGGTCAAGCCTTCTGGGGCACCTGTCTGAGCCATGATTCCCCGACAAACGACAAGCGGGTCGCAGAGCTGGACTGCTGGAACCTGAGGCTCCGGCAGGTGGAAGACTTTGGTTGGCTGGGAGGCGAGGCCTCTGTCTGCTTCCCTATGAAGGACCTAGGACGGGGGCTGAAGGAGAAACAGCCCAGATCAGTGTTAGGTGGTAAAGCAGCGAGGGCCAGGGACCCAAATCTG
This sequence comes from Heterocephalus glaber, assembly GCF_000247695.1. Next base: position 25,358,599 of record NW_004624734.1, on the reverse strand, counting down.
AAACAGAGCCGGGGGCAGCGCGGCTGAACTGGGGCTTGGCCACCAAGTAACCCCAGCTTCTCACAGGCACCTACTTCTCAGAGCGCACAGTCGCACGGCCCTGGGAAACGCAACCATTGTTTTAAGCGTGGTACCCAGGCAGCCTGGTGTGGGGAATGGAAGGACTCTAGAGCCCCCTGCAGGCCAGCTCCGGGACTCCATCCCATGGGTGACCGCTCTGCAACCAGCCCTCCCCCTTCCTAAGGCTGGGAGGAGTAGGATGGGATGGGGTGGGGTGCGGGGCGAGCCTTCCAGACTCAGGCTTCCGGACGCAGGCTTTGGGCTGCAGGGAGCGCAAGACTCTGGCGTCAGAAAGCAGCGCTGGTTTCAGAACCGCCTTTCTGAGCCACTGCAGGCTCTTTAGCCCTGGCCGCCCCCAGCACACAATCACACACACACGCGCACACGCGCCAGACGCATTGCCGGGCTGGAAAGCATCCAGGGCTCCTGCAGTCTGAGGAATGCCCTCCAGCTGCTGACTATCCACAAGCAAGGCAGCCTGCATCGTTTTCAGACCCTGTTAGGGATGGCTAGGATTCTCTTCTCTCAGATGATAATAAACGATAGAGCCAGAGGTGGATGACTGTAATAATAATAGCAATAGTTGCAATAATTGACGTTGATTGAACGCTTGCTGTATGCGGGGCATTGTCCTACGAATATTGCATGTATTAACTCATTGCTGCTTCATATCAACCTTGGGAAGTAGGTACTGTTATAATGCTTATTTCACAGATAAACTGAGGCACAGAGATGTTTAGTCACTGACCCAAGGTCACACAGCTGACAAAGCCAGTATTCAGGCAGAAGCCATCTGGCTGCATGGCTGCACTCATGGTCACCGTGTCAGGTCACTCATTGTATCTAAAATTTTATCTTCTTTTTAAAAAAAATTAAATTCTTTTATTGGTACATTCTAGGTATACAACACAATTACCTTTCTCATTGGGAATTGTACCTTTACATGATGCATCTTGGTTCTTATTTTTTCCCCATTCCTAGCCCTCCCTTCACCCCCTCCACCCTTCCCTATTTACAAAGACTTTATTTCCATTTTTTCCATTTCTCATCATTTTTCCTTTCCCTTCTTTCCTTTCCCCTGCCCCTCCCACTACCCCGACCCCTTTGGACCTTTTCTTCCTATTTTGCATTATCGATTATTCATTCTAATCATTGGTACATTTTAGGTATACAACATAATGACATTCATCATTGGAAATTTGCACCTTTACATAGTCTCTCTTGGTTCTTATTTTTCACCCTTGCCCAGCCCTCCTTTCAATTCCTCCATCCCTCCCTATTTACAAAGATTTTGTTCCTATTTTTCCATTTTCTCATATTAATCCCATTCCCTTCTAGCCCTCCCACTTCCTTCCCCTTTGCCCCTTTTCTTCCTATTTCACATGACCTATTATACATTGAGTCCTTATTTACACTTTCAGTTTCTCACACCAGAGAAACTATTCGGTATAAAATCTTATCTTCTAACCCCAGCCTTGAGAACATACTTTCTTAGTCTGTGTGGGTCCAAAATATGGGTGAAGTTTAAGGTGGAGGCAAAAAGAAAAAAATTGGGTCCCATGTTTTGGTCCTAAAAGAAAAAGTGTGGAAGTATTGGCACAGGGAGCTGGGGCTCTCCTTCCCTGACCCACCTCTGTCCCAGCATCCTCCTCCAGGCCCATGGCCTCCTGCTGGCCTGGCCCTTTCATGCCATCCTCTGAGTCCGTCATAGTTGTGTTTAGAAGCAGAGTCCCTGGCCCGTGCTTCCTTCTGACCCGTGCCCTCCCACCATTCTCCCGCCCCCATCCTCCATCCATCCTGAGTCTGGATCTCAGCATGTGACTCTGGCGCCTGACTTGGGTTCCTGCTCGCAGCGCCCCGCAGCGTGTACAAACTGGACGCTAAGCTCCAGCCAGGATACACAGTGTCTCTTCAGTTATTCCTTTCCTCTTCACTGACCAATCTCCACCTAGATACACACCTCAGATCTATTCCTTCCTATATTGTTTTCCTCCAGCCTGGTTTGCCTGGCAAACTTCTATGCATCCTTTAAAACCCTGCTCAGGTGTTGCCCTCTATGTGTAGCTATCCCTGGCCTCTTTCAGGGAGAGCTGATCTCTCTCTCCTTGCAGTTACTCCTGGCTCATGCCCCTAACTGAGTTGCAGTCTTTTGGGTCTGAATTTTTTCTCCCGCTAAGTTATGAGTCCCTGGAGATGACCAGTTCATCTCCTGGGCCCCAGGGCCCAGATCACCTGGCACAGGACAGGTGCTTACTAAGTGCTGGTTGAGCTACCTTAGGAAGAAAGGAGGTGGGTGGAGAGGTCACTGGGGTACGCTCGGGGAGGAAGGTCATGTAGGAAATGGCCAGTGGGGACCGAACTGCAGCAGTTGCTGCTGGGTTGAGCGCTGAGGCAGCTGGAGCATCTGTGGCCCCGAGAGGCAGCGGGTGGCATGGACAGGAGGTAAGCCTGGCTCCGACTGACCGAGGCTGAGTCCGAGCCCTGCGGTGCCCTGCAGCCAGCTCAAGCCAGCTCAGGAGAGCCCCCCGGTAAATTTTCAGTGGTTTTGTGAGCTCATTGTCAAAAGAGACCATTATTGAATTGAAAATTAAATGAAGTTGGGCGTAATGGCACACATTGTAATCCCAGCACACTGCAAGGCTGAGGCAGGACGATCAGATCACAAGTTCAAGGGCAGCCTGGACAATTTAGCTACTTACAAAGACCTTGTCTCTAAATTTAAAAGAGGGTGGGCTGGGGATTTAGCTCAGTGGTTCCGGCGCCTGCTGTGAAAGGTCCCAAGTTCGATTCCCGGTACCAAAAAAAATAAAAGATAAATAAATTTAAAAGGGGGGGTGGGTGAGGCTGGGAGTGTATCTTAGAATGAAGGCCAGTACCAGAAAAAAATTATGTAAACTTGCAATTAAATATATTGTCTTAAAATCAAAAGTCATAAATCCTGAAAGCTCATCGTTTCCTCCCACCATCCTACATCCCACCACGTGTACAGCCGTACCTTTACATGCAGGGTACCCGTCAGCTAGAAGTAGACACGATGCTATGCCGTGCCTGTCTCTTCCCGCGCTTCGTGCAGAGTCGTCATGTTGGTAGTCTGAACCCAGCCATGACGGGAGTATTAACACCACGGACGTTAGCAGATGCTGTGAGTCAGTGCTCACCCACACCTGCCTTTCAGTATTGACCACCACATTGCTGCCTGCCTCTGTCCCTTCCTGCTCTGAGGCCCTGGAAAAAGGACTTGACCTCTCTGGGCCTCAGGTTCCTCATCTGCCGTGATCCTCCTCGTTGGCTTGTTGTAAAGATTAAAAGCTGATGAACACAAAGAACTAAGTGCTTAATAAATATTGGCTCTTTTTAGTATCTCTTCTCACTGTTCTGGACACGTCCTTTTCCAAAGTCTGTTGAACCAGAGGACTTCTGAGGAGAACTGTACGCATGGAGTCTAAGGCTGATTTCTTTCCCTTGCTGCCACTTCTGTCCCAGCACGAGGCACAGAACACTGACTTGAGGAGGAAAGGCCCTGGGGGAGAGGGCCTCTGGCCGCTAGAGGCTTGACAGTCTGGGGTCATGGCTTTGCAGGGCAGTGAGGCAGCCACAGGGGACATGAGGGGTGCAGGGGAGCAGAGGCTAAGAAGCGCTGAACGGCACTGCAATGACAGGAGGCAGGTGGGGGCTGCAGCAGGCCCCGAGACCCAGGGACACCATTGTCCTCCGCGTGCCCTTGAAGGCGTGAGCTCCCCTGGCTTTAGCAGCTGAGGCAGTGTTCCTGGCCATACTAGGTGTGTACACACACCCTAAAGGGCTGGAGCTGGGTCATGTTGGCTTAGTGGTGCCCCAGGAAAATGGGAGGGTGAGCAGTTGGGTCTGCAGCCCCCAGAGGCCCAGGACAGCCAGCTGAGCAGGGTCCTTTCTGTTCTAAGGAGGTGACTCCTTGGGCCCTGGAGGGCGTGTGCACCATAGTGACCTAGACACTGCTTCAGGCTCAGGCCCTTGACATCAGGAGGACAGCTCAGGGCTCCTGCACATGGCTTCCAGGCCAGCGCCCCTTACAGTGCTAGGCAAACAGGAGCTTTAGGAGCCTGATAGGGCTACATCCGCACACCTGTACAGAAGGCGCATCTCACTGCTGAAGCTCATTTTGTGCTTCGAACCCCTGGTCTGTAGACCAGGTACTTGGTACTCGGAAATGACAGTACAGAGCAGGAGGCAGCCTTGAGAATTAAGCTCTTACTTCCTGTCTCTCCATAGCAGTGTTTCCCTTACGGTGACCTCCTCCAGAGCCTGCCTGGATCTGATGTATCTGTGAATCTACTGCAAGGGTCAAACCTGGAGACACCTTTAATAATTTCCAGATGAAAACTTATCTAGATTTTGAGAAAATTTGTGTGTTGGACTGAACTACTGGTGAGCCGTCTGTATGGCTGGACAGGTGGTCCGCTGCCCAAGGCTGCCTGGTTGAGGGGTGAAGGAGGGCTGAACCTAGCGTTTCTAATCACAGCAAGGCACACACAGTGAGAGGGAAAGGGAGGTGAGAATCCAAGGTGCTGAAAACCTAGAAGGGCTGAGAAGCCCAGGCCCCAACCCATTGGCTGGGAGCAGCTCCCTGACTAATCCAGCATGTGCCCAAGTCCCTGCAGCCTACATCCAGAGCTTGGTGACTCTTCAGAAGGCCTTCCGTGCTGTGTAACTGTAGGACTGAGTGGGGCCTCACGGCTCTCTAAAGGTTGGGGCAGCCAGGGGCACCCATCCTGCTCTTGCCACTGATAATGCAGGATCCCAGCGAAAGTGAGCTGTTGGGGCCCTGTGCTCCCCGACACCCGGGGAGCCCTGGGCAAGGCCTGGCTGGCAGGAGCAGCTTGGAGGGAGAGGGCCTGAGGTCCCTGGGCTCTCAGGGCCTCTGTGAGTGGGTCTTGGGGCATCACTGGTGTGTAGCAACTCAGAGGGTGATGGAAGGGAAGAAGACGGCTGCCTGGCGTTTGGTCTCTTTAGTCTACAATGCTGCCTAGGAAGAGTCCTTGGCCGATGCTCGAGAGCAGTGGAGTCCTTGGCCATGATGACACTGTAGGTTCACTTGAAGAACTTGATGCAAATCCAAGCCAGGGCCCCCGAAATAGCTCAGAAGCCCAGGGGACTGGAAAACCCACCCTTTCTTTCCAGACCAGCCCTCCTGACATTTTTCCTACACTTACGGTCTAAGGGGAACTGTTCCTCAGATCCTGGGCTTAGAAAGGGATGCATAGCCCCTGAGAGGAGTGAAGAGGCTGCCACCAAGCCCCGATCCCAGGACAGCTGCACAGAGGCCTGGGGCGGCTGGAGATGCCCGTGTTACGGCTGTGCATGTGCTGTGAAGTGCCCCTGTGCAGGGAAGGGAGGAGGAAGAGGAAGTGCGGGCACAGGCCTTTGTGGAGAGGTGCGCGTAGGGCTGTGAGCATGGAGGGCCATCTTGGAGGACCTCTGTGTCCTGTGCGTGGTGGGTGGGGACAGAGGAGAGGGGCCACTGTGGTCTGAGTGGTGCCCTGTCATAGCCAAGAGGCCTGGGTTTGGGCCTTTGCTTTTATGTCCCTGTGCCCCTCGAGCTCATTCAGCTCCGTGCCTGACCAGCAGAACAGTCCCTGGGGCAGACTCTGTAGGCTTGGCATGGGGTAACATTTGGGGACCTGCACCCAGGGAAATGCCCCCAAGTGCAGTCTTGGCCGTCAGCCTCCCTTGGCTCCTAGAAACCTCTGGGCTAGTTGCTCCATGTGGCATTAATGGTAACGAAATAGCACACGGGGTCTGGCAGTGGATCTCTTATTTGGATCAGTAAATGTAGTTTACATCTAAAAAATGTTGTGCTTCACGACATCAAGATATTGCGCTAAAAATTTTTATTACAAGGAAAATGTCACCTGGGATCTGAGCAGTCCCAGAAGACAGGGAACCCCGGGCAGGAGACAGGTTTGGACTGTTGGCAGGCGGAGGGAGTGGCAGGGACGCAGCTGCAGTGGGCCGATCCCAGGGATTGGGGAGCAGTACTGGGCAGCAGTGGGTACCCCAGAGCCCAGATGCCTGAGACCGGAAGCTAGGGCCCCTCCTGGAGGCTGGAGGACCTGGGTGCCCATGGGGCCTCTGGCAGGTCCCCTGCAGGCTTCTCAACAAGAACTCTTTGGATGCTGCAGTACTTCTGGCTCCGGGCCACAGGGACCAGACCAGAGACTGTGCCTGTGACACCTGCCTCGAGCACTCCAGGCTGAGCTAGTGCCTCAGATTCTGGGCTTTTTCCGTCATGCTTTCTTTCTGTCCCTTATTTCTGCCTCTCTCATTTTAGGCCTGTTTCACAGGTTTTCTCTTTCCCGCTACAAATGACAACAATGATACCTGCTGACATCTGCTGAGTGCCCACCCTGAGCCATGCTCAGCGCTTCTGGGGGCCACTCCTGTGGGGCCTTCTGTTCTGAAGACACCCAGGACCCCCTAGCATCTGGGGGCTGACATGTGGGACCTCCCCTGGGGAGAAGGCAGGACATGGGTGCTGGGAGGCCCCAGGGGCTCACTGGCTCCAGTGCCCTCATTTTACAGACAGGAAGACTGAAGCCCTGGCAGAGGAGGGCCTTGGCAACAGTTTGGCACCACAGCCTGAGGCAGAGCTCAGGCCAGGCCAGGCCTCTGGGCAGGGGTGCAGAGCTTTGTCTCCCCATCTCAATGGGGTGCTTTCAGCGCCCACAGGGCCTCTTCCACCTGGTGATTCTGAGGACTGGAACTGTAAGCTTCAGGCCGAGTGGTGCAGGTCAGATGTGACATGCCAGGGCCACACTGTGAGCACCCATGCAGGGCTGGGAGAGGGGGGCTGCAGGAGCCAGAGAGGAGCCAGAGGAGGCCAGGACAGACTAATGCAAATAATTCTACTGTTAAAAAAATGTCGAAAGAGTTTTACTAGATGGAAACTGGCAGGTGAAAGACGAGGCGGCCGTGCCCCGAGAGGCGGCTCTTCCGCAGGGTTCTCTGCTCTGTCCCGTGCAGCCCACGGCCCCTCAGGCTCATCTCCCTGGGCCATCTCCGTGGGCTGTTCTGTCCTCCGGGACCTGAGCATGGACATGCTGAGGTGCTGTCCTTCACAGTGACCGCCCCTCCGGTGGGGGTGTGGTGGAGAGGACGGGGTGAGGTCCGGAGAGTAAAGCCCTGGTCTCCGCCTGCTTCACCTTGATCTTGGCGGTGTCTCAGCCCGGAAACGGAAGCGGTGCTCCGCTGCCCGCCCATGGCTGCTCTAGTCAGCATCCGGCCTATTGCAGCCCACGTCCAAGGCCGGTGCCTGACTGGCCCGCTGAGCGTGAGGTCAGCGTCGGGTCCGGCAGTGTCGCTCTGTCTGTAACGCTGTGGCTGGAGGAGCATACAGGAACCCGGCCCTGAGTGGCGTGGAGAGAGCCGGGCCCCTAGCGTCCGGCAGGTGCAAAGCCGGCTGGCAACTCTGACTGCCTGGCCCTTGCAGTGCAGCCTTGAGAGATCGCCTAGCCTCCCTGTGCCACACTGCCTCCTCTGAAAAGTGAGAATAATGAACAGTACGCTTCCTTTACAGGGGCACAGCAGGATTTAATATAATAATGTTTGTGAAAGGCTCACACAGGGACACTGCCAGGCTGCACAGAGTCAGGTGGACCCCACGGATTCTGTGAAGAGGAGACTGTGGTCATGAGCAAGAAAAACTGCAAGTTCATTTTAAAGTCTACTGAATTGAGTTTATGATGTATTTTTCCAACTAAGGAAGACTGAGTGTGTTAAGATTATGATAGAGTCAGGCTGGGAATTTAGCTCAGTGGTTTCGCTGCCTGCTACGCAAACTTAAGGACCCGAGTTCGATCCCCGGTACCAAAAACAAAACAAAACAAAAGATTATGATAGAGTGGATCCAGAAATGTTTTGGGTTAGGGTTGGTGGCACACACTCATCATCCCAGCACTGGGGAGGCTGAGGCAGGAAGATCATGAGCTGCCTGGGCTACTTAGTCAGTTCAAGACTGGCCTGGACTCAACAGAGAGGAGAGAACCTGTCTCAAGACGAGAACAGAACATAACAGAACAGAAGAAATGTTGTGGCATTAGTAAGTGGTCCTTATAGCGCTGCAGAGACTGATGTGGACATATAGGCAACATTCAGTAGAGGTTTTAAAAATAGTAGCTGTGTGCCGGGGATTTAGCTCAGTGGTGCTGCCGCCTGCCTCGAAAGCACAAGGTCCTGTGTTCAATCCCCGGTACCAAAAAAAAAAAAAAAGTAGCTGAGCAGTGAGCACATTTATGGATTTTTAAGCTCCAGATGCTGGACACATGGTTTGGAAATTTCTGGGAGGAGACACAGGAAACTGCCATTTGAGATACCTGTAGGGAATGGGCTGGGGGATCCTGGTATTCGGTGAGGTTTTTTTTTACTTTACTGTTTGGACCATGGCTGTGTATTCTACAACAAAAACAGTTTTAATTTATAAATAAAGAAAGCCAACCTAGCACTCTGGAAGCTGAGTCAGGGCAATCACAAATTCAAGCCCAGCCTGAGCAACTTACTGACTTAGGGAGACCCTGTCTCAAAGTAAAATTAAAGAAAGAACTGGGATGTAGTTCAGTGAGGAGGCCCTGGGTTCAATATCCGGTAACACAAAAGCAAAAAAAGAAGGAAAGCAATCAAGCTGGCCAAATATATGCAAGCAAGCAAGCAAACCGAAAAATCCTTCTAAGAAGAATGTCAAATAACAGGGATCCTTATGCAAACTTGGCAGCCAGAGCTCGGACAGAGGGGCCCCAGAAGCTGGATTCCATCCTTGCCCAGCCCCCTGCCCAGCTGCTCCCCTGCTCTGCCCCAGCCCTGCTTCTGCAGCAGCTATAGCCTGCCCCACCTTGGTCCGTGGTGGCACTGGTGATGGCCCTGGCTGTGAGGCTCTGCCTGGTGGTGAAGGTCAGCTGCCCTGCCAGGTTCACTCCACGCCTCACGGAGCCGGCCAGGCCAGGGAGCTGCGGAGGATGGTGACTGGCAAAGGGCTGGCTGCTCACCTGCCTGGGAGGCCATTAATCTTGTGTCTCTGAGGGCTCTCATCCTCCTATGCCAGCTACCCTGGCATGGACCGATGTGGGAAAGGCCAGGTGATTTTCTTATTGTTATTCTTTAAAATTCAAGGTCACAGTCAGCCATGCTCCTTCAGAGGCTGAGCGTGGGCTCTGGGACCTTCCCGCCCTGTGGATGTCTACAGGGGTGTTGCGGAGGTAACCCTGGAGGGCCAGGCAGCCAAGGCCCATTCACTGCACCCTGAGCACCAGTCCCACAGCCGGCCAGGCTGCAGAACTGACTCCCAGCACCGAATTCCTCTCCCTGCCATCTGACACCTCCCTCACACAGTGGCAGAGGTGCTGGGTACCCTCCCCAGGGGTCTGCAGATGTATGCAGCTTGACCTTGGCCCCTGGAATCTTGGCTTTAATCACAGATCCGTATTTCCTTTAAAGGCTGGGGTCATTGACCTTAGAGGAATTCCAAAATAAGAGTTACTGGGGCAAAATCCGGGCAAAAATTGGGACAAATGAATTTGGGGCCAAAGAGAAGGTCCTTGATTAAGCTGAATGTTTGGAGTTCTGAAGCTGACTGTCTTCAAAGGAGTGAGCTGCTTGTCACTAGAAACATCTGAATGGACAGGGACCTGCTGGGGATATCATTTTGTCCCTTTTATATTGATGGGTGCACAGGGTGGGGCCCCTGGGACAGCCTCTTCCAGACCGGAAGTGCCTCCCAGGGGAGCTTGTGCTTGCTGCAGATTGGAAACTGTAACAGCAGGGGTCTTAGTGTGAACTTCCAGCCAGGCACACTATGGAACACTTTACCTACTTCTGTTTTTGAATCTCATAACTGTAGTGCAAAGCGGGCACATGCATTTTCCTCATTCATATCACAGCTGAAAAGGGAGCCTAGCGAGGTTGAGTGTCGTCCCCAAAGTCACAGAGCTAATAAAAGTCAAAGTCAGGATTTGCACACAAGTCCGCTTCTGGAGTCTTGCTATGTAGGATGCACCCGAGGATAACCAGGGGCCCTAATGTTCTTCTTGCTCTTCTCCTCTCTGTCACATTTGCCCCATCAGCGTTCAAAGGCAGTTGAGAAACTGGTGGCCTCTGCTTTGCTGCTTGCGGCCTTGTCACTGTCTCGCTCGTGTTTCTCCAGAGCAGGGCACAGGGCCCTTCCCTGGCAGGGTCTCTTGAGGAGGGAGGTGATGGAAGGCAGGGCTTAAATGGGTCAGAGGAGAGGGACTCAGAGGCAGCTGCCAAGGCAGAAGGGGCACAAGTCTGGGGTACAAGAGTGGCATTGGGCATCACACTTATGCCACTCATTCCAGATTTGAGACAAATGTCCATATCGGATCCTTGCAACAGCCCTAGGAGACAGAAGCTTCTCTGCTTCTCATTTTAAGGTGCTGCCACTGAGGCCCAGAGAGGCTGTGTGGGTGTCCAGATGCTCAGCAGGACAGGAACCTGGGTCTGCTAGACTCCTCATTTTTCTGTTCATTCAGGTCAGCCTCTGGTCTTCTGTGGCTGGGACGTGAGGGACATAAAGGACACAGTTGAATATGAAGGTCAGGGATTATTTAGTCCTCATATTCTAAATGCAGATCCTGAGGCCCAGAATGTCTTGTTGAAGCCAGTGAGTTGGAGACCAGAGTCACCCCCAGGTCCCTCTGTGTCCCTGGCTCCAGTTGGCCTTTTGTGCAAAGAGCAGATGCAGTCCTCTGGGAGGGAATGGTCACCGTGGCTGTTGGGACTGGTGGTTCTTTAAATCATCCACACATCTTTATTGAAATGAACAGATGCCATGCTTTTGGCAATCCAACAGGAAGCTCCCTAGGGTGGAGACTGAGGCCTCTCTGGTGGCTCTGATTCTGGACAGGTCCCTTAACCTCTGGACTCAGAGTTCTCATTGACATCATGGGGCTGATGACCTCCAGCTCATGGGGCAAATAGGAGGGCAGGTGGAGTGGGCATCCGGCAGAGGTTAGCTATGGGTCTTTGGCGGGCAGGATCTAGCAGTACCCTGTTCTCCCTCCGTGTTACACCTTCAGACTCTGCATCGTCTTTGGATATCCTCACTGGTGGCGAATCCCCTTCCTTTGGGGGTGGATTTAATTTTTAATGCAGCCAAGGTCATCTGAAGGCAAGGCTCAGAAATTAGCTGGGTGACAAAGCTGAACAGAGCAGTTTTTGCTTACAAAGAAAATGAGGCTGTGACTCTATTTCTCACTTAATTTAGCCCCAAGAGGAGCTCCAAAAGCCCCGTGACCCCAGGCAGCTTCACTGGGGACTGGGGAGGAGATGCCCAAGCTGACCCTGTTGAAGGGGACAGCACTCATCAGGTATATAAATATCTGTTGGTCACAATGATCCTCCTGACTTCACAGTCACACCTGGCTGCTCCTGACCAGCTGTCCCCACTTTGTGGAGCCAGCGTGGTGGGAGTTCACTTAGACATCCGGGGGAACTTGGGTTTTGTGGCAGCCACCGGTCAGGCTTGCTCCCTGCTCCATGCAACATGCCCGTACCCTTCCCATCTTACCAGCCAAACCTGCAGATTACCCAGCAGAGCCCACGATGCTTTGGCCAGGAGGACCCAGTGAGCCACAGCATGCAAGAGTCTAGCTAGGGCAGAGGCGAAGAAGGACACACAGTCTCTCCTGCCCCAGGGACATCATTTGCTCTTGAGAATTACCCTGGCAGTGGGAGCCATCAGAGCGGGCACTTCTTTCCCCTGTTCTTGCACCTCCATCCCATGGCCTGGCGCTGGGGGTTGAAAGAGGCCCTTGTACATGCTAGGCAAGCGCTATACCACTGAGCTGAGCTACACCCCCGCTCCGTCCTTTGGTCTGAGATAACACTCTTCCTCATTCAGGTGTGTTATGAAACAGTGATTATACTGGGTATCTTTTCCCCTTTAATAGTCTTACTCGACAAATAGGCCTGTATCGATCCCCAAGTTGGGTGACAGTAGGAGAAAGTGGGGTATATTCTGTGAGATTGAAAGATGGAGACTCCCTAATCCAGGACCCAGAAACTGGAAGCCAGGGGTCCTCAAGCTGGACTTCAAGGCTCTGTAGGGGACCTGGAACCAGAAAGCGAAGACACGAGAACAAGTTAGTATTTGCTGGGCTCCAGGAATTCTCCTCCTCCCTTGGGGCCTGCCCTTTGTGCCGCTCAGAGGACCTGGGGACTTCCTGTCTGGATTGGCTGAGCTGTGGGGATGCACAGTGCTCCTGTCCCTGAGCTCTGACAAACTTTTTTTTTTGGTACCCAGGATTGAACTTGGGACCTTGCACTTGTGAGGCAGGTGGCAGAACCACTGAGCGAAATCCCTGGCCCCCTGAGCTCTGGCCTCCTGCAGGGAGTCACCAGATGCTGTGTGAGCAGAAAGGTCCCTTTCCCCCTTAGCCATGATTGAAGCTTAGCTCCAGGCTGCTGAACCCAGCACAAGCCAGTGTTCACAGTATCCATGTGGGAGGGCTGAGAAGAGAAAGAGCATCAACCTCCTTGTGTCAGAGGAGGAGGGAACATGACTGGAAACCCAAGACAGACAGAGGATTGTCATTCACAAAAGACCACGTGGCCCTCATGCTATTCTGTTCTTTCCAGCCTGCAAGACTTTGGATGAAAGAGGCTTGAAGGATGGGAACTGTGGGGATCGGTCACTGCAGGGAGGGCCTGGGGTCTAAGCAGGGGTTGGCCCCATTTGCTGGGCAGCGGGAGGTGGGGAGCAGAGGTATGCAGCCTGCTTGGAGTCTGACCCTCAGGGGCAGCGTCCCTCGAAGTGTGCGTGGAGCTCCACCCGGTGTGCATGTGTGTGCCCGGAAGGGGTCTCGGTGAAGTCCTCTGGGAAACAGACCCAGAGAAGGGATGTGGCAGTGGAGGTAGGGATGATAGATACAGGTATAGTTAGGGTTATGGGTGAGATACATTATAAACAGTCAACAGTCAGTTTCTGTTTATTCGTTTTGCAGTGCTAGGTTTTGAGCCAGGACCTTTGCACTGAGCTACATCCTCAGCCCTTAAAAAAAAATTTTTTTTTAATTTGGAGACACAGAATTGCTGAGTTGATAAGTTGCCCAGCTGGGTTCGAACTTGCCATCCTCCTACCACAGCCTCCCAGAGTGCTGGGATTACAGGTGAGCGCCCTATAGCTCATGTGGTTATGGGGGCTGCTGTGTCCCAAGACCTGCAGGGTGAGTGGGCGAGCCAGAGCCCCAAGACGTGGATGGTGCTGCTCCTGTCCAAGGCTGGCAGGCATGAGACCAGGAAGACCAATACTTCAGTTCCAGTCTGAAGGCAGGAAGAAGTGGAGGTCCCAGTTTGAAGGCTATTGCCAAGTGCTTTTTCTTGGGGGTGAGTCAGCCTTTTTATTCTTCCCAGTCCTTCAGCTGAGTGGATGAGACCCACCCACATTAGGAAGGACAATCTCCATTAATTGGACAATTTAAATTGTTTTTTTTTTTTTGTACCGGGATCGAACTCGGGTACTTGTGCTTGCCTAGCAGGCAGTGAAACCGCTGAGCTAAATCCCCGGCCCACAATTTAAATGTTAACCTCACCCAGCACTATCTTAAAAAAATGCCCAGCATAATGTTTGGCTGAATACCCGAGCACTCTGTGGCCCAGTCAAGTTGACATAAAATTAAGCATCAGAGCCATCAAATGAGTTTGGGAGGCTCTGTAGGCTGTTTTACAGGCCTTGATGTTAGTGTGTGAAAAGTCTGGGGAGTTCTCCAGTAAGGAAACCTATTTGACTTGTTCATCCAGGTCTTTTCTTTACTTCTTTGACTATGGTACTTTCTGGGGACAGGGACAGGATACCTATTGAAACCCCACAGAACTGGGTTCTAGGAATGACACCCTGGGAAACAGTACCTTGGAAACACCATGTAAATCTGGCTTTGTCCTCTTGGGCCATTCTCCTTCCTCCCTTCTGCTCTGCTTGACCATGTGTCATGATCAAGAAGCATCCATGTACTGTCACGGTCAAGTGCATCTAAAAGTGAAGGAACTCAGAACTTTCAGGGAGTTCTTAATTTGACTGCTTTTATCTGGTACTTGCTCAACGCCAGCTCAGTGCTAAGTGCTTTGCACGCATGGTCTCATTTGATTCTTCTAACTACCCTTTGAGCTAGGAACATGTATCTCATGACTGGCATGGAGTTTTATGGGACTTACTGGCCAGACAGAAGTCAGGATTGGACCCAGGCCTAACTCCAGAGCAGTACCCTTAACCACTGGACCACCTGGATTCCCACTGGGGCTAGGAGACCTTTCAAAGGAAGTAGAGGTTTGGAATCGATCAGTTCATCTAGAAGCCCATAACCGAAGGGGTACCTCGTGGTGGCCGAAGGGAAAGTGGAGAGATTAGGGAATAGGGAGAGGGGTGAAGGTGTTAGGGAGGAGAGTGTGTGTTGGCCCAGTGCCCCATGTCCAGAGGGAAAGGCAGTAGAACATGGGCTCAGCATGTCCTGAGCCATCGCCGGCCTTGCTGGTGACAAACAGCCTGCTCACTCGCTGCGTTCCACTTGCTGCCTGAGGGCTGGGTGCCCTCACGGGTGGTCCCTGAGAGTGCCAGGCAGGTGGGCGTGGTGCCAGGCAGTAAGACCCAGCTAATTGGGCACAGAACCTTGTGGTCCAATCATTGATCTGAGTTGGACAAAATGTGAGTGCTCTCAAAAATCCCCCATGCTCTCTGCCTGTGGGTGAAGCAGACGAAGACGGCGTATCTGATTTTGCATTAGGATGGTTACGTGTGTGTATGCGTTTGTGTGTGCCTTGACTATGTCTGTCTTCAGCAGCCAGTGCTTACCAGGGACCTGGCCTTGTCACTTGTGACCGTATAGGGCCTGTGTACATGCAAACTCAGTAGGAATGTATTCCTGAATAACATAGCGCTTAAATTATATTATACTTACATCCTTGTTAATCACATCTGGCAAGAATTCCTGCTCAGCCTCTTTAATATATTTACTGATGGTTTGGAGTTTTTTCCTAAAAAACACACAAAAGTTAGGAGCCGAATCAGACACATGAGTTGCTTTGTTGGCCTCTAACTCAGGTACAGAACATGAGGTGTAGTCCTAAGACAGGTGCTTTCTGTGGCCAGTAAACCATCGGGAATGGCTGTTTCCTTAGTAGCAGGGGCAATGCATGGGCACAGCAGGGGCAGAGGGGCTCCCCAGAAGGGCATAGACCAGCTGGGTGAGGGCATTCTGGGGGCAGAGTTCACTAACCAGTGCCGCAGGTGTTTGGTCCTGCACCTGCCGCCTGTGTCACCTGGAAGGAAGCTGTACCCTGAGGCTTCAGGAGCTGTTTGGCTGTGGCTGGTAGGGCTCTCGTAATAAAGGAGACCCACTGCCTGAAGCTGATGAACTCCGGCAGGGGTTTCCTTGTGAGGTAGTTGGGAGCTGCCCCTTGGACCTGCAGTCCATGGTCAAGATCTGAAAAGGTAGAAGGCTTCCGGAGCTTCTATGGACCTGGGGGAAGGTATCCATGAAGGTCAGCAGACACCCATGGAACATGGACAGAGCCTGGGATCTGTAGTAGCTTGTTGTGGCCAGGTCAGTAAACCACCCTTAAAATTTAACTTCTCTGCCTCTAAGCCTTCCCTCGGGCTTTACCACAGTGGAAACCTGGGGGCCTTGGCAGTCACCGACACTCTGCCCCAGTCCTGCACTCAAACCTGGCCCTGCCTTTTGGTGATCACCCCTCACTCCATCCTGTGCCGTCATTACCCGGAAGAGCAGCCACCCAGGGGCAGAGCAGGCCCTCCCAGGATGGATAGAGGGGCATCAGCGGGGGGGGGGGGGTGTGTGTCCCGCTCCACTTTGCAGGTGCAGGTGAAAAGGGACTGCATGGCTGTGTGTGCTGCTTCACAGGTCACCCATCCCGGGCAGGTCTGTTATTCTGTCCACCAAACTGGTCCTTAGGCTGTGCTGCCACTTCCTGCCCAGGTCCCTGGGATTTGCTTTGCAGTCACAGTCCCTGCTGCTCTCAGAGTTTGGCACCAGGCCGTGCTAGTTCACAGCCTCGGTTGTCAAGGTCTTCACAGATTCAGATGGTAGCATACGTGGTAAATATCTTAGCCTGGCATGGGAGGAGTGCCCAGCACTACAGAGGTTGAGGCAGGAAGATCACCATGAGCCCAAGGCCAGTCTGGGGTGCCGTGTGAGTTTAAGGCCAGCATGGACTACATGGTGAGATGCTGACTCCAAAAACCAAAACAACATGACTTAATTTTATTGTAAAAATTATTGAGAAAATGTCAAAATTACTTGGAATAATTTAGATGCAGATAACTCACTGACTTTAAATAGGCTGTGATTTAAATCGGCTTGGCAAAACTCAAGCCAACTCAGAAATTCTTACTGAGAAAATCTAACCTGCAGCCAGATGTGTTGGCATATTCTTGTCATCCCAGAACTCTGGATCACAAGTTTGAGCCTAGCCCGAGCACTTTAGTAACTCAGCAAGACCCCATCTCAAAATAAAAAATATTTTAAAAGGGTTGGGATGTAGCCGTCTGTGAAAGGCCTTGGTTTGATCCCCAGTACTGCAAAAAAAAAAAAAAAAGGAACCTACAAAGTATTTTTAGGGATAAGGAAATACTTATGAATATAACATTAACCTGACATCATGTTGTACTTTGTGGATGTTTCATTAAAAAATTAATTTCATTAAACATTTAAAATTTTTAAATTTTGCAGCTAGGTGTGGTGGCACACACCTGTAATCTCAGCATGCAGGAGGCTGAGCCAAGAAGATCACAAGTTCAATCCCAGCCTGGCAGTTTGGTGGGTTAGAGAGACTCTGTCTCCAAATAAAGTCAAAAGAGATCTGGGGTTGTAGCTTAGTGTGAAGGCCTGTGTTCAGTCCCCAATACCACCCTAAAAAAATTATTTGTGCATTTTCCTTTTCATATTTAAAATTTTTTTCAGCATATTTCAAACTTATGAGCCAGGTGTGGCAGCACACACCTGTAGTCCCAGGGAGGCTGAGGCAGGAGGATCACCATGAGCTTGAGGACAGCCTGGGCTACATAGTGAGTTCAAAGGCAGTCTGAACTACACAGGGAGACCCTGTCTCAAAAAAACAAAAAAGTGAAGATCTTTGGAAGAATTCCCAGGCCAGAGGTCCTGTGCTCTCCTGCCAAGTGGGTACACAGCAACCCTGCTCATGCCCAAGGGGTTACAGAGCAGGGAAGGGGCCGGGGCGAGCAGTGAAGAGAGGATTGCCTGACGGAGTCTGGGGCCTCTGAGGGGCAGTTGGGTGGTGGGTGGCGTGGAGCCAGGATCAGGGCTGGGTTCTGGGTTGTTCTCTGTCAGTTCCCTTAATCTTCGGGGGAACTTTGGAACCTTGGTCCTGCCGCCACAGGTGCCTCACCTAACACTCCAGATGTCTTTTAGCTCCTTCCTCTTTTCATTCTAGACTTTTCTCAAATGAACCTTGGTTAATATGATGCCCATCCCTCCTGAATGTAAAATATCATGTTAAGAAGCCATTCATGCTGTGTAGTCAGATAAGCAGCCCAAGGGAGTTGGGAGCGTCCTCCCTTATTTATTAGTGTGTTCACTTCCAGCCGCAAAGGCTACTCAGCACAGACAATGGGTCTTGGGCCAGCAGGGCCGTGTGGCCCGTTCACACTCAGCCTGAAGCCCTCTTGGTTGAATATGGTTGGGAACTACGCTGTCTTGTGGAAGTGGGTCTAGGTACTTCCGGGAGGGCAGAGCTTCTACATTCCCACCTGATGCCCTGGAAAAGGGGCACGGGTGTTGGTTTGGAGGCTGAGCAGGGAAGCCTGAAAGTGAGCCTCATGTGTGTGGACAGGGGCAGGGGGCTTGCTCACTTCCGCAAAGCAAGACAGACCCTCTCGGCGTTGTTTGCTTGTGTCAAGCAGCCTGTGAACTTCCCTGTGCAGTCACTGGGTGGGTGGCTGTTGGCGCTGCAAGGTCCTGGACAGACACCAGGTCTGAGAGGGAGCTCAGGAGGAGCTCCGTTCCCAGGTGCACCAGCCGATCTGCATGGACAGAGTGTCAGCTTCCAGGTGTTCACATCTGCAGAGCAGGCTCCAGGCACCAGGCAGGTCTGAGGGGCGGTCAACCCCTCCCACCCACGCACACAACAGGTTCACAGCCTCCTCAGGCCAGCTGGCCCCACTTGGTCTTTGTTAGGTCACAAACATCTGTTAGGCACCTCTGTGATGACACAGAGATGACAGAGGCAGTGCCTGTCCTTCCAGAACTTAGCTGAGAAATGAGCCCGAAGCACTGGCACTGGCTGGGGCAGGGAGCAGCTCTCCCCACACAGAGCCAGCACACAGTAGGTTTGCAGTGATCACAGCTTCCCGAGGTGCTGGAGGAACCTAGAGGAGAGAAAGTGAGGAATTCGCCAGAGAAGCTCCTTCAAGAAGGAGAGAAAAAGATGTGAACATCGCAGTAACTAGAGAGAGACAAGAACTGTGGTGTGAAGCTTGGAGTGGTTGTGCACAATTATAATACCAGCATTCTGGAGGCTGAGGCAGGAGGATCACCATGAGTTTGAAGCCAGCCTGGGCTACATAGTGAGTTCAAGGTCAGCGTGGAATACATAGAGACCCCATCTCAGAGAACCAAAATGAAAGAAAAGAAAAGAACTATGGTGTGAGCAGCACTGTAGGGAAGTGAAGCAAGGGCTAATTGTGATGGGCACTCCATTTCCGCAAGGCTGATCTCATTGTGCCTGTCACCTCCCTCACCCTTTGCCATCGGTGCTGCTATCTTCATGCTGTGTTCAGCTGCGTAGCCGCAGGCCAGAGAGGTCAAGCAGATGGCCACAGCCGTGCAGATACTCAGTGCAGGAGTCCGATGCAATAGGGCATCTGTCTAGGGGACCAAGGACTGGGGGGAGAACATAGCAGTCACTGGACCACTTACTGGGGCCCTGGAGAGTGAAGCTTAACTGGTGAGGGACCCTTGTGGAAGGAGTTGCCTGGGGGTAAAGTCTGAAGGGGAATGAGAAGTTGAGACAGGTGTTCGTGGAGTAGGACGCCATGGGTCTCTAGTGAACACTTGGCCGTGCCCCCACCCGTCTCTGAGAGGAAGGACACCCTGGCGACAGGCTCCTGCCTTAATACAGTGTGTGCATTTTATCTCTGCACACTCCTCCAAGACTTGGTTTAAAGATCCCAGCTCAATACCATTAGTGTCTATCTGCGCAGAGCCCTTTGTAAAATTGATTAGAAAGTGGGCTTTTGGATGCGGGGAGGAGGGGGTAGGCCTAATCGGATTTGAGCATGAGATGGTATCTAATTCCCTGCATCTAGCAACTGGCTTGGGGACCTCCCCTGGAGCCAGGGCCCCCCTAATTTGGTTTTCGAATACATTAGCCAAACAAGCTGAGGGGGCTCCTGTGGGGAGAGGGTTTCTGGGGGGTTGGGAAGGGACATGGTAGGAAGGCTAGGGACCTGAGCAGGAGCAGTGCTTTCCAAACAGGTCTGGAGCATAAATTTCAGCTGAGGTCACTGGGGTGTGCATTTCTGCTGGTTGTACCCTATCCAGGAAAATGAAGCCAACTTCCAAGGTGACTTGTTATTGCATTGCTTGCCACTAATTGAGCCCCTATGCATACATTAAAAGTTTTTTTTTCTTCCTTCCCTCTCTTCCTCCCTCCTTCTCTCAAAGTGCTGAGAATTGAACCCAGGGCCTCCCACGGATGAGGCAATTGCTCCACATTGAGCTACATTCTCAGCCTCTTTTAAATTTTATTTTATTTTATTTTATTTTATTTTTACGGGGATCAAACTCGGGACCTTGCACTTGAGAGGCAGGCAGTGGAACCACTGAGCTAAATCCCTGGCCCCCTTAAATTTTATTATTGAGACAGACTCTTGGTAACTCACCCAGGCTGGCCTCATACTTGGAGTCTTCCTGCCTCAGCCTCCCAACAGCAAAATTCCAGGTGTGCACCTTCACACCCAGCTTAGTTTTCTTTCTTTTTTTTTTGCAAAGTAGTAATACATAAGAACAGTCACACTCTGAGATACAGGAGGTGACTATTATGTCACTCTTTCTCCTCTCGTCCTTGGTCTCCTACACTGCCTCTCCAGGATAGCTGCTATTTCCGGGTGTTCTGTGACTCTTGTCTTCTCACGGATTTCCCACATGCGTGCATGCACAGCTTTCTGGACCTGTCCAAGAAACCTGCAAGCCTTCAAGGGGAGCCCAGTTGTCCCCATCGGGCAGTTGGAGAAGTGGAGGCTCAGGCTGGGTTAGGTGCCCGTGGCTGGGTGGCAGAGCCAGGAACCAAAGTGTAGATGGTCTGGGTTTAAATCCTGGGTCTTCCTGTGATGTACGTATCCTTCCCAGCAAGAGGGGGCTGCTCCGAGCTAAACAGGAAACCTCTGGGGTTTCCCTTCCCCAGCTCTTCCTGTCCATCCATTTGCTCTCCCTTGGCCACTGTATACCCAAGCATCCTAAGGAGGATGGGGCACTTGCAAGGATTATTTATTTTGGTACTGGGATTGAATTCACACTGAGCTCTATCCCCAGCCCCTTCTTTATTTTTTATTTTGAGACAGGGTCTCACTAATTTGCTCAGGCTGGGCTCGAACTTGTGATCCTTCCTGCCTCAGCCTCCCAGAGCACTGGGGTTACAGGTGTGAGCCACCAGGGATTCTTTCTTAAGGCCTCCTTCAGGTGGACACCCTTAATGAGCGTGGGGACAAGTGAGTTGAGTGAATCCTCACCTGCTTTATCAGGATCTTGTGGGCTCTGTCACTTCCCTACAGGGTGCCCCGGGTGGGGGGAGAGTGTTGGCAGGGCATGATGGGAAGTGAGTGTGACATCAGAATCTAGGGGCAGCATCTGGCTTCACCGAGTGAGGGCCTTGGGAGGTCTCAGTGGCATGAAAGCCTGGTACCTGATGAAAGCCCAGTACCTGGTTGGCTCTTAGTAAATACGAGTGTTGTTAGCATTACTAGCTAGATTACATGTATGTATGTATGTAAGTATGTATTTATTTTTGGTACCAGGGATTGAACTCAGGACCTTGTGCTTTCGAGGCAGGCACGGTGCCACTGAGCTAAATCCCTGGCCCAGCATATTATTCTTTTTTTGGCATATTGGGGATCGAACTTGGGACCTTGAGCTTTCAAGGCAGGCGGTGAAACCACTGAGTTAAATCCCTGGCCCACTAGATTCCCTTTAATACATTACTCACCCACTCTGTGCAAGTTGCCTTGAATATAAGGCTAGAATATAAGAGCAAAATTGTTCTATGCTATTATTTAACACCTAATGTTTAAAAAGCATAATCTTTACAGTGTAAAAGTGTGTTGTTTTCAATACAGAGTCCACCAAAAAGCATATACACAATTCAGTAGTTTGCCATACTAATAAATGTCAGGAAGCTGATGGCCACCACTTTGAGCACCTCTTGTAACTTTAGAGGCCAAAGGTAATGTGTATTAATCCCATGATGGCTCAGTACATTTAGTATTAAAGTATTTATACAAGTGTTTCTTTTCCTGATGTATACATTTTTTGGCGGACTCTGTAGAATAGCATAATGCCAAGGTGTACCAGAGGCGCTTGGTAAATAGGATTTACCATTTTTGCTCCCTTCCCTTTACCAGCTTTCTTGGTTCATCTTTATCCTTGTTCTGAGTAATTTCTGTAAAGTGAACCAACTTTAGTTTCCTCTTAACACATTACCGAGCACCTGCTGTTTACCTGGGACTCTGCTATGTATTGGGGCACAAGGAGGAGCAGGTCATAGCTCCTGCCCTCTGTGACCCAATCATCAGATGCGGATGGGGACCAACTGCCGTCCCAGTGGCCCCTTTGTGGCATGGGAAATGTCCACATCTCTGATACCCCATTTACCATGCTGAGCAGCGGGGCTGTCTCCCTTTCTTGGTCTTGATATTTGGAAGACATAGAGCAACCTGGCTGATGTGGTTTTAGTCTTGTGGGAGCCAGAGAGGCTGAGCTCCCTCCTTCCGCCTTCGAACCCCAAGAGCTCATTTACAGGGCTGCAGAAGGCAGTCTGCCAGACCCCCTCTTTGGCAGTGCCTGGCATACCCACTGTGCCACTTCCCACAACCCACACCCCCTGGTGACTCCCCCCAACCCCTGCCCCTTCCCTTCCCTCATCCTCCCCCAGGAAGGTTTTCTAGGGACCAGAGTGTTTCAGCCCTGGTGCTGTACTGTAAAACCCAGAATTAATAACAGCTGGATTATGGGGTGATTATTAGCTTTGCTTAAAGATTTTCCCTTTACTCAAGGATTAGCTCGGGGGTTCCTTTAAATAGCTAGCTTTGCTAATGCATTTGTATGGCAAAGAAAGGGTGACTGGGGAAAAAAGGACACCCCTGCAAAGCAGAGCTTGCCTTCTAAGCCAGCCATGTAGCTTGCCAGGTGTGGTGGTACACACCTGTAACCCCAGCACTCTGGGAGGCTGAGGCAGAGCATCATAAGTTCGAGCCCAACTGTCTCAAAATAAAAAATTAAAAGGGCTGGGGGTATAACTCAGTGCAAAGGCCCTGGGATCACTCCCCAGTTCTGAAACAAAAAAACTAAGCCAGCCACGTGACATGTGAGGCTCATTCGCCTCTTGGAGCCCCAGTTTCCTTGGAGGAGGACGTGAGCAGAAGCCTCTGGCCCCAGCCCGGAGGATTGAGGCAGAGGTGCACGAGGCAGTTAGCAAAGGGCTGGCTGTGCATCAGGGTTCATGGGTCACAGAGACCCGGGTGTCCACACCTAGGCCAGGCCCTGCCCACCTCTCCATCCTGGTCTTTGCCCACACTCCCACCTGCCTTCTTCCTGGCTCTGTCACCTGCCACATATCTGCATCCCAGAATTCCCAGCGCTTCCAGTCCAGATGAGGTCTGCTGTTTCCTACCTCTGTGATTTGCCATTCCCCACCCTCCCCCACGTTGGGCTGGCTGACACCTACTTATCCTCCAAGCAAAGCAGAGACTCTGCCACCTCCAGGAAGCCTGCCCTGACCACTTCCCTTACGGAGGGCTGGACCCCTCTGCTCTGCATGTACACCCGTTGTGTCGTGGCACTTTAGAACACTTTCTCTTCCGAGGGACGTGTGGTCACTGCGCACCTGTATGTGCTGAGTCGTGGTGTGCAGCATGCGGCCATGAGCTCAGGGGCAATTGATTCAGTGTGTGGCACATGGGTGCATGTGTTTCATTGAAGCCTGTCCTGAACATGTCCTCACCAGCAGAACCTTGGAACTGGACACCAGGAGTCTGAATGAGTCTTTGTTTTTAGCAAATCACTTGGCCTGGCTTTCCTGGGCTAGGAAACAGGGTCACGACAGTTGTGCCCTCCGGGGCTGCCAGGCAGATGCAGCAGCTCCTGAGTGCCCCTCTGCACCTGCCCCAGAGCCGATCACTGAGGCCCAGAGTTCTGCCCCTGAGCCCCCCACCATCCTGCCTCCCCAGGTTGCTGAGCTTGCTCTCTCTCCTCACTCGCTCCAGTGAGCTAGGTCTTCCCCGCCCTCCCCAACCAGTCAGCACAGAAGTAATCCAATTTTACTTGATTATTAGTCACTACTTTCTGTTGCTGTTCTTTGTTGTTGTTGTTCCTTTTTTTAAAAGCATCGTGGATTTAATTGAGTTGATTGATCAGCACAGTCACTGACTGGAAGGAGGTGCTATGTAACCCTCTCTTCCCTAGCCTGTCCCTCTGTCCACAGAGGCCCCAGGCTGTCTGTCATGCTCCAGACTCAGCTGTCCCCAGGACCCGGGCCCGCAGGTGCAGCAGCATGGGGGCTGGTTGGGCTGGGGCCCTGGCCTGGCCTCATGATCTGCAGCGTATCCTTGGTCCTCTCAGGGCTGAGTCTGCAAAGAAAAAAGCAATGAGAATGTAGCTCAGTGAAAAGGTCCTGGGCTCAATCCCCAGTACCAATAAATAAATAAGTAACAAACTGTTGTAAGCTCTAGTTCACCCTGCTGTGCTGTAGAGCGTTAGACCTTGCACCTCCCATCTAACTGCCACTTATCCGTTACCCAGCCTCCCCCTCTCTTCTACTTTGCCTCTTCCTAACCTCTACTAGCTGCTACTCAGTTTTCTCCTATGAATTCAACTCTTTAGATTCCACACATGAATGGGAATATTGTATTTGTCTTTCTGTGCCTGGCTTATTTCACTTACTAAAACATTCTCCAGTCCTATCCGTGTTGGCATAAACGATGGGATTTTTTTTTTCAGTAGCTGAATAGTATATATACATATAATTGTGCATCACTAGCACATTTTCTACCTGTGCATCCACTGATGGGCATCTGGTTGATCTCATGTTTTGCTAGTGTGAATAGTCTCCAGTACACATGGAAGTCCCATACTAACTTCCTTTCCTTTGGATATATACCCAGTAATGGGATAGCTGATTTGTACCGCAGATCTTTTCTTAGCATTTTAAAAAATTTTTTTAAATTTTTTTTTTGTGGTACCCAGGATCGAACTCAGTATCTTGTACTTGCAAGGCAGGTGAGGTGCCACTGAGCTAAATCCCCGGCTTACTTCTTTTAGCTGAGAGAGTGGTTCCCAGGGCCTTGTACATGCTAGGCAGTGCTCTATCACAGAGCTACATCCCCATCCCTTTTTACTTTTTAATTTTGAGACAAGGTCTCACTGAGTTGCCTGGGCTGGCCTCAGACTGGCAATCCTCCTGCCTCAGCCTCCCAAGTGCTGGGCTTACAGGTGTGTGCCAGCACACTTGGCGAATGTTTGTTCTTTGGTTATGGCCATTCTAATTGGTGTGAGATGGTCTCTCGTTGTGGTTTTGATATACATTTCCCTGATCATTAGCGATGTTGAGCATTCTTTCACATATGTGCTGGCCATTTGTATTCAGTATTATTTTTTGAAAAATGTCTATTTGGAGCTGAACATGGTGGTGCATGTCTATAATACCAGCATTCAGAAGGCTGAGACAGGAGGATGGTTACTGAGATCAGCCTAGACTACACTGCAAATTCAAGGCTAGCCAGAGTACAAAGCAAGACCCTGTCTTGGAAAAAGAAAAAAATGGGTGAAAAAATGTCTAGTCAAATTATTTGCCCATTTTAAGATGTATTCAGGTATTTTTTGCTGTTGAGGTTTTGCAGTTATTTTTCCCATATCTTACAAAACGATTTATTGGGATAGTCCTTGGTCTGTAGGAAAATTGCCAGCACTGCAGGGTGCCCACCTCCCCCTGATCTTTTGTTAATGGCTTACATGACCGTGACAAGTTTGTCACAGCTGAGAAACTGCCCTTGGCACATCACTGTGAGCAAAACTCTCTGCTTTCTCTGGATTTTATTGTTTCTTTGCTAATGTCCTTTCTCTCTTCTAGAATCCAATCCAGAATCCAGTGCTGCATTTAGTCCTCGTGCCTCTGCATTTCCCTGTCTGTGACACTTCCTCAGACTGCCCTTGGTTTCCGTGACCTTGACATTTGCAGGTTGCTGGCCAGCATTCTGCTTTTGCAGTTTTCAGCTTTCTCTTTCCATTAGGACTTGTGAAGTTATGAGGCTGGCTGCACAATGTCAAGGTTGAATTTAGAACCGAGAAGTGGTAGGGGCTGGTGAGCTGGGTTCAAATCCTGGCTCTGCCCCCCAACACACTAAGCAATGTGAACAAAGAAGCCTTTGTGCCTCAGTTTCTCTGGCCTGACAGTGGAGGCTCCTCTGCAGTGAGGGCCGGAAGCACTTCTAAGTTCGGGCTCCTTTGGTTTCACTGGTCCCTGGAGGGGATCTTGTGACCCTGAAGGTGTTCACTTCTCCCAGCAGCCAGGGGTGCGTCACCATGCCCTGCTAATTATTCCAATTTTATAGGTGAAGAAAACTGAGGTTCAGAGAAGTTCAAGAACCTACTGGAGGTCACAGGGGAAGGAAGGGCAGACGGAGGACTTGAACCTGGTTCATGGGAATCAGTGCGGCCTCCGGATGGGCAGCTCAGGTGGGGCGGGGTGGAGTCTGTCTGCAGGTTTGAATGGTGGACACTCAGGACCAGAGTCCAGACAGTTAAGGACTTCGGGCTCTCTGTGTCTGATTTCAGGCCATTCAGTGCTTTATTTTGTAATGTGGATTTTTAACTCTTGAGTTACCTGTGAAATAGCATGAGCCAGTGAGCCAAAACCTCATGTCTGGGATTTAGCTTCCTTCGGGAGGCCAGTGGTCTTAGCTCCTGCAGCTGCTGTGTCTTCAGTCCTTGCTGGCAGATGGCTGGGCTGTCTGTGTTTTCTGGAAAGGGAAGTGGAATGACAGACCAGACAGCTAGGGTGGCTCTGTCAGTGACAGGAAGCCTCGGAGCTGGAGCGGAAGCCAGAGCCAGCTCTGGGCTCTTTCTACCAAGCTCAGGAGGCAACTTGTACCATTGATTCTGTTTATTTAAACCTGAAATGTAACCAGGCGTGGTGGCAAATGCTTGTAATCCCAGCACTGGGGAGGCTGAGGCAGGAGGATTGCCACAGGTTCAACCCTGTCTCAACCAAACCAAAACAAACCCCTGAAATGTAAACTCTCCCTCTGTCCTCAGCCTTGGCCTGCCTCCCACCCTGGACCCCCTAGGAGGTCAGAGGCCATGTCCTCTGGCCGTGAGGGAAGATGGCTCACCCCAGATGCTAGTGCCTCGGTGGACTGGAACTCAAGTCTCTGCCCTTCACTGTCCCTCAGAAGCCGTGTGGCCCATGTGACTCAATGTTCATGTGTTTCAGTGGCCTTTCCCTGGTGTAAAACAGCAAAGGCCACGGAGCTGTTCTGAGGAGTGAAGAAGCCTGTGTGTGCCAGCACTTTTCTCATAGTGAGTGCGCACACTGAAGGGAAACTCAGCTTTCTGTTCCCTTCTCAGAGCTTTCTGCCTGTCTTCGCACTGTGTCCTTACAACAGCAGCAAAGCAGGGTCGTACGTGGGGCCAGCTTCCCAATGCAGCAGTGAAGACACAGCGAGGTGTAAGGACATGCCCAAGGCCACTCGGGAGCAAGGGCATGGGTGGGCCTTCGGGCAGGAGGGCAGGGTCAGCATCAGCTCGAGGGCCCTGCCCAGCAGGCGCTCATCTGGGAAGGCAGTCGGGTGCCTCTATGTCTACCCTGCTGCCCTTCCCCTCCCCAGTGGCAGCTGCCTCCCAACCACTGTGATTTCCTGGGTACTGGGGGTGGGGGCAGCTTCACCTCGCCTGCGGGGGTGGGGGGGCAGGGGGGGAAGGCAGCCTCGGGAAGTGAAAGCTGCATTAGTGAACAGTAATTGAAATGCAAAATAACATTTTGATCGAGCCTGTGGGCTGTTTATTTATCAGATCAATAGTCAAAACACCCATCTGAGAAGACAGTGTGATAAGTGACAGCATTGCCAAGGGCAACCCTGGGACTCCAGGGCCTCCCCCAGTGGCCCAGATAAAGGAGCCTGGGTGTGACCCCATCTCTCCTTCCCTTCCTCACAGCCTGAGGTGCACCCTTGTCTTCATTTTCTTACTTTTTTTTTTTTTTTTTGGTGCCTGGGATCGAACTCGGGAACTTGCACTTGTGCAGCAGGCGCCGGAACCACTGAGCTAAATACCCGGCCCCCTTGTCTTCATTTTCAGTTTTGTTTTGTTTTGAGACAGTCTGTGTAATCTAATCTGGCCTTAACTTGATATGTAGCTCAACTTGGCTTCAAACTTCTGGAGATCCTCCTGACTCAGCCTCCTAAATGCTGAGATTACAAGCATGTACCACCACACCTAGCTTTCATATTCTCCTTTCACCCAGTTTACAGAGGAGACCGCTGAGGTCCACACTGCCAGGGATGGCCCTGGCGTGGCTGACAGGCCAGTGCTCACGGGAGCTGAGAGACCCTAACTGGGCACTCACCGTGTGCATGCAGTGCTACGATGTTGTTTCATTCTCAGAAAAATTCTGAGTTAAGTATTTATCTCACAGGGACTGCTGGAGCCCAGGTCTTTGTGGGTGCTGCTCCTGGGGTGCTGGCTGGCTCCTTCCCTGTCCTGTGACTGTGGCATCCCCAAAGGGGAGTCTGTGACACTGCTTTGACCCAGTAACTCTCAGACCTCCTGGTTCATTTCTCCACTGAACATGTATTATACTTACTGAGCACCTACTGTGTGCCTGCCTGCGTTCTGCACACTAGAGTAGAAAAGGAAAGAAGCCAGGGGGAGGAGGCCCTTCGTCTGGAGACACCAGTATCTCCATCACTGAGATCAGAACCGGATTCCATTTGGCTGTGGTGCAGGACCCACCTAGCCACCCAGGCTGCCTGTCAGCACAAAGAACGAAAGACTGACTTAGGGCAAGAAGAGGATGCTGGGAGCCCTAATCACTCTCGTCATCCCTGCTGTGCTTATGCCACATATGCCGTGACTTGGGAGCAGGTGGACGTGTTGTCCCTCCTTGGGTCTGCACAGTGCCCTTTGGAGAGACCCAGTAGCAACACAGGGAAGAGTCGGGAAGGGAATCACACAGGGAGCAGAGTGAAGGTCAACTGTGTGTGTGTGTGTGGGGTGGGGTGGGATGGAGCAGAAGTAAGATGTGCTGAGTACGAATACCAACTCCCCACCATGAGTGTAGTCATTATACACTGTGAATGTGCACTAAAAAAAAAAAAAAAAATGGAGCCAAGCCCCTTGACTGCTGATGCTGTCCCGAGCCGCATGCGCAGAAGTACGCTGTCCAGAATGAGGCAGTGTGGGAGCTGTTCTGCTTGGTACCGGGCAGAACTGAAGAGAAGACAGAGCTGCGCCCAGTTCTGATGGCTCTGTGTAGACCGGGAGTTAGATGGGCCATTCTCAGAGGTCCCAGGGATGTTGACCCTGGAGAGGCGATGCTGTGCAGGGTGTTAGACTTCTGTCGGTCCTGAGGGTGGAGTTGTGTAAACTGTAACTGGAAGCCCAGAGAAGACATACTTTAGCTCTTCACAAAACTTCCTCCCTGCTTCCTTCCTTCCTGTGTTTGTTTGTTCGATTTGCGGTGCTGGGGATGGAACTCAGGGCTGCACTTGTGCAAGGCAAGAGCTCTACTGAGCTGCTCTCTCAGCCTGCAGAGCACTTTGAAACAGTCTGAGTGGTCTGGCAGTCCATGTCTCTGGGGTCCTTGAGGGGCAGCATTCACTCTTCTGGGCTGCAGTGGGAAGGGCCACAGTGGGATCATTAGAGGACTTCCAGGTCCTGTCCTGCCCCTCCACCTCCCTAGTACTGTATCATACCATCTGGTGGTTAACCTGCTGTGCAGTGAGCTTTGGTGATTTACAGGCAGATGTTTACTTTGCTCACATGGTAACATTTTGAGGGTGTTCGCAGGAGCCTTTCCATCAGATGATTAGGGGGCTGGGCTCCTTTGAGTGTGACTTGGTGATCTCCAAAGAGTCTCTTTCTAGATGGCCTGTGCATAGGGGACAGAGGAGAAGGGGAGAAGCAGAAGAGTGCTTGTGGGAGATTTTTGTGGCCTAGATAGGGGAGTGGCTTTTATCCCTTTGCCTATGTTCTTTTGGCCAAGATCCAGTCATGTGGCCACATCTAGCTGTGGGGGTGACTGGGAAATGTAGTCTTTTTGGTTTCTGGCAAGAAAGTAAAATGGAGCGCTCATGGCTGTTTTGGCTACTTTATCATGTTTCATTGACTCTGTGACATCATCTACTGTGTAAGACACCAATATTGGGCCAGGTGTGGTGCCACACAATTGTAATCCCAGCTACTCAGGAGACTGAGGCAGGAGGATTACAAGTTTGAGGCCATCCTGGCCAATTTTGTGAGACCTTACTCAAAATAATAAAAATGGGTGAGAATATAATTTAGCACTCTCTGGGTTCAATCTCTAGCACCCCCCCCCACACACACATACATACACAAAGATGCCATTATTTAGGGGACTATTATACTATGACCTACTGTCCATTTCAGAGGTAGTCAGAATGTGAAAAAAGCATGCAGTCTTGAGTCTAGCATCCCCAGGACTAGGACAGCACTGAGTGCTAAGTGGACAGTAGATATTTAAAGACTAGTAGTGGAACGAGGGCTGGAGGGAGCAGATGTGGTGGCCTCTGAGCTGTTCTTTGAGGGTCTTATGTGAGCTGAGGCTCAGGGAATAAGGTAGAGCTTGCTCGCTTGAGGGGAGAGGCTGCTGGTGCTCAGGAGCCGGCAAGGGCAGTGACCGCCTCCCAGGACTCTGCCTCTGACCCTTGTTCTCTGCTGCCAGCTCCGATATTCTTCTCTCTCACTGCACTTTGGTGGGATGTGTGACCTTGCTCAGCTCTCGAGCTCTGCATCTTGCTGCTTCTGTCCCTGAAGAGGTAGCCCCAACACCAGAAACCTCATGGGAGACACTCTGCAGCCTCACCTGGGTCAGGTGCCCACCCGTGGGTCAGTCCACTTGGACTGCGGGTGGATGCCTGTAAGAATATGGCACACCCTGTGGGAGCATTGTGTGTGTGTGTGTGTGTGTGTGTGTGTGTGTGTGTGTGTGAGAGAGAGAGAGAGAGTTCACAAGAGGGAGCAGAGTGCCTGGAAGTCAGCTCTAGAAGTACCTGATTAAGGGGCCCCTTTATCTGAAAATGAACTTTCTCAGCAGTAGTCAAAACAGCGAGGCAAGTGCATGGTTAAAGGAGTGGATGCATGGATGGATGGATGACAGACAGGAGAAGACAGTCTTCCTTGATGTAGGAGTGAACTTTTTAGATACTACAAATGGAAAGTGTCTCCATATTATCAAATGGGAATGCTAGAAACGATTGCCAAGATTCACTTAGTACTTAATGCATTCCAGACACTGTTCTAGACTCTTCGTTTTAATTTGCTAATTCTCAAGACCACCCTGCAAGATGAGTGCTATAATTCTCGTCCTCATTTTACAGATGAGGAGAATGGACACCGAGAAGTGAAATAACAGTTTATGAGAGGCAGAACTGGGACTCAAAGCCAGGCAGTCCAGCCCTGACCCCTAAGCTTGACTGCCCAGTGCCCTGGATCTTAGGAGAATCCCTTTGACTGGAGAGTCTGTTCAGTGACAATAGGTGGGATGTTTACTCCGCATCCCTGCTTGATGCAGAGTGGAAATCAAAACAGACTAAGATAAACTCACTGATGTCAGATCTCCAATAAAGACTGAAAGGGAGAATGTAAGAGGTAGATTCTGAATATTTTGTTTGTTTTCGAGGCAGGGTCTTGCTGTGTAGCCCAGGCTGGCCTTGATCTCACAGCCATCCTCCTAGGCTAAGGTAAGAGCCACCAGGTTCCTCTGGGCCCTGTGTGAGAGCACTTGACAGAGGAGACCCAAGTGAGGGCCGAGGTTTCAAACCTGCAACAGTGGCCACCAGCCTGGAACCTCCTGGCTGTTGCAGGGCAGCCATCATCTTCCTGCCTAGACAGAACTGCTCTCTTCTCGTTATGATGGATGCAGCCTGGAAAACCATGGATAAAAAGCCCTGATTGAAAGACACTAATTACCCATCATTATTTTCCATGCCGTAATTTGTATGGAGCGAGATTTCCATCAGTTGTCTGGGATCAGCCTGGTTTTGACTAATCTTTCTGACGACAAGATGCTTAATTACAGATCTTTGCCTGAGCGCCAGCACACGCAGCGGGAGGCAGGCAGGCTTTCTGAAGCCACCGGGGTCATTTTGCAGCTGAGGTCCCAGAGGGCCCAGGGGCAGACGGAGTGTTAAGAAATTATTCCCGAGGGGACCACATAAAATCAAGCCATGGCAGCAGCGTGGCCCGGGAGGGTGGCGGGTAGGCAGGTCCTCAGCTCTCTTCTACGAAACCTCTTCAGCCACCTCCAGCCAGCCTGGCTCTCTAGGCAGTGACTGAGCAAGTCACTTTGCTTTTCAGGGCTTTAATTCCCTCATCCGAAAGTCACCAAGGAAGGAAGGCAGTTGGATTTCTAAGAACTTAGGACTCACTGATGCCAGCTGTGTGGCTGTGTCTGTTGAGAAAAATGTTACCTGGTATTGAAAGATACACACGTAGGCAAGATTCCAACCACACAGGAGTGGTGCAGAGTTCATCTGTTAAACAGGCAATTTAGACTACTTAGGGGAGGGTTGGTTTAAAGTAATGAAATTATTTTATTTTACTTTTGAGAGAGGGTCTCACTGTGTAGGCCAGGCTGGTCTTGAACTCGTTATGTAGCCCAGGCTGCACACATTCTGGTGGTGATGCAGTTGATGGTTGCTCATTTTGCATCTACTAAGCAAATTCATTTCAGCGCTCTTTTTCTTTTCCCTGGTATTGGGCATTGAACCTAGGGGCTTCTTCACAAAGAGCAATTAATGAAATTTCTGAGTTTAAGAAAAATGCTACCAGGCCTAATGGCAAACACCTGTAATCCCTGCTTCTCTAGGAGGGTGAGGCAAGAGGATCAAAAATTCAAACCCAGCCTAGGGAAACTTGATGAGACCTGTCTTAAAATAAAAAGGGCTGGGGAGGCAACATAGTACTCCCTGGGTGTAATTCCCAGTACTGGGGTGGGGGGGGCAATATAATTGATGGATCAGTGCATAGAATTGGATTCATCATGATCTTTAGTTCATAACATGCCTCATAACTGCCTGTTCTCCTCCCCTCTGCCTCCCTCCCTCCCTCTTTCTCATGTAACAAATGCCCTTAAATCTACGTCCAACAGGGAAGCTGGGACTGTGGTAGCAGCTCACATCTAGCCACATGGTCCCAGCCTTCTGCATTTTTCACTACTGTTTTTTTTTCATTAACTTTATTTTGGTACATTTTAGGTATAAAATACAGTTACATTCATCATTGGGATCTTGTACCATTACATGAGTCTCTTGGTTCTTATTTTTTTTCCCCCTC
>NW_004624734.1:25248126-25322982 GCF_000247695.1 Heterocephalus glaber | reverse complement strand
TAATTATTTCTGATTTCATTTTTCCCAGATCCTCTTTTGTTGCCAGTTCAGAGAGTCCAGGTGGTTGAGTATCAGATTGTTCCATCTCCTTTCTCTTTGAGGTTGCTGTAGGTGATCTGGAAGTCTGTTTTTGAGGCTTGTTTATGTGTCTTCTCATTTCCATGGGGGGTGTGTGCTTCTGTTGCCCACATGGCTCACCTTCTCTGCCCTAGGAGCTTGGGATGGCAGCAGGGGAACTTCCTTCCAGGTGCTGGGACCGGCTGAGCTTCTCTGCCCTTCACTACTGTTTTTAAAAGCAGTTTAGCTGCATTACTTCCAGGTGCCTGAAGGGTGATTTGTACCAAAGCCTTGCAGGAGGATTGAGGATCTGAGGATTTGCTTTAATGAATGGCACCATGGCCCCTGGTTAGCAAATTAATTATTGAAATGTACATAAGAGGCTCTCAAGTGTTCAGAAGCCATTTTTCTTCTGTAGAGTGGCTTCCCAATTGAGGCTTGTTTATCCTCTTAATTTGCCTCACCAGCCCCTTTCTGTCCTGGTCCCTGGCAAGTTCCTTGCACAATGATCCTCAGCTGTAGATCTAGGGAGCTCAGATGAGGTGAGGAATCTGCTGGCTTTTCTGGAAGGTTTCTTAGGAGAATCCCAAGAGCAGCCAACACCCACTGAATGCCAGCTTGGGACCAGCGCTGTCCTAAACCTTCACCTGAATTGGGTTATGCTCAGAGGCCCCCTGGGAAGGAAGGGGTGTGAGCAAACCCATTGTATAGATGAGTACCATGAGGCACAGAGAGCGTGACCTGGCTACTCAATGCCAACAGTAATATAGGAGGGGCAGAACTGGCACATGTGATGCCCAGTTGCAGGCTCTCAACCATTAAGTGACCCAGATGCTTGGCCTTGCTCTCATGAGTGGCCTGGAGCAGAGAGCTAAAGAGGGCCCTGGGGTGGTGGTTCTGTGTGACCCGGATTCTCGTGTGTGGTGGGAAGACTCCACTCCAAACAGGAAAGCCAGCAGACTGGAGCTTTCCTCTGTCCCACCTGAGCACAGCAGGCCACCTCAAGGGGTTCCATCCTTGGGATTCCAGCTTAGAAACCTATGATTGCTGATACCCAAGAATTCCTCTTCCCCTCAGGATCCCTTCAGCAGTAGGGGTTTCATTCAGAACATCGGAGATTCTGCTGTTCTCCCTGCTAGGGGAAACTTCAACCTTTGTCCAGCAGAGGCAGGGACCCCCTTCCCCAGCAAGCTCCTCCATCCCTGGGTGTCAGGTCTCTCTGGGAACAGGACTTCAGCTTGGTCATGGAGAGGCTGAAGCAGAGCCAGGTGGGTGCAAGAGGGAGGCCCTGTTTCATTATGATGAAACTGAGGCCAGGGAAGCGCTTTGCTGAGCTCCAGGTACCAGATGGATGAAAGGGAAAATGGTGCCTCCAGGGGCTTCAACCACTGCTGATTGCTCTTTCAAAGGCTGCTTAGATGGGTGTCTGTCCCTTCCCCAAAGAGTCAGTAGCCATTGGGGTTGGGGACTGGTTCCCAGCCAGCCTCACCTCCTCCTCCCAGAGCACAAATGTCAGCCGCCTGACACCCTCGTGCCAAGGCTGCTCTCTTCCTGGGCCTCCCCTTGGCCACCCATCCCATGGCCACTTCTGGTGACCTGTTTTTTGAGAGGGATTCTCACTTCATTGCCTAGGCTGGTCTCAACCTCTTGGGTTCATGCGATTCTCCCATTGCAGCCTGCAACCTCCCAGAGTAGCTGGGACCAGAGAGACATGTGCCACGTGCCCACCTACCTGTGAAATCTGTGTGCCAGCTTCTCAGGCCCTGACCTAGCATTCTGGCTCCTTCCTCCTGCTGCAACTCAGCCTCCACCTGTGGAAACCCCACATACATGGTCTTCATTTCCCCCCAGGTCCTCCCTTTCTGATCACTCCCTCACTCCAGGGGCTTTGTGTTCCGGCCCTCAGTTCCTGCACCCCTTGTACCATCCTCTTCCCTCTTCCTGCCAAGTCAGGGGTGCCCGGGTGGGGGCCCTCTCACTTGGTGATGCCCAGGAAGGTTTTGGTTTTCATATCTGGGTGGGTATGCTGCTGGCATCTGGCGGGTCAGGGGAAGGCAGGGATGCTTCCGCACATCCTGCAGTGCAAAGTTCAGCCTCCACACCGAAGACTCACCCAGCACCAAACGTCAATCATGCCAGGGCTAAGAATCCCTGCTCGCAGCTGCTGGAGACCACCAGGGTCCCCTGGCAGAGTTGCCCCTACAGAGCCTGGTAAACCAGCATGCCCCTCGTCTCTGCTCTTCCTGCTTTGTTGCAAACCTTCCTTTTCCTAGGCCTCCTGCCCTTGGGCCTCTGCCTTCAGTCTGCCTTCCCCTTCTTGCAGCTACTAAGAGGCTGAGTGGAGGCAAGAGTGGGTATGCATGAGGGGGATAAGGGGACCCCTCCAGACTGCCCATCTGCAAGGCCAGCCTTCCCTTCCCCTCTTACCATGGCAGCTTATTTCTCTATCTGTATTCCAGATACCTCCCAGGCTCCTACCAGATCCGCCGTGGCTTCCTTTACCCCAGTGTACTCCCTCTTGAAGCCCCAAAGAATCACAGTCAGGTTGCCCAGAACAAAACCAGACAGACTCATCCCTGCAGACTTCTGGGCCCCACCCACAGAAGCACTTGCTCAGAACCTGGCAGGAGGGCCAGGCCCAGCAGTTGAAGTACAGTTTGAGAGAAGCTGACATTGATATTCTGTATCTCCAGTCTTCTCATCCCGATTTTGATCTTTACCATGAGCTTTTTGGTTTTGTAGATACTAGGGATTGAACCCAGCTACATCCCCAGCTCTTTCTAATGTTTTTATTTTGAGACGGTCTCACTGAGTCACTAAATAGCTCAGGCTGGGCTTGAACTTTCAGTCTTCCTGTCTTAGCCATCACAATGCTGGGATTACAGGTGTGTGTCACTGCGCCTGACTTGGCATTAGCAATTTAACTTTGAGTGATTGTGCACAAATTGAGCACTCTTAGTCTAAAAATATGAAATCCCAAATTCTCCAAAATACGAAACTTATGGTTTACTGTATACAAGCTTTGTTACATGGACAAAAGTACTAAAAATATTCGTAGAGGGATGTAACTCAGGGCTAGAGCGCTTGCCTGCACATAACCAAGACCCTGGATATGATCCCTAGCACAGAAAAAAGAATTTACCTTTAGGCAGCTTGATATATAAGGTGTCACCTAAATGGGTTCTGTGTTTAGCCTTGGGCCCCATCCGCAAGACATTTCATTATGCTCATGCAGATATTCCAGAATCTGATAAAATGTGAACTCCCAAACCCTTCTGGTCCCACTACTTCAGATAAGGGATACTCAACCTGTAATTCTACTTTGGGGAGATAAAAGGGAGTGATTAAGATTGATAATGATACTGGATCAGAAGGTGGAATCAGGATTGTTCAGGGCAAAATGAAAAGTATGAACACCATCATTTTTTTCTGTATTAGCGATGGAACCCAAGAATGCTCTACCACTGAGCTATATCCTCAACCCTTTTTTATTATTAATGCTTAATTTCAATATAGGGTCTCAATCAGTTGGCCAAGCTGGCCTTAAACTTGGAATCCTCCTGCCTCAGCCTTCCAGGTAGCTGAGATTACACGTGTGGGCCATCATGCCCAGCAGATACTATCATTTTTAAATACCTTAAATTTCTTCCACTCTCAGCACATTCCCTCCTCTTCAAAGAAGCAAAGAATGACCAACAATAACAACAAAAGCAACCCTTCCGGCACCCACACCAAATCCAGAAGGGCCTGAATGTAGACAAAGTAGATGATGTCACAGAAGGTGTGCAAACACACCCCCACCGTGCCCCTTCTCCACCCTGGTGGCTGAACTTGAAAGAATTGTGTGCATTCACTACACACATTCCCTGAGTATCCCTACCTGTTAAGACCCTATGCGGGCATCCTGCCATCCCCTCTCTGCCAAGTGCAGTGGCCACTGGGCGCCTTCCTCCTTCACAGGACCTTACAGAGCATGAAGACTGTGTCTTGGGGTGGTAAAGATGAGGCTCAGGCCTGGGGTTGGGGAGACAGTAAAGCAAGGAGCCCCAATCTGCAGCCAGACAACACTGATTGGGAGCCCAGCTTCGGCGGTCACTCAGGTGACTTGAACAAGCTTTGTCCTCCCGCTCAGCTCTTCAGTGAGGATGACAGCACTGGGGGTGGACAGGTTTCGAGGAGTCAATAAGATGGCAGTAAACAAAAGCCAGCATGAGGCTGGGACTTGAGAGTGGCAGCTCATGTCACCCAGCCTTGGAACAGAGGGGTAGGAGGAGGCTCTGGTGAGTGAAAAAAGCAAGCAGACAAGCCTGGCAGAAATTTGGGACACAGAAATGAAGCCATGGCGAATGGGTTCTCCATACACTCTGCAAGTGTGAATGGACAAGTGAGCAAGTGAAGCAAGCCCAGAGGGGTGCCAGGTATCCACATGGTACCCACATGGCTCTGCCTGGTGCACTGTGTACTTGGTTTGCTCAATATCTTGTCCCTCTGAGAGTCTGACCTTCAGGCCTTGTGCCGTTCCTGACCGCTCCCCATTATCCACCAGCACTTGGCGCATGGTATGTGCCCCAAATATGTGCCCGCTGTCTCTGGCAAAGGCACGTTTGTGGGGCCTGAGTAACAGTCCCGGAAATGAGAATGCTAAAGGGATGACATCTTCAGGCCCCCCTCAGCCGGCACTCAGGCACCCAGTTAGCAGCCGGCTTCCTGTGCCAGCTCTGACTGTGGCCAGGATCCAGTGTGCTTCCTTTTCAGTCCTACACTCCAGCCAGGACTTGAGTGGGGGACCCGGACACTGCAAGCTGCTTTGGGGACTTCTGAGCCAAGAAGGAGGGGCAGGTTGGGAGAGCAAGGTTTGGGGACACAGACACCAGCCCTCCTGGGGGTGCTTCAGGCTTGGGTGAGCTGGGGGCTGGAGAGGCAGTTGGGGAAACAGGCCTGCCCTGTCCTGTGAGAGGCTGTGCTTAGTCTGCTTTGCCTGGGGTAAATGCTTCTGTACCTCCAGGGAGAGACTGAAGTGAGGGACAAATGGTACATGCTGACTCAGTAGGACCTGCGGTCCTGACGGTTTGTGTCAGGTGTATCTCCTGAGATCTCGGGAGCCCCGAAGACTGAGGAATGCTGGGTGGAGGCCTGGGTCTTTGAGCTCAGGCTCAGCTGGTTTCCAGGGGTCCTGCAAGGCTCCTGTGCAGAGCAGAGCCTAAGCTGGCTGTGGGGGTGTAGACCTGTATCCCAGCATGGGCTGAGGCTGGAGATTCAAGAGCATGTGGTCAGCTGTCCTTGGCCTGCCCAGAGAAGAGGGGAGCTGGGCAGAGCCCAAAGTGCACCCAGGCTTCTCTGGATGGGCTTCTTCTTGGAGACACACCCCTGGTGACTGGTTCGGTGGTGAGTGGCCTTACCCAGAGAGGCCTAAAAGGGCCCCAAAGAAACCCTCAGCTGGAGAAGCCTCTGCCAATGCAGGGGAGATTGGGGGCCGGCAGGGGTGTCTCAGTCTCAGAGGACTGGGACATTCCATTGGGAAGGCTGCATTCCGAATTCCAGGGGGTTGTAAACTCAGAGGAGCCTTAGGTGGCCTTTTATCTTGGTATCTGC
The DNA here is from genome assembly GCF_000247695.1 of Heterocephalus glaber. The sequence goes on along the minus strand of NW_004624734.1, from coordinate 25,317,333 downwards.
AGCTCCCAGCTTCTGATTAGAACCCCATGGGGCAAACGTTCTCTGTCTCTGGACACATTCAAGTGCAGCGAGGGGTGTGCTGTCCATCAGAGGGACCCTGGATCGAAGAGGCCCCTCCATCGGAAGGTCACACAGACACATCTGAGGGCTGGTTTGGTGTGTGGCCAAGGACAGTGATGAGGGGTGGCTCTGTGGGGTAATGAGGCAGCCCCTTCCCTAGGGAGTGGCCAGTCTTTTCATTTTGGGGCTGCTCAGAAAGGGGGGCTACCAGGCAAAGTAGCACTGCCTCTGGGCATCACTGAGCCCCTCCTTCCTGCCCGGGAGTCTTCATCAACAAGGCTCTGCTAGCAGCATGTCCACCTTCTGTGTTCTCGGACACGTGCCCCTCAGGTGTCAGGCATCACTCCCTCTTGGCTCCACAGAGAGGCTCAGACAGTGGGGCCACCTGTCCAGGTCACACAGCCCAGCCCTGGATCCGACAGACCAGCCCTGGCTTCCTCACTCAGATCCCAGTCTCACCGGTGAGGTGTTCTGCAGCTGGGCTCCTTCGAGCACACACCTTCATCTCCCGCTGTGAGCCCAGAGGCTTTGAGTCCCTGCCCAGGGAGGGAAGGTCCACACTCCTTCTGGAAGCTGGGTTGTGGGAGGAGCACACCCTTGTCCTCCTGTCCTCGGCCTGGGAGGCTTGGAGAGGAGCGGATTTCAGTTGTCAGAAACGTTGTTATCATGCAGTGGTCCTGCCATATTGGGAAGGCTCCTGGCCTGCTGGTGAAGCAGGGAGTCTTTGAGTTTAAGCTCCAGCATAAGGGCGGGGGTGTGGCCCAGTGGCAGAGCACTTGCCCAACATGCACCAGGCCCTGAGTTTGATCCCTAGTACTGAAAAACAAACAAAACTTTAGGCTAAAAATAGTTGGGGTCTGGGCATAGTTGCACATACCTACAGTTGCCAGGTACTCAGGAGGCTGAGGCAGCAGGATTAGAAATGGAGAGAGGGGGTCAGGGAGCCTCCTTCCGGATGTGCCCTCCATTACCAAGTCTGGACCAGAGGCAAAACCCAGAGGGCAGCCACTCTGGCTGGTGCCTCTGCCTCAGGCTGCCCCTCTTGCCCTGACCAGATGCCTTAGCACCCCAGTTCTGGTTTTGGTGACATTAAGGGACCGAGGGAAGCACAAACTTGGCTTGTTTCATAAAGCGGCCACCGTCATGTAGGAAGGACCCTGAGAAATGGGTTATTATGTCCTACCAAGAATGCCTGATCCAGGGCTTCGCACACTGGGACAGTTAAATTGTAACCAATTTGTACTGCCTTTTTTTTTTTTTTTGGTACCTGGGATCGAACTCGGGACCTTGCGATTTCCAGGCAGGTGGCAGAATCACTGAGCTAAATCCTCAGCCCTATGTACTGTATTGTTGGGCAGGAAGGTTGGCCAGTCTCTCCCTCCCACCGCCATACTGGGGATTTGAGCCCAGGCCCTTGGCACTGAGCTACATCTCCAGCCCTTTTTATTTTGAGACAGTCTCATTAGTTGCGCAGGTGGTACTCAAACTTGTGAACCTCTTGCTTCAGCTTTCCAAAGTGCTGGCGTTACAGGTGTGCCCCACCATACCCAGTTTATGATGGCCAACATTTAGCCTGAATCGTTAGCATCTGGTGACACCTTCAAGCCAGTAGTTCACAAAGTTGGAGGGTGCCTGATCAAAACAGTGTATTTGAGGACTCAGGGAGTTCTGGGGGTGATGGCAGAAGCTTGCTCTGGGTTGTACCACTTGGCTTTCTGGGCTAGAGCCCCGCCCCTCTAGCGCCCGCCCCCGGCGTTCCGCCCCGCCCCGCCCCACCCACTGACCCTGCCCTGTGTCCACAGGCTGCTGAACAGGATGTCCGCAGACGACCGGCACCTGGGCTCCAGCTGTGGCTCCTTCATCAAGACCGAGCCGTCCAGCCCATCCTCGGGCATTGATGCCCTCAGCCACCACAGCCCCAGCGGCTCGTCGGACGCCAGCGGCGGCTTTGGCCTGGCCCTGGGCACCCACGCCAACGGGCTGGACTCGCCGCCTATGTTCCCAGGCGCGGGGCTGGGAGGCACCCCGTGCCGCAAGAGCTACGAGGACTGTGGCAGCGGCATCATGGAGGACTCGGCCATCAAGTGCGAGTACATGCTCAACGCCATCCCCAAGCGCCTGTGCCTCGTGTGCGGGGACATTGCCTCTGGCTACCACTATGGCGTGGCCTCCTGCGAGGCCTGCAAGGCCTTCTTCAAGAGAACCATCCAAGGTGAGTGGTGGGCAGCGCAGGCCTGGGTCGGGCCGGGTGGGGACGCCTGACTTTCCAGGGAGCGGCCAGGTCTGTGACCCTGGGAGCAAAGGTTCCAAGGGCCCCTTCTTATGCCTCAGGGGTCCTCATGTCTGGGACTCCAGGCAAGGACTCTCTGAGGCTTGCACCCCAGAAACCACAAAGAAAACCTACACAAATGCTTAGCCATGGGCGCCTGATCTGTATGGCAAGCGCTGTCCGATGTGTACCTCCCCAAAAGCTCAGTTTTCTGGAAAAAAAATAGCATCATTGCCCTGCCATTCCAGACCTGTGAAACGTAAAGGGTTCCCTTACTTTGGTTCTGTTGTTGTTGTTTCTTTGATTTTTGTTTTTTTGAGACAGGCTCTCACTGTGTAGTTCAGGCTGGCCTTGAACTCACTCTGTAGCCCAGGTTGTTGGCCTTGAGCTCACAGCAGTCCTCGGGCCTCAGCCTCCAGAGTGCTGGGATTATAGGCGTGTGCCACCACACCCAGCACTGGCTTTGTTTTTAATCTTTTAATTGCACAAGTGAGACAGTGACTATTTTCTCTTGATAAAAGACTCTTGGCTTGTGTGAGTCAGGGCAGGACCACCGTGCTGGGATCCCAGTGGGCCTATCTTTGGGGCTTTTGGGATACATCTGCATATCAGCTGAGTCACAGATCAGCTGAGTCCAGCAGATGGCCGTGGGGGTGGCTGCCTCTTTGTAGGTGGGGTGAGTCATTCTGATACATGTATGGGTCCCTGTGCACTGGGCCACAGGTGCCACAGGCTGGATGGGGGACTGCCTTCCTAGGGTGGCTCCAGGTTTCTGACTCAGGGAGCTGGGACTGCTGGGACTGACATGGCCGCAGGGCCTCAGGCCCGGGGCTGAGCCCTTCTGTTCATTCAGCCCAGTTGCCTGTTGAGCACTTACTAAGTACCAGGCTTTGTTCAAGGTTCTGATGGCCCAGACAGACAAGTGTCCTGGCTCAAGCAGGTAGTTGAGAGCATGAGGCCCTCCCACTGGGACAGCAGATAAGGAGATCCAGGGGACCCGCTCTGCCCCCGTCAGATCCCCTCTGGTCACCAGGGACAACTCCCCACCCCCACCCTTTCCCTTTTTGGAAGAGGCAGGCTGAGCTTCCCTGAGATGCTTGTATTGGTTCCTTCATTAAATATTTACCTGTTGAACTTTCTTCAGATGGCAATCTGTTAAACCAGCTGCTGGCATAAGGATTGGGTGTGTTTCCAGTTCTGCAGTAGTAGTTGGGATGAAGAGAAACAAGGGCTAACACCCCATCCCTGCTTCTAGGTCAGACAGTTTCGTGCACTGCCTTTTAGCTGACGTGCTGCCTCGGTTTCTCTTTGTGCTTCAGCTTCTCCATCTGTGAAGTGGGATAGCCTTCCTACCTCACTTAAACCTGCTAGGACTAAATGAGATAACACATATAAAGCACTTAGGATGTTCCCTGCCACCTGAGAAGTGCTAAATAAATGTTTACAATGATTATTTTTACTTTAACGGTGTCACTTAAGTCATTCCCTAAGACAACAGAAATGTAACTTGTTTGGGTTTTCAGAACAAGATTTTTAGCCGGGCATGGTAGTGCATACCTGTAATTTCAGCACCTGAGAAGCGGAGGCAGGAGGATTGCCATAAGTTCGAGGCCAGCCTGGGATATGTAGAGTTAAAGGCCAGCTCCTTCTGCCTCTTCCCAAGTGCAAGAATTACAGGTATGTGCCACCATGCCCGGCTTGAGAACAAGCTTTTAAAACCTACATACATTTAAATAAAGCCAGGCATAGTAACACATGCGTAATCCCAGCACTAGGGAGGCTGAGGCAGGAGGATCACAAGTTTGAGACCAGACAGGACTACATAGAGAAACCTTGTCTCAAAAAACAAAACAAAAAACCAAAACAAAGTCCATAAAACTACATGTATTTAAATAAAACGACAGAATTACTATTTTGATATAACAAATTAGGTTATTTTAGCTATTTTAGTTATATAATGTTTATTTTTGAATGAGCCCTTCACAAAATAAAAGTAAAAATTCATACACAATGAAAGATTAAAAGCAAGTTTTCCTACCACCCCCATCTTAGTTCACTTACCTAGTCTACAAGGAGCCCTGTTAGCAACTGCACCCAGCAAACACGTGCTCACTACCTTCTGTTCGCTGCGGTAATTTCCAGGACACCATGATGGCCGTGTCCTGGTCCTTGCCAGAGTGTTTTTTTAGTGGTAGATTTGAACCCAGGGCCTCTCACCTGCTAGGTACTTGCTAGCTTACATCCCCTGTGCCTGGGGGCAGCCCAGGGGTCCCTATGCTTGAAACGTACACTGTGTCAATTGTGTCTTCTATTTGACCCAGGAGAAATGTTTAAACTAGCCAAAGTTACTGACACAGCAGCGTTTTTCTGCCTAACTTGGGAAGGGTTCTTGACAAGGCTGTCATTATTTTGGATACATGGAGATCACTTTTTAGAATGTTGCATTTTAGAAGACAGTCGTGTTTTTCTTCTCTCCATACTGTTCCGAAGTGGGGCTGGAGGGTTCCAGGTCAAGGATTTTGAAAGCAGAAGCAAGTGTGTGTAGACCCAGGAGCCCCCACTGCATCCTCACCAGGGCCAAGTGGCTGGAAATGTTCTCAGCAAGTCTGGAGCCCACACAAAGATTCTGTAAATAGCCTTAATTATTTGCTTCCACGAATAGGATATTAATCGCTTCGTAGAAGTCCAAAGACAAACAACAGCTATCCTGCAGGGAACAGAACTGGCCGGGGGGGGGGGGCCCTTTCTCACAAGAAGAGGTCTACCTTACTACTACAAAGAGGGTTCTCTGAGGAGCAGGGAAAAACAAACTCCGAGGCAGATGGAGTCCTCTCACTGGGTCATTAACTTTCTGGTTTTGTTCTCACAAAGATTTTGACTTTGTTGTTTCTAATAGAAAAGTTGGAAGATGGGAAAAGTATAAAGAGGAAGATCGAACCTGAAATTGGACAACCACAGAGACACGCTAGGAACTGAGTGGGCAGCTATTGAGCCCCTGCTCTGAGTAAGGTTCAAGAGGGGACGGGAGAGATGGGAGCAGGGGTCCTGTCTCCAGAAAGCTGGAAACCCATGCTTAATTCCCTGGGAGTCTCAGGCTCAGCTCTAGGCTCCCAGTTGGAGCACAGGCTTCTGGGCCCCTCTCTGTGGAGGAGAATATTCAACCATTTTTCTTTTTCCAAAGCACAGTGGGGGAGGCGGGCAGTGGTAGTAGGTGGTGGTGATCATCAAACCTAGGGCTTCACCAGGAGCTACGTCCTCAGCCCCCCAGCCTTTATTAACTGGAGCAAGCTCTTGGCCTTGGCCAGAGGGCTTTAGTCCTGGAATGCTCCATTCCTCTGTATCAGTTCGCCCTCCTGCTCCCATCTGGCCTCCCCACTTACCTCCTCCCAGTCGGCTCCTTCCAGTGCTGTACTGGAAAGGGACGGGAGTTGGTATAGACCAGGATGTCGTGATAGACTTGGGAGGGAAGCCCTCAGATTCCCAGTCCTTGACGAATACTTAGCGCTCGCTGTGTGCTTGGTTGGAGCCAAGAGGGGGGCAGATACTTGTACTGTGCAGATAGGGAGGAGAGAGAGGAGGGAAACAAATCCAGGCTATTTATTTATTTATGGCTTTTTGAGGTAGGATCTTGCTATATAGTTTGGGTTGGTTTTGAACTATGTAGCCCAGGCTGGCCTCGAACTTTTAGTAATCCTGCTTCAGCCTCCGGAGGAGTGCTGGGATTATAATAAGCGTGTGTGCGACCACACCCATCTTGTTTTTGTGAATCAAGTAGGGTTGGAATACAGCCACACATGTTCGTTTACATATTATCTGTGGCTGCTTTGATATGGTACCTAGGAGTTGAGTAGCTGCATCAGAAATGTCAGACCTGCAAAGCCTAAAGTACTCACTGGCAGTCCCTTTTATAGAAAAGACTTGCACTCTTCTGCCCTGCAGCCTTGAGCAGGACAGGTTCAGTCCCCAGGGGCTCCTGCTAGTGCCAGCTCTGTTCAGTTCCAGGCTGGGAAATGTTACTGGCACTAGGGGCTGGGTTGGAACTCACTGAGGATAGATTAGCTCAGAGATAGACAAAGGCACCTTCCTGAAGGTACAGGAGGGACTTCAGTTTGAATTCCCTAGTCTGTCTAAAGGAAAACTGTGCCCATCCTGAAGGGTTGGCCAGCCCTGCAGGCAGAGAGCAAAACAGAGTCAGGAGAAGGCACCAGCCTAGGGAAAGGGAGTTCTTGGTTTAGGGTTAGCCTGCTGCACTAAACCTGCCCTAGATCTCATGAATTTCTCTCTGGTGATGACCTAGCTCCCCTTGGGCCGTCTACCACTTGGGGCCTGTCAGTTTGGGCTTGTGTTTGCCCTGTCTGTAATGTATGCTGGCCTCACTGGGCTCCATCAGGCTTCTCCATGTGGGCAGTGGGAGTCCACCCTGAGAGAAGCCCTCATGGATCCGGGCTTGTGGGGTGAGGGCAGAGTGCCCGATTCTGGGCTTTGGTACTGACGCTGCCGCATCAAGAGCTCATGGAACCAATGCCAAAAGTAGTGAGGCGGCTTTCTAGGGCCTTTTCCAAGCTGTACCCCCAAATCTCGACTCTGTCGCCCTGTTTCTCACTCTCAGCAGAGACTCTGCCTCCTGCTTTGTGTTTTTGAGACAAGGACTCTCACTAAGTTGCCCAGGCTGGCCTTAAACTTGCAGTCCTCCTGCCTCTGTCTCCTGAGTGCTGGGATTATGGTTGTGCACCTCCACACCTGGCTGGCTGTTGTTTCACCCAGAACTGGAAGCCTTCAGCCTTCAAGTGGGCGTCAGCAAACCCACCCACTCTCCCACACCTGCTGTCTTTCTTTGTGGTTCATTCCGGTTATTTCTTGTTACCCATTTACTTGGAGAAGAGGTACCCCTACCTTGCTAAGTTTCCCTCTGGGCAGAAGCCTGTCTCCTCCCTCTTCCCAGAGCCTGGTCTTTTGTCTCCTCTCCTTTGTCTTCCCCTCTCACTTTCTAAGTCTCCTTCTTAGCATTTAAATACCTCTAGTGTCTCCAACCTAAACACCTGCCCCCTCCCTCCTCCTTTCAGGCCCTGGCTTCTGCTGCCTCTGGAATCCGAATGGACAGTCTCTTGCCTGCAGCTCTTTCTGAGCTTGGGTTCCCTTAACACCCAATGCCCACGTCCTCGTGGCTGTCCCTTCCCCCTTGGAAGATGCCCGGATGTACCTGTGCCACTCTGCCCACACCAGCCCAGGCCCACCCTATGGCTGCTGTCATGACCGCCTGGGTTCTCAGGGAGACCGTAGCCTCCGGAGGGACAGGGTGACATTCACCGTGCTCTCACCGACCCCTGTCCTCTCACAGGTCCCGGCATGTAGGAAGGTCTCAAGTGTCTGAATCCAAGTGTCCAAAGTGATCCCCCACTTTCCCAAGGACCGCAAACCAAAGGAGTTTGGCCCATTTGGGGCTAGAAACTTGTGGGGATCTACAGAAGGTTGTTAAATTTCTGGTTACCACAATATGCAGTTTTAGTTTTACTTACGTATTTTAAATCACATAATGTAAAACAGTATGTTATTTTTTGAAAACCTTTTCTATTCACATTTTGTGAAGCGAGCTTTATGGAATTTTTCATAGGAATCTCTGGTCTTTGCTTTTTCTCAGCCCCGTTGAGTCATAGAACACAGTAGTTCTGGCCGCGCTGTCTTCCCCTGTGTGTTAGGTGCTTGAGTGTTGATGTGTATCTGTTCTGCTCTCCCAGCCATGTTTTTAAAACCATACAAATCTATCTAGACCATTAAGATATGATTTGTGTTGATTTACAGCATTATTTCTATACCATATTAGGTATTACACTGCTTTGAACACCCAGTATTGGTTATTGTAAGGTACCATTTCTGGGAATAACTAAATTTAGGTTAAATTTCTTTGCTTCCTTTGTTCTTGATGTGTGCAAGTAACTAGCCTTTTTTTTTGGTACCTGGATGGAACTTGGGTCCTTGCCCTTGCGGGGCAGGTGGCGGCACCACTGAGCTAAATTCCCGGCCCTAACTAGCCTTTTTTTTTTTTTTTAAAGACAGGTTCTCAGTAATTTGCCTAGGCTGGGTTCAAACTTGCAAACTTCCTGCCTTAGCTTTCCAGAGTGCTGGGATTTCAGGTGTGCACATCACACCTACCCTCCTGGAGATGACTAACATTCATTGAGGTCATTTTAGGGCAGTGGTGGCAAACCTGTGGCATACGTGCTGCAGCTGGCTGTTTGTTATCATTGAAAGTTCTAACAGGTTCACCGTCACTGTCTTATGGCAATGTGATCATCATTTGTTCAATGTAAAGTGACTGATGTAATGGCACTTTTTTTTTTTTTTTTGAGGCAGGGTCTTGCTGTGCAGTTGAGGATGGCTTTGCACTCACTATATAGCCCAGGTTGGCCTCAAACTCATGGCGATCCTCTTGGCTCAGCCTTCCAAGCGCTGGGATTACAGGCGTGGGCCACCAAACCTGGGCATAATGGCACTTCTAATGTGAGGCTTTACAACACTCAAATATTAAGCAACTTCCTCTTTCCTAAAGGACAATGTCAGGGAAACCCCTGCCTTATGTTTGAGCTAAAGTAGTTGTTCAGTTCTTTGAGTATTTATTGAGCATCACCTATTGTGCTGGGATCTGGGGACAGTGTGGTGGCCCCTACCCTGGTGGGCTTGCTTTCTAGGAGGAAAGCATACAGTAAATGTTACAAAGAAAGAATGCATGAACAGATGGAGACAGGTGCTGGGCAGGAGAAAGTCAGGGCCGAGAGCAGACTGAGTGGCAGAGAAGGACCATGGGAAGGGGTGGCTCCCACTTACACTGGAATCCTGGGCCAGCGCCCCAGGCCGAGAACAGCAAGTGTTTCAGGACAGGAGGAGGAAGTGAAGGTGACAGGAAGGTGGCAGGATGTGGAGATAGAGAGGTTGGACAGTCTAGGGGACATGGTGCCGGACTTGGTGGTACATACCTATAATCCCAGCTACTTGGGAGGCGGAGGCAGGAGGATTACAAGGTTCAGGTCAGTATAGGCAATTTAACAAGACCCTGGGGGTGTAGCTCAGTAGTACAGCATGTGTGAAGTCCCAGGTTCAGTCCCGGACCCCCAAGATGAATGAGCCTTAGTGAGTGCTGGGCCGTACAAATAAAGCCGACCTGACCCTCCCTGAGCTCCCAGGAGAGGTGACTGCCTTTCGGTCAAGACACTGGGAAGCCCTGGAGCCACTCCTGGTCTGTGGCTTAAGGCAGAGCCACCGAGAAAGAGCCCTAGTGTGAGGCTTCCTCCGTTCCTGGGCTCAGATGCAGGCCTGGAATGAAAGTCCCCAAGGACAGGGCAGGGGTGTGAGGGATGGGTTATTCTGCCTTGGACCACCTCCAGGCCTTTTGTCCTGGAGAAGGAGGCTGGTGGGTCCCAGGGGACACAAGACAGTGGCAAAGAGACAAAGACTGGGAATGGGTAGCAGTCAGGAGCCAGGTGTTGGTCCCAGCGCAGGGACTCGCCAGCTGGCTGACCTTGGGCAGGACTTGGATCCTCCAGCCTCAGTTTCCTCATCTATAGAGGAAAAGTCAGACCCACAGGAATTTGCTGTCGGCAGGGTCCTGGGAAACAGCAGGGGGAACAGCTCGTAACCGCCTGTTTGGAGGCATAGGTCAGGATGTGTTTGGTCTGTGTCTCTGGTGACACCCAGAGTTCAGAGGAGGGCTGCTTAGCCTGGTTTAGAATCCCAGCTCCACACCCTCTTAATTTTAACCCCCTGGGCCTACTGTTAGTTCTTGCCCCCAGGGTGTTATTGCAAGAACTAAATGACATGCACGTGAAGTGTGTAACTCAGTGCCTGACATCTGATGACCATAAAGTAGATAGTAATTTTCTTGTCATTTATGCCTGGCCACCGGAAGTCATTGAAGGCTTTTGTTGTTGTCTTGGGATGAAGTCTCACTGTGTTGCCCCAGCTGGGGTCTCAACTCCTGGCATAAATGATCCTCCCGTCTCAGCCTCCCGAGTAGCTGCACCTATAGTCACGTGCCACAGCACCCAGTTCATTGATGGCTTCTGAGCAGGGGATTAATCCTGTCTCCTTTTAGCAAGACAATTGGGAGTATCCGTGGTCTGGATGTAGGGAGTCCGGGACAGGGAGACCGGTTTGAAGATGCTCCTAATAGTCTAGTTTAGAGCTCTACATAACAGTCCAGCTCGGAGTATGCAAACTGGGACAGTGACAGAAGGGTTAAAATCCTCCCAAAGTGGCTGATAGTATGGCACATCTTGTGATTGCAGCTACTGGGGAGGCTGAGGCAGAAGGATCAAGTTCTGCCTGGGCAACTTAGTGAGACCTTGTCTTAAAAGTAAAAAGGATCTTGGTGGCAGGTGTCTGAGCTAGCATGCACAAGGCCCTGGGTTTGATGCCCGGTACTAGAAGAAAGGGTCACAGAGACCCTGAAGAGTTGAAGTTAGAGCCTAGAGCCCAGAGTGGGATCCCTGTGGGGCTTGGGGTCTAGTGAGGTCTTGGGTAAGTGGTTCTCAAAGCCTGGCCCCCAGTCAGCCCTACCTTTCAGCCAGGAGCTTATTAGAAATGCAGATTTGGAGCAGGGCACGGTGGCACCTGTTAACCCAACCTGGTGGTGCACACCTGCAGTCCCAGCACTGTGGGAGGCTGAGGCAGGAGGATCACAAGTTCACACCCAACCTGGGCAACTTAGTGGCTTGGCAAGACCCTGTCTCAAAATAATAAAGAAAAGGCTGAGGATGTAGCTTAGTGCAAAGGCCCTGAGTTTAATTCACAACACTAAAAGAGAAGAATGGGGGAAGGGGGAGGAGGAAGAGAAGAGGAAAAGGAAGAGGGAAGGAGAAATGCAGATATATTTTAGGGCCCCATCTGCACCATCAGCACCTGAAAGTCCCGAGGGCTGGGCTGGGCTGTCTGATTTACCTGGTCCAGGCCCTCTGTGAGCCTGATGCAAGCTCCAGTTTGAGAACATCGGTATGGTAGGGAAAGCTCCTCAGGGAGGGCGGAGGGAGGGGAGGCGGCCTGAAGGAGGCTGGGAGGACGGAAGGTGTTTCATCAGTGCCAAGAGGCACATTCAGCCACGGCCCATCTCTCTGCTGGGCTGCCTGTCACGGTACTGTCATGTGTATATCAAAGCTTGCAGAGCAGGGGCCAGTGGCCTAGAAGGTGACCCTGAGACTGCAGTGGGCACTCTGAAGAAGCTCAGTGTGGTTGGCTCCCGTGTCAGAGGAGAGGACGGTTCTGCAGGGAAATAAGAACAAGATGGCTTAATTCAGAAGAGTCTGAATATCTCCCTCCCTCCTTCCCTCCCTTTCTTCCTTCCTTTGTTTCTTTCCCCATGCTGAGATCAAACCCAGGGCCTTGTTCATGTTAGGCAAGCACTCTACAACTGAGCTGTACTCCCAGCCTCAATTTGTTTTTCTTCTATTTTCTCTTTGTTGCTGTATGAGCTAGGCCTGGTGGCACATACCTATAATTCAGCACTCTGGGCGGCTGAAGCAGAAGGATCGAAAGTTGAAACCCTCCTGGCCATCTCAGTGACTTAACAAGATCCTGTCTCAATAAAAAAATAAAAGGGAGTGGGGTGGCTCAGTACAAAGCCCCTGAGTTCAATCCTGAGTACCACAAAAAAACAAAAACTTAGGTGACCAAATCTCTACTTAAAAAAAAAAAATCTGTAAATAAACCCCAAAGAACTCTTTAAATGAAAATACTGATGACAAGGAAGCAGTCCTGGAGCCCTAGTCCAGCATGTGTGAAGCCCTGGATTCAGTCCTCAGCACTGAGAAACAATGTTGATGCACTGTACCCTTGAAAGCATTTTAGAGTTGATGAAATACACGTGGAGGCAGTAAGAGACATTTGAAGAGTCCCTGCAGAGAGAAGGGACGTGAAATCTAGCCATTTGTCTGTTTTAAGAGGTCAGCGATGAGTATGTGCAGCCTGAGGAAGGAGGACAAGGACGTAGAGGAGAGCCCTGCATGTGGCAGCTGCAGGTCACCGTCATGGAACCTCCAGATTCTCAGGGTGGGAATCCTTCCTCGTTTCATTTGTATTTATCCTCCTCTCCACAGATGGGTAATCAGGGGCCAGGCACTGCACGAGAGATGCAAAGACGTAAACAAGGACACAGTGCAGGAGGAGGAGCCCCGGCAAGGTCCTGCTTCTGAAACTTAGCTGTGGCTGTAAATATGCCACAGTGGGGTGGTAGGGAGGGGGGTTCGAGCTTCCCGGGGATAGAAGGGATGGAGGTGTCACCGTGAAGCTTGTGAGGCCACGTGAAGACTGAGACTCCAGGGATGTGGCCGAGACTGCCAGGGGGCAAAAGGAGGAGTTTCAGACAGAGGGACCTGGGAGAGGGCTGGGGCCCAGGAGGACTTGCCTGGGAGGGATCGAGCTATGGGAGCCTCTCCTGGGGAGATCAGGGTGCAGGGGTTGGAGGCAGCCAGAGCACAAGGGCCTTTTGTTTTTGGAGACAGGGTCTCACTATGTAGTCCAGGTTGGGCTTGAACTCTCTTTGTAGTCCAGAATGGCCTCAAACACACAATCCTCCTACCTCGGCTTCCCAAGTGCCGAGATCACAGGTGTTCACCACCAGGCCTGATCCAGGCTGGATCATTTCTTGAAGTTATATTTTAAATGAATTCTTAACCTTTATCAAAATGATGTGTGAGGGTCAGGGATGTAGCTCAGTGGCACCATGCCTACCTCATAAGCACAAGGTCCTGAGTTCAATCCCTGGTACTGGTAAAAAAAAATGATGTGTATACCTTGTTGACAGAGTATAATAGAAAGATAAATTTTATACTGAAAGATAAGTGTGCTGGTCCTGCCCATTCTCCTCCCACCCCAATTCAGAGGTAACCATTTAAAAAAAATCTTACTTCATTGTGGTGGCACGTGCCTGTCATCTCAGCACACTGGGAAATCGAGGCAGGAGGATCACAAGCTTCAGGCCAGCCTGAGCAATTTAGTGCTGTAGTGAGAGATCCAGTCTCAAAATTAAAAAATATATAAAAAGGCTCAGGGGAAAGGCTCTGGATTCAGACCCTGGTACTGCAAACCACAAGAAAACCCCTGGTGGTTGGCTACTGAACTTACAGGGTCAATCTCTACATTCTTTTTTTTTTTTTAGTCTCCACATTCTTGCAACTTTTCTAGTCTATTGTCCATGTCTTTATTTTTTTTTTTTAAACTGGAGTAACTCCTGGGCTTTTCTTTTGAAATCTGTCTCCTTCCTTCCTTTCTTGCTGTACTGTGTGTGTGTGTGTGTGTGTGTGTGTGTGTGTGTGTGTTGTGTGTGCACATGCGCACTGGGCCCTGAACACAGGACCTCGTACATGCTAAGAAAGTGCTGTCGAAGTGAGCTACCACCCCAGCCCTTTTTTGTTGGTGGGGGGCAGGGTCTTGATAAATTGCCGAGGCTAGTCTCAAACTCTCGATCCTCCTGCCTCAGCCTTCTGAGTAATTAGGATTACTGGTGTGTGTGGCCAATCCTGGACGGTTCTCGCTCCTTTGCTGTCCTTCAGCAGCCTTCTGGGAAGGTGTGTAGATGTGTGTTGTGATGAACCAGGGTCCCTCTGGCCGTTTTCCCCAGAGGTCCTCCATGTCCCTCCAGCAGCAGAGTGGAGGATGGGCAGGAAGGGAGAGGTAAGAGAGGACACCAGAGTGGATGGGTATCCAACTGTGGCAGCAGAGGAAGGAGGGAGGAAACATCAAGGAAGTAGAATGAAAAGGCTCCTAGTAGCAGAGAGGGAAGAGTCCAGGATGCCATGTCAGTCTGACTTAGGTGGCAGGGTGGCTGGTTGTCCCTTCCATGCAACCAGGAATAGAGAAGAGGAGCAGATGGGGTGGGGCCAGGTGTAACTTGAGAGAGTTTGGGAGCCAGAGGGACCTCCAGGTGGAAACCTTACAGGCAGGGGCTGTGGAGCCTGAGTCCAGCTGGGCAGCCACAGCGAGGGCCAGGTACCGAGAGCAGAGCGGCCCACACTGAGATCACCCAGCTGTGGGGAAGGGGAAGCCACGCAGAGAGCAGAGGACAGCTGGTCACTCACAGTGAAAGGGATACATCCGTCCTCTGGCAGTGAGACAAGGAGTGAAAGCGAGGGGCCTGCAGTCCAGCCCTTTCCTCGTAGCCCCTGACTGGTGACCACACAGGCTCTGAGGTGAGCCAGAAGCGATACTTGTCCCCAAGGGCCTTGATCTGAGCTCAGCAGCCCCCAGCTCAGAGCTGGGCCAGGGCTGCCCCATAGGCCCAGCAGCTGTGGCTCTGAGGCCCAGCTGTGGGAGGCAGATTTTCAAGTTCTTAAATGTCAGCATGGCAGCCTCAGATCTGACACCTCGGAGAGTATCCGGGAGCCCTCTGGCTGTGCCCTCAGATCTGCCTGGACATAAACGTCAGCAGTAACCTTAACTGCTCTTGAGCCAAGGGAGGTGGTACCCATGGATCTTGTCCCTCGAATGCTTTCCCCATCTGCACAACCGTAAGAGATGGGAACCATGCCCATTTTATGGGTAAGTATACTGAGGCTCGGAGAAGTTATGTGACTCGGCTGAAGTGGAATCAGCCCATGTCTACACTGGACACAATCCCAGGTTAGAACCCTGAATTGGAGCTGGCTGTGACCTATGTTCCTGCCTTGTGAGAGCCTACCCTACACTTGCCCACTTCAGTTGGTGGAAGCTGAGTGTGCCACCAGCACCCCTCTCTCTTCCTGAGCTCTTCTAGACTCCCCTGGAGGCTGCAGGAATTCTGATGGATTAATCTCATCACTTTATCGAAGAGGCACTTACAGAAATTACAAGGCAGGCCACCAGCCTGGCTTTGCTGGCAGCCGGCCGTGGGGGCCATAAGACAAATTAAAAGGCACAAAAATAAGTAAAATTAGAATTCTCTCTCTCTCTCTCTCTCTCTCTCTCTCTCTCTCTCTGTCACACACACACACACACACACACACACACACACACACACAGGGTCAAGAACATTGCTTGTGACTTGCCCTTGGCACTTGGTCCTCTCCTTATGGGAGGCAGCAGGGTCAAACCCACACACCCTCTTGATCCCTGCTCTGAGCTACACCCTGTGGTCCGTCCTCCCTCCAGGGATGGCCAGCTGCTGTGCAGGAGGGAGCAAGACACTGGAAGTGAGCTGTGTGATGGTGTCCCAAGCGACATGTGTTACTGTACCACCTAGGTCACTACGCAGCCACCAGGCTCATTCCTCAGCCGTCCCTCAGCCTGGCCCTGCCCACCTTTATCATGTATATGACGGGCAAGTAGAGGGTTCCCTCCAGGGTTGTGGGCAAGGTTAAAGACCCAGTATTCGTGAAGCATGACCACAGCGACCCTTCATCTGTTAGCCCTCAGTGGGTACTGAGCACTACTGTGTCAGGTGCTTTGAGTACAGAGGAAGCCAGTCTGGGTGGACCAGACACGGTCAGTCAGTGGGGACATCAGTGGTGAGGGAAGGAGCACCTTGCAAGAGGGACCAGGAGAGGTGGCCAGGCGGCCCAGGGTCAAGGGGACCTGGTGGGCTTGTTCTCGGCTGCAGCAGCAAAAGCCAGTAGGCCTAGGTGGTGCCTGAGTTCCAGGAAGTGACAGCTGTGCAGACGGTAGTGGAGAACTCAGGACAAGCAGATTGGAAACAAGAGCGAGGGATGGGGTGGGGACGGGGGCCGAGTTCAGCTGCGCCTCTGAGCCAGTGCGAAGACTTGGATGAGCTCATTGATATGCGTGTGTTTTCCTCTCTTCTTCTCTTGATCATTTCACCGCGCTTATGCGAGTATTGAAATTATTTCCCAGAAAGCCACACAACTGAGTACTCTCAAGAAATGATTAGAATTGGATAAGATCGGGCTAGGGGCACAGAACCTTCACCTTTCCTCTTCCTCATCCCTTCCGTCCTCCAGCAGAGGGGTCAACCTCCAGCCCCTCTGCACAAGAGGTGGGTAGGGAGAGAGCCTCAGGATCTCCAAGGTGCTCTGGGGAGCCAGTAGGTTGGGGTGAGGATGATCCTGAGCCGGGGGGCATGCCCTATTCAAATAGTCGTTGGTCATGGGGCCCCGGATGTCACTCTTTCAAAGCCTTTTGCCATTTGTGGCACATGGCCCATACATACTTGTTCCCAGAAAACACAGTAGAAAGTGGTCTCCGTATCCCATGTGGCAGGGACACCCGTGGGTGCCCTTTTCATCTCCTGGTCACCAGATCACCTCAGCTGCTGGATTAGTGACCAGGATCTGTTCTTGGAGGGGCAGTGCACTTCTGATTTCCGAAAGCTGCTTGTGAGATGCAGGCGTGGCACAGGGGCTTTGGGTGGCCTCAGGTAACTCACTTCAGCGGTGTGAGTCTGTTTCTTGGTATGTGAAGTGGTGCCTGATGTACCCAACTCAGGGCTGTGGTGAGAATGGAGGGAGCTGATGCAGATGAGGTGCACAGGTGCACAATAAACCCTGGCTGTTACTACTGTAATGGGGGTGTATTCAAAGGAGAGGGAGGCCTTTGCTCCTTCCAGAGGGCAGTGTCTGGGGGAGGAGGGCAGCTGGAAGGAGAGAACCCCCCCCTCATTGCCTTTCTTCCTGGCCCCAGACACGTTACAGGTCCCTAGTGCTTGTGGGCTAGATAAGTCATAGGAAAGGGTACATAGGGTGGACGCTGTACCCTCCATAGAAAGGCAGCCACAGCTTGAAAACCATCCTGGGAAAGAGGCACTGAAAAGCGGGAAGGGCCTCTGGGAGCATTGGGAGGAAAGTCACAGCCTTCCCAAGGCCTACATGGTCACACTGCCAGAGTGTGCCCCTCAGCCTTCCTGCCTGTACAGCGGGGAGATGCTGGTACCATGGGTGGTGCAGGGAGCGCCTGATACGGCTGCCCCCTGGGGGCGGGCAGCGCCCGACCTGCCTTCCAGAAGACCTCAGCTTCTTGGGAACATAGGCTGGACTCACCGTTGGTACATTATAACCCATCTAAGGGGTGATGTGGAAAATTAATCACAAATTCCCTCTCCCACAATGAACTGTGCTTATAATCACTTCATGTTGACAAGCACTTTATTTCTGCCAGGTTTTTTTCTTTCTTGGTGCTAGGGCTCAAACCCAGGCCTTGGCACATGCTAGGCAAGCATTCTACCTCTGAGCTATACCTCCACTCCTTTTTATTTTTTATTATTTATTTTTTAAAATTTTTAAAATTTTTTTCTGCAGTACCGGGGATCCAACTCAGGACTTTGTGCTTGCGAGGCAGGCGCAGTGCCACTGAGCTTCATCTCTGGCTTTTATTTTTTATTTTGAGACAGAGCCTCACTAAGTTGCTCACTCTAGCTTCCAATTTGTTATCCTCCTGCCTCAGCCTCGTAAGTGGCTGGAATTACAGGTGCACACTGGGTCACAGTGTTTTAAAGGGAACTTTCCATACAATGACTTGCTTAACCTTTAGTTAGGAGCTAGTAGCGCATTGTTTTGCAGATGAGGAAACAGACTCCGTGAGGAGGTGAGCACAGCTGGTGGCTCTGGGCCGCCCAATGGGGGCAGAATCTGGGTCCTGACGCCACGGGCTCAGTGTCCCTGAGTCTTTTTCTCGCATGGGTTGGGGCTGGCAGTGGAGGAGCCGGAGGTGGTGATGGAGGTCTGGTCGGCACCGGGGCTGTTCTCTTCTTGGGATAAAAGCCAGCTCGGTGAGCTTCGATGTCCCTGAGCAGCAGTGGCTTTGTAACTGGGAGTGACCATTTTCTGGAGCCTGATTTTCCCAGCAGCTCCTATGCAGGGAAGACTTGAACTGTCATGAGGAGCCTGACAACCCTCTCTGTCTGTTGCAGGGAACATCGAGTACAGCTGCCCAGCCACCAACGAGTGTGAGATCACAAAGCGGAGGCGCAAGTCCTGCCAGGCCTGCCGCTTCATGAAATGCCTCAAAGTGGGGATGCTGAAGGAGGGTAAGGGCCCCACCCGCGGCGCTCACCCACCTTGCTCCTCTCCCTCTGGCCGTGGGCCTCCCCTGGGAGGTGCACATGCGCATGCATCCTGCAAGTCCACCCCGAATCCCTGGTTGCTCCCTCCAGGTGCCGGTGTCTCCCCCACACTCTGCGCTCCAGCCCACAGCCCACACGCGCTGCTTTTTACCTTTCTTAGTGTGGCTACTAGCAAACCTAAGATGACGTGTAGCTCGTTATGTGCCCAGCTGCTCTGTCTAGGTCCCCTCCGCTTCACCCTTTTCTCTGCCCTCCTTCCCTTTCCTCCCCTCTCCTCCACTTTTCTGAGTCTGGGTCTAAACTTTCCACCTTCCTGCCTCAGCCTCCCAGCTGGGATTACAGATGTGTGTCACCATGCCTGGCTTTCGATTTCCCCTTCTCGGAACTACTCAGTTTGATGAACCTTGTTCAGGGTCACTCGGGGTGTTAGTGTAGGTGTGCATTTCCTCATTTCTCTGCCTGCCAGGGGAGCCCACTAGTGGGAGGCCTGCAGAAGCCCAGCCAGCCTTCAGGAGCACTTTAGGGTGCTCCTCTGCTCCCTCTCCTGGCACCCTCAGGGAAGGGCCTGAATTAATGATGCAGCTTTAGTGAGAAGAGTTGGACTTTTATGCTGTAGAAATGGAGGCTCCCACTTCCCTTCCCGTTCCAGGTCCCCTCTGTACCTATAAAGTTCTTGAAGAAGGGTCGGAGTCACCCTTTCGTCTACATAGCATGCTGACTTTTATTTTATTATTTTTATTTTTTGGTTTTTTGAGACAGGGTCTCTATGTGTACTTTAAGCTGCCCTTGAATTCACTATGTAGCCCAAGCTGGCCTCAGACTTATGGCAATCCTCCTGCCTCAGACTCCTGAGTGCTGGGATTACAGGTGTGTGCCACCACGCTCAGCAGCATGCTGGCTTTCAGAATGCATCTCATTAGTCACTTAATTTGACCCCTTCTTGATGGAGACACATTTCCTTGAGGGCTCCACTGAGGAAACAGCCCTCTTTCTGGGTGAAAATGAGCTGTGTTGGATCTGCTGAAAGACTGTATGTTGGTTTTTCTTCTTCTTTTTTTCTCTCAGTGTGGGGGATTAAACCCAGGGCCTAAAAGCATGCTAGGCAGGCACTCTACCACTGAGCTACAGGCCTAGCCCAGGGTTGGCTCAGTTTGATTCTTCACGGTTTGAGTGTGAGTGTGTGTGTATGTGTGTGTGTGTGCGCGTGTGTGTGTGTGTGTGTGTGTGTGTGTGTGTGGTACTGGAGACTGAACCCAGGGCTTTCCCACTGACTGAACTATATCTCCATCCCTTTTTCTTTCTTCTATTGAGACAGGGTCTTGCTAAGTCACCAACTTGTCCAGGCTGAACTCAAATTTGGTATCTTCCCACTTCAGCCTCTCAGAATGCTGGGATCACAGACGTGTGCCCCCATGCCTGGCTGACTCTTCACAGGCGTATGGGCTGTAAGCCAGCTAGTGGCTCCCACACTAGGCTCTCTCTGCTCCTTCAGAGCCTCCTTGTGTCCCGGATGAGGAAGCAGGCATGAGGGTGTGGCGAGGCGAGCCTTAGTGCAGTGCTCTTGCCTGGTGCCTCTCAGAGGGACCCTGTCTCTGCCACCTTGATTTGCAGGCAGGGTGAGGACGAGGTCGGGCTGGGGCTGGCTGTCCAGGGCCTCTCCTGCCTGGAGTGTGCGACCTCGGAGGAACTTGGAGCAGAAGGAAGCCTTGTTATCAGTGCACCTCTGAATGTTAAGGGTGACATTGGGCCCTGTGGTGGTTGGGGCGAGATGCCTTCCTGGCTACACACCAGCCTGAGGGGAGCTGGGCCTGGCACAAGGGTTCCTGGGTGGGGGGCTGCTGCTCACTCCCTGGACTATGGCGAGGCCCTCCAGTGCCGGAAAAGAGGGGGACATGCTCTAACAGCTTCGCCGAAAGTGGCACATGATGCGGGGGTGGAGGACACTGACAGCAGGAGATGGGGCGTCTGAGTGCTTGGGTGACAGGCCGTACTGTGGCACTAGGAGTGGAGCTTGTAAGAGAAGCAGGATGGACCGGGATAATGGTGGGGGAGCTGGCAGGGTCAGGGCTGAACTGAGTGACCCTGTCCCTGCTGTAAGTTGTCCCGTGGCTGATGGCTTCTAGCTAAGGTGACGCCCAGCTGTTCTGACCACTGGGCAGATGTGCTGAGCATGAAGAGGCCTGTTTAGCCACTCTGCCTGGGACAACCCCTTCCCGTGCTGGCCCAAGTCCAAGAGGGGACAGATGACACAAAGCCTCCAGAGCGTGGGGACGGCAGCCGCCTCTGTGAGCGGCCCGCTGAGCCTTGGCGAGATCTGGGATCTGACTCTCCGTGGGGACCAGCCCCTCAGGAGCAGCCTCGTCAGGAGCCTGGGTCCCTGCCAGTAGAGCTTGGCAGCCGCGTGGCTCTGCCTTTGTTTGGGTGTCCTCCTGGCTCTGCACACAGGGCCTGGCCCCTGGGACGGCTCAGGTGCCTGCCTGTCTTCCCTCCGCCTCCCCCTGGGCTCAGAAAGGCAAACTTCACCTTCTCTGGGGCTGCTCCCCTCCTAGGGTCCCACAGTGGGCCTTGGGCTTTGGGGAACCCTGAGTCTTATGGGAAGGAAGAGTGAGAAGGCCACCTGTCCTCTTCCTCCTCTGTCAACTACACATCTAAACTTGCTTCCCTCTGCTCAGCACCTTGAGATGTCTTCTTTCTCTCTCTCCTTCTCCCTCTCCCTTTTCTCCTCCCTGTCCCTCTCTTTTACTTATTATTTATTATTTATTTGAGATAAGAGGTCATTGTGTATTCCAGGTTGGCCTTAAACTCACTGGGTGGCCCTGATCCTCCTTTCTCAGCCTCCCTCCTGCTGGGATTACAGGCATGTGCCACCATGCCCAGCCTCTACTACTTTTCCTTTCTTTGGTAAAATAATCTGGAGACCGTTTCATGACTTTGGGGCCCCAGCAGTCACCAGGGTGAGGGTCAGCTGTGTGGCTTCCTAGGTCTCAGGGACCTAAGCTTATCAGATTCCTCAGCTGGTTGGGGACTGGTCCTAGGCTCTGTGTGCCTGTCCAGAGCAGGCTGTGGACAGCTTTGTCTTTCTGTAAGCAAATCCAGGATATGAAAATCTGTGTTTTCAGGGGAAGAAGTAATCTTTCTCTTTGCTACTCATTTTTTTTTTTTGGTACCAGGGATTGAACTTGGGTCCTTGTGCTTGCAAGGCAGGTGGCAGAACCACTAAGCTAAATCCCCCATGGCAATCTTTCTCTTTATATACAAAATACAGTACAAAAATCGGAACTGGGTTGGGATTCATGGCCTGCAGGGTCTTCCTGGTTCTCAGCACAGCTGCTGTGTGATGCTACTTTTCACACCCACGGAACCCCATCTCTTCACCTATCAGGGATGTTGATACCTGCCATCCGTCACCGGCTAAAGGTGGGCGTCCAATGGGACAGCGCCTCCTGGCAGAACCCATTGTGGCACTGCTTTGACACATCAGTTCCCTGGGAACATTCAGTGTTTCATTCAAAGATAGCTTCAGCTGAGCATGGCGGCAGCACTCTGGGAGCCTGAGGCAGGAGGATCAAACGTTTCAGCCCAACTGGGCAACTTAGTAACTTATTAAGATGCTGACTCTAAATAAATTAATAAAAAGGGCTGGGTATGTAGCTCGGTGCAGAGAACCTGAGTTTAACTCCAGTACTGGAAGAAGAAGAAAAAAGGTGGCCTCATTCCCACTCGGCTTTTCAGTATTCTGCCCATTGTGTCCAGTGATGCAAATGTGTCTCCAGCTGCCCTGATTTTCTTCCTGGATTTACTGGTGGGAATCTTAGATAGTGGCATTGTCTTGGGCTAGCCCCCTCTCTGGGTTCTAGAATCAGAATGGGAGGGTTCCCTGCAGGTTGAGCTTCACAGCCTGGTTAGAGTGTGGACTGACTCAGCCTCCAGTCCCAAGGAACCCTGGAAACCTTGTTTGTTGCATTTCCCGGGGTGCAACCCAAATCTTCAATCAGTGCTGGATTTCAGCCACTCTCCCTGGAACTGCAAACTTCACCTTCTCCTTTTCTGGCTTCACCTCCCTCCAGCCACCAGCCCCTCGGGCTGCTGCTTCTCACCCCCAGCCCCTGCCTGCTGCTCCGCAAGTGTTTTCTAAAAGATATTTGATTTCAGCAAGAGCTAGGCTGCCGTCCACACAGTGTGCGCTCCCTGTCTCTTTGTGCTTGTCGGGAAGGCGCAGGCCTCCTCCGGGGATTCTGGGTAATTGGGTTAGTGGCCAGCTCATGTCAGGAAATTAAAAGGAGGCCCTGATCAGGTTTCTGCTGCATGGGATTTAATGGCTTTGTATTTATAGAGTATTCTGCCTCTAGCCCATGCCAGAAATACCATTTTTCTGGCCCTGTGAATGAAGAAAGAGAATAAGAGATGACTTGTTTTTAAAAATTCTTTAAAACACATTAGTGTTTTTGAAACAAACCCCAGCTCTTCAGCACTTCAGAGAATAGCACTGAATGACAGCTGGAGAACTCTTAACGCATGCTCCTGTCCCCAGAACTGCTTTCCGTCCTGCACATGTGCAGTCCCCCCACCGTGTCTGGCAGCTCACACGATCGTAATCTCCGATGCCCTGAAGTCCCTGGGCCACTCAGGAACAGTGACCTCTAGCTGGAGAAGCGTGTTGAGTCTTTACCTGTTCACTCGGGGCATTTGGTGTTCAGGCATTGGATAACAGGTTCAGGGGCATTTAGACCTGCTAAAATCCCTGCTACACCATTGGCCAGCTTTTTGGGCACGATGCTTACTCATCTGTAAGCCTCTTTTCTCTTTCACAACATGGGAACATTAGTGGCCATTTTCATCATATTTCCCATCTCTGGGGACGTCCCTAGGGTTGAACCATGAAGTCTGATATTGATCATTGATCTGAGATAGATATTCTCCATCATATTGTAATATTGATTTTCTTTTTATTCTATTTTTAGTTGACAAGTAATTGTGTACAGCTGTGGGGTGCAATATATTTTGATTTTTGCATACATTATAGAATGGTCAAACTAATGATCTCATCAAAGTGTTTTGTGTGGTGAGAACATTAAAAATCTATTTTAGCAGTTTTGAATATGCAGTGTATTATTATTTGCTGTGGTCACCAGGTAGTACAACAGATCACTGAAACCGCTAAAGCTTACTCTTCCTGTCTAACTGACACTTTGTACCCTTTGATCAACATCTTCCAAGCCTTTCCCTGTCCCTCCCTAATACTGGTTTTCCTCTGTGATCCAGGAAGCAGCTTTTCCTCCAGAGCCCCTCTGTACTTCAACTCATGATCTTGCTTCATATTTTCTTGAGAAAATAGAAGCTGCAACAGTCAAGTGGGAAATTGTTTTCTCTCCCTCCCCCCTTGCTTTTCCCCTGTCCTTCTCCTCCCCCATCTTTCCTCCTGTCCTCCCTCCCACTCTTACTGGGAATGGAACCCAGGGCCTTGAGCATACTAGGGAAGTGCTGCACCACAGCTACACCCTAGCCCATTTAAAAAATTTTTATTTTGAGACAACAGGTTCTCACTGAGTTGTCCTGACTGGCCTCAAACTTATTTGCAGTCCTCCTGTCTCAGTCTCCTGAACAGTTAGATTATAGGCACGTTCACAAACATGAGTGTGTTACCCTATTCTAAAAACAAAATTAGATTTGAAACCCTTCATCTTCATCCAGAAATAACCACCTTACCCATTCCCCTTTTCAACAAAACTTCCCAAGGACCACAGCACTTGCTATAGTTCCATCCTCACTCTTTAAAAAAAAACAGTCCTTTAAAAAGCAAATATCAGGGCTGGGGATGTAGCTCAGTGGCACTGCGCCTTCCTCATAAGCATAAAGTCATGAGTTTGATCCCTGATACCAAAAAAATAAAAAATAAATAAATAAAAAGCAAACATCGAAGCTGGGTACCTGTAATTCCTACACTTGGGAAGCTAAGCTAAAGCAGAAGGATTATGAGTTCAAGGTCAGCCTGGATTACATATCGAGATTCTGTCTCAAAAAAGCCATAATAGTGATAAAACACTGAGTGGATCCAGAAATATTATAGTATATGATATTAGGTAGAGTAAGGCTAAATATCTATAACAAACGGACTACCTTTCCACCACTAAAATAACAACCAGAAGGCTAGAAGTTTAGTTCTCTCTCATTTTGAATGAAATAGTTAAAAGTCTGTGGTAACCCAGAACTGGTTGGCAGCTCTATCCTTAGCCTGGGGCTTCCACTTGAGCTTTTCACCTCAAGACAGCCTGAAGGAGGAAAAGCCTACTCCAGGTCATTTGAAGTCCTTCCAGTCATATAGCCCATTGGTGGAACCTAGTCACATGGCCACCCCTCTCTGCAGGGGACTATGAGAATTGTAGTCTTCACCTGGGATGCCATACAACCAACTGAAACTGTTGATGTAAAAGAAGGGAATAACATGGAGGATTGTTAAAAATACATGTCAAACCTAAAAGAATGTGGGTGCCTCCACCCATTGTAGGACCACGAAGAGTGCCCTTACTTCAGAGGTTTTCTTTTGCCCTTTCTCATTTTCATTCCCTTTTCTCCACCCTCCAAGGTAACCACTGTCCTGGAGTTTGCATTATGTTCTTGCCTTTCTTTATAATTTTACCATCTCTTTGTTTTGTTTTGTTTTGTTTTGTATTTTTTGAGACAAGGTCTCGCTATGTCGCCCTGGTGGCTTTGAACTCAACAATCCTCCTGCCTCAGCCTCCCAAGTGCTAGGATTACAGGTGTGCACCACCAGGCCTGGCAGTTTTACCATCTGTTTATACTTTAATGCTTTTATAGGGGTGTTTTGTTTTAAATGAAATTATACCACATCTTCTGCATCATGATTATTTTAGTATTTTTGAGATGAAAGCTTGTTGATCTGGACATGATGGTTCATGATTATAATCTGGGCATTTGGAAGGCTGAGGCAGGAGAATGAACTATGCAGTGAAATCCTATCTCAAAATAAAACAACCCTGTCAGTTGCATGGTGCTGTAATTCATTTAATTTCCTTCTTCCTTCCCTGCTTCCCTCCTTTCCTCCTTTCCTTCTTCTCCAGACCTGAGGATTGAACCCAAGGCTCGTATGGTTCATGGTGAACTATATTTCCAGCCTTTCTTACTTGTTTGGAGCAGAGTCTCCCTGAGTTGCCCAGGCTGGCTTACATTTTCAGTCTTCCTGTCTCAGCCCCCCACAGTGCTGAGATTACAGATGTGTGCCACCATGCTCAGGTTCAAATTCATTTCTGCCCAGCAGAAGTCAGTAGCTACTTTAGGTCTCTGACCTATGTACTCCACTTTGCTGTGGTACTGACACAGTGTGTAATGAACTAGCAGGGCTGTGTTTGGGTAGAGACGCAGAGGGCTGGATTTAGCTCTTAGACCACAGTTTGCTAATGCATATGGTATAGTATCATTGCACAAGTTTATTTTTCCTACTGATGTGCATTTAGGGGTCTGGGTTTTGAGGGTGCTGAGCAGGTTTCCTAGTTGCTTGTGCATACTGAAGGAGTTCTAGGACATGTATCTCCAGCTTTATGAGAGCGTAGTAAACAGCTTTTGTTTTTCTTTGGTACCAGGGATCGAACTCGGGTCCTTGCACTTGCGCAGCAGGCAGCGAAATCACTGAGCTACATCCCCGGCCCGAAACTGCTTTTGATTTGTTTGTATTGATTCACATTTTTTTGTGCTGAGAGTGGAACCCAGGGGCTTGTGCATGCTAGGCAAATACTGTACCACCGAGCTACATCCCTAGTCCTTTTTATTTTGAGTAAAGCTCTCGATAAGTTGCCCAGGGTGGCATCTAACTTGCAATCCTCCTGCCTCAGACTCCTGAGTGCTGGGATTACAGCTGTGTGCCACCCAACCCGGCTCAGACTGACACATTTATCACCTGTATTCAGATACTCCTGTTGCTCCATAATGTCACCAATGCTTTTTTTTCTTTTTGCTAGCTGCTTTTGTATAAAGCTGCTGATCAATATGTACTTTCTTTGCAATGAGATAAGCATATTTCATGCATTTGTTAGCCACTAAGGATTCCTTTTCTGTGAAAAGATCCTTGTATGAGGCTTTCTCCAAAATTTTCTCCTTTATTTTTTCTACTGATTGCAGAAATTTTTAGATCTTCTGGTGTATAATATATAATATAATATACTTATATATATCATTTTTCTATTATTAGTGTTGTAAAAATCTCCCCATTTATACTTTCTCTCCCTTTATGGAATCCTTTGCTAAGTGGAAGTTGGCATTTCTAACAAACTGAGTATATCAGTCTTTTTCTTTGCTTTATGTTATCTAAAAACTTTTTCTTCAGCTGTTTTGGAAATTTTTTTTTTGTATCGGGATCGAACTTGGCACCTTGCACTTTCGAGGCAGGCGGCAGAACCACTGACTAAATCCCCGGGCCCCTATCTTTAGCTGTTGTTAGAAAGATGCTTCCCTAATCTGCCTCCCACACTGGGTTTCCATCTCTGGAGTTGCTTTGACTTTTTGTTGTTTCATTATTTGAGACAAGGTCTTGCTATGTAGCCCAAGGTGGCTGCGAACTCATGATTCTTCTGCCTCGGCCCCCCTGAGTACTGGGATTGTAGCCTGGGACACGATGGCCAGATTGTGACCTTGACTTTGATGAGACACCTGTCTCTCTGTCCACTCCTCCTTTACCACTGCCCCACCTGTACCCTTGAAAGTGCCCTCTGCCAGCTCTGGGCCATGCAGCCTGGTTCTTCTTTGAGGGCAGCTCCTTCGGCCTCTCAGCAGCGCGCCATGTTCCCTGCCCCTGTGCTCTTGACTCCCCAGACCGTGCTGGCCTCCTCTGCCCCTTATCTCATTACCATGCATTTTAGACTTATTGGCTCACTCTGTCTCTTGCTGACCTTTACATTTCAGAGCTCTGTGGGTCTTAGAACCAGACCTTCTTCCCCACCTGCACCCTGCCATCATCTCTTCTAGGTTAGGCACTAGGTATCAATAGGTGGCTCTCACTCCCAGCCCCCGGCCCCAAGCCTTCCCTTGGATGCTTAGCCCCAACATCTCACCGCCGTACTGGGCCCTTTAGGAGGGAGACTTGAGGTTGGGACCACCCTGCCTCCACTACTCTCCATCTTCACCTAGGGACATCACCTTCCCTGAGTCAGTGTCCAAAATGTATTTCACATTCTCCTGCTTTTCTTCATCACCATGGTCATGATTCTGGAACCACTGAACCCTCACAGTGTCCTGACTGGACTTGTGGTCTTTGGTCTTGGTCCTGTTTCTTCTAAGCCTCATAGCAGCCCGAGCTGTAATATGCAAGTCTGCCATTTTGTTTTCCACAATCAAGTGACTCTCCATTGACTTAGAATGAAATTCAGATACTTTACCCTGGTCTTCCAGGCCCAACATGGTCCAGCACGCTGTTGATACCAAGCATGATAAACCCTTTTCCACTTAGGACTTTCAGATTGTTCCCTCTGCGTGGAATGCTTTTCTGGAGGCTGACTCCTTCTCATCCTTCCAGTCCCAATTTAAATGCCATCATCTCAGAAAGACCTCCCTTCCCACCCCATTGCTTGCTATTGTATCTCCTTCTTTATTCTTTTTTTGTTTTGTTTTTTTGGTACTGGGGATCAAACTCAGGTCCTTGCGCTTGCGAGGCAGGTGTGGTGCCACTGAGCTAAATCCCCAGTCCCCTTCTTTATTCTTTTTTTGTTTGGTACCAGGAATTGAACTCAGTACCTTGTGCTTTTGAGGTAGGCACAGCACCACTGAGCTAAATCCCCAGCCCCTCCTTCTTTATTCTTCATTGAACGTTTCCCAGTCTGAAATTATCTTGTTTGTGCATTTGTTTGCTCTGGCAGCTCCTAACAGTTCTTCTTTTTTAAAAAAATTAATGTATGTTTGCAACACATAATCAGCACATTCATTGTGGGAATTGGTACCAATAAAAATCACATCTTGATCCTTTTTACTTTCCCATCTCCCCCATTCCCAGATCCTTTTCCCATCTCTCCATGGTATATCTCTGTTTCCTCTCTTTTATTTTGCTCTTTAAATTATTTATACTTTGGGTTTCTCATGTAAGTGAAACCATGCCATAGTTAACCTTTCTTGTCTGATTTATTTCACTTAGCATTATGGTCTCAAGGTGTATCCATTTTCCTAAAATGACTCAAATTTATCCTTTATGGCTGAGCAGTACTCCATTGTGTATATATACCATATTTTCCATATCCATCTTATTGGTGGGCATAGAGGCTGCTTCCAAGATTAGCTATTACAAGTCATAGTCATTCTTAATTCAGGCCACAGGATGGCGAATTGCCTTTCAGTGGTATGCCAGCCCTAGGGTGGGCAGTGGCTGCCTGGAGCCCATAATTGAAAGGGCTTTGAGGCAGTGCTGACATCAGCAGGCAACAGTGCCCTGGCTGATTGGCGATGGCCACCCCAGGCAAGGAAACGGAAGGTGGTGGCACAGATGACAGGTGTTTGCTGTGCTTGAGCTGGCCCCTAGGGCCTCACAGCTAGGAGATGACAGAGCTCAGTGGAATGGAGTCTCCTTGGTGATGTGGAACTGCCCATTCCTAGCATCACTGTGGATGCCTTGGGCAGTAGCAAAGCCCCAGCCCTCCTCAAAGAGGAAAACAGGAGGGGAGGCCAGGAAGTGACATCTCACTGTTGGGTATACAGTTCGGGATGTTTCTGGGCAGGGAAAGCTCATGTTTGTTGAAATGTTCTTGGGGACGCTGTGCCCTGGGTGAGAAGCATCCAGAGGACACAGCAGAGTGACATCAGATGCTTTTCAATGGGCAGAATGCTGGGGCTCCATGTTACCAGCTGTGGAGCCCAGACAGAGCCCTCAGAGCGTTGGCAGGAGCGCCAGGGTGTTAGCTGTGGTTGTCTTAGGTTACCCACCAGACTCATACCCCTGGCTTTTGGGGAGCCAGCCGTGAGATGTGTGGACCGGAAAAGAGTCAACTCCCAAGTCCCTGGAGAACACTGGTCAGATAACAGTATTGAATAAAGACACAAACCTGGCATACAGTCAGAGTCACTAAAGGAACTTGGAGAAAATATCTGGACCTCCTGACTCAGGACCTGCCTTGGAGGGTTAGCTCTGAGTCTGCGCTGTTCAGGGCTTTCCAGGGCATTCTGATGGTCACACAGGACTGATGACCACAAGTTCAAGACAAAGGAGACCTGATTTAGGCATCTGCAAATTAGGGCTTAGCTCCTCCCATGGTTTTTCTTGGTTGTGTAACCCTGGGCAAGTTACTTAACTACCCTAACCTTCTGTGTGCTTCTGGCACTGGTAATAATCCTGTAGTTGCCCCCTCCACACGGTTACACAGCTCAGATGAGAGAGGGATATGAACTGGCTTCTTAAACAGAAGCATTGTCCAGGTGAACCTGCTTATATCGGCTGTTGAGTTGGGTGCTGATGGTGGAGGCAGCTCTGGATAAGGGCAAGAGGAAGGTCTTGGCCTTGAACACTGCAAGGTCAGGGGGGATCCTACCTGCCCCTAACCCCAGACAGGAGCTGGGGAACAAGGACATTGGCCCTGGGGACTTGGCTCCTCCTGTCCTGTCTGAGCTGCCCCTGTGGGAAGAGATGTGTGACGGGGGAGGGCAGCGCCAGGGCAGGCTCAGGGCCAGGTGCAAGGCCATGCTCTGTGAAGCTTTGGCCAGTTATTTTTAGTGCCTGGATATAAAAGAAAGCAACTTAACTAGCCTTGGCTGCCGCCACCCCTGTGCATTTGGCTATTTTTACTTCTGAAAGACTGGGATCTCATCCAGCTTAGGGAGGGAAAAGGAGAAGAAAGGAGGGCGGTGAAAGGAGGCAGGAGTTCTTTTACTTCCATTAAAAAAGAAATCCGAAGCCCGATCTTGCCAAGTCAGCAAGTGGGCATCTGATCGGGTCAGGGATCTGTGGGCCCTGGATGCTGTCTAGAGGCCTCTGGGGGCTGGAGAGGCCAGCAGATGGGGTGTGGCCTTGAGAATTCGGGGAGCCCCCTCCCCTCCCCTCTGACGGAGGAGGTTCTGCACTGGAGCAGCTTTGCCATTTCCTGTGCCCTGAGCTGGGAGCCCGCAGGCACCAGGGGCATCGGCCAGGTTGTGGGCAGGGGCAGATACAGGGGCAGTTACAGCTGCAGCCACAGGAGGTGCCTCTGTCTTGGGCTGAGCAGGGCAGTACCTGAGCTCTGGTGGGCATTATTGAGGCAGCACCTGTGTAGGGGCTGTGTGCTCATGGGACGAAGGTTTAGCCTCTCTGAACCTTAGGTTCCTGAGGACTTTGTCACTACACCAGTCCCCTGCTAATCATACCTGTAGGGATGCATCTCTTCTTGGAAAAGCAGTTCATGTACACTCCACTGCCTTCAATAGGCAAGTGAAAGGCTGGAAGGTACTATTGAGTGCCTA
Source organism: Heterocephalus glaber (assembly GCF_000247695.1). The sequence continues at coordinate 25,286,608 of NW_004624734.1, read as the reverse complement.
CCGTGTACCAAGCCCTCTGCTACATGTGTCAGTGTTTTATGTTGTTTAATTCCACTGCCCTTAGGTGAAATTTTGTTTTTTTTTTGTTTGTTTGTTTGGTGCCGGAGATTGAACTCAGGACCTTGTGCTTTCGAGGCAGGCAGCAGAACCACTGAGCCAAATCTCCGGCTCGGTGAACTATTTAAAAGAATTGTTTTTTTCTTTTCTTTGGTACTGGGAATCAAACTCAGGACCTTATGCTTGCCAGGCAAGTGCGGTGCCACTGAGCTACATCCCTGGCCCTAAATCAGTTGTTTTTAATGGTACTTTAATGGATTAAGCCCAGGGGCACTCTACCACTGAGCTACTGCATCCCCAGCCCTTTCTGTTTTATTTTGAGACAGAGTTTCCCTAAGTTGCCCAGGCTGGGCTGGGATTACAGATCTGCACCATGGGTTTTTTTCCCCATTGCAGGGATCGAACTCAGGACCCTGTACTTGTGAGGCAGGCTCGGCACCACTGAGATAAGTCCCTGGTCCTTCTGCACCACTGTTTTTAACATTTAACATGTTTTTCATTGAGATACTGCAGTGGTGAGGCCTAGTTGTCAACTTGATGGCCTTGGGAGCTGCGTAGGGCCTTCTGGGTGTGTACGGGCAGGTCACAGATGTATGTCCTTGCCCGCTGTTCCCCTGTTCTGCTTCCTGGCCACCATCACCTGCTTCTACCCTGATCCTGCTTTGGAGCCAACCGATGGCACCTCTCAAACGGACCCAAACCAAACCTCTCCTCTAGGTTGTGAGTGTCGAGTATTTTGTTCCAGAGACTAGAAAGCTGCCTAATACAGATACCATTCACCCAGTTAAAGTGTATACTTTGATGGGCTTTGGTGTGTTACATTATTTTATGTGTGGCAAAATATGTATCACATAGAATTTGCCATTTACAAACCACTTTAACTGTTCAATTCAGTGGAACTCAACTCCACAGCATCCTGGAACCTTCGTCACTGTCTCTTCCCAAACCGTTCTCACTCGCAGTGGGAACAGTGCACCCACCACCCCCATCCCTCCACCATCTCCAGCTTACTTTCTGTCTCTGAATTGAACCACCCCAGACGTCTTACGGAAGTGGGACTGTACATTTGTCCTTTTGTACCTGGCTTATTTCACCAAGCATAGCGTTTTTAAGATTCATCCATATTGTGGCAGAACATTATTTCTTTTTATGGCTAATATTCCATTATATGTATGCACCCCGTTTGTTCATCAGTCTATCTCTTGATGGCTGCTGCGGTTTCCAGTGGCTCCCAACAATAATGCTGGCATATACATGTCTGCTCAAATCCCTGCTTTTAGTTTTCTGGGGTATATACCTATGAGTAGAATTCTTGGATCCAATGATATTTCTGCTTAGCTTTTCAAAAAACACCAAACTTTGTTCCACCCACAGGTATACTATTTGACTTTTCCACTAGTATTTTTTTATTTTTATTTTTATTTTTTTAGGCAGGGTCTCTCCCTTTGTAATTCAGGCTGGCTCTGAACTCACTAGCCCAGGCTGGCCTCAAACTCACAGCGATCCTCCTGCCTCAGCCTCCTGAGTGCTGGGATCACAGGCATGTGCCACCACACCTGGCCACTAGTATTTTTTTTAAGTTTTTAATTAAATGTTTTATTTTGGGACTGTCATACACTCATTTGCACTTATAAGAAATAATACAGAGAGGGCCTCTGTTCCCTTCACCTAGTTTCCCCTGGTGATAGCATCTTGCAAAATTAAATACAATAATATACAACCTGAACATTAACATTAGTATCATCGAGATATAGAATATCTCCAGGGATGAAGTATTTTAACGATAATATTAGTTAACATTCAATTGAACACTTACTATTTGCTGTCTATGATGCTCTAAGCACTAAAATATTGACTTATTGAGGATTAAATTAGTTAGCGTCCCTGTGAAGTAGGCTGTTATTGCCCCCATTTTATAGATGATGAAATGGAGGCATGCAGTGGCAGGGGGCGACTCACGATCACTCGGGTAGCCAGAGTGGTCAGGGGTGATGTCCAGATCGGATCCTGAGTCTATGGTAGTACTTCTTCCTTCTTATACTCGAGTTATAAGATTTAGGGGTGCCAGTTATGTTGGTGCTTGGGAGGCTGAGATGGGAGGAGTCTAAGCTTGAGGCCAGCCTGGGCAATTTAGCAAGACCCTGTCTCAAAATAAAATTTTTAGAAAGGGCCTGGAGATGTAGCTCAGTGCTAGAGTGTGGCGAGTGTGAGACCCTGGGTTCACTCCCCAGTACTGCAAAGATTTAGGGGTTCCTCCCATTGGCAAGGGAGGGGTCACACTTTATGTGGTCTTGGGCTCGCTCTCAGACTCCATAGCATCGTGCATTCCAGTGATTGGCCGAGCTTTTGTATTCATGAAACACTTTAGAAAAATTAAATTTTTGATCTGCACGTATTAAGGGATTAAATAGTATTCACCAGTGGTTAAGTAAAGGCTATATATTTATTACAGTATTTGGGTATCTGTGACACTTTACACAGTAGCATTATTAATGGTTTTTTTATACTCTGAAAGTACCAATGAAATGATAAGATCTAATAATCCCAGACAGTAATTGTAAGTTAATGAGTATTTTAATTGTGCTTCCTGACTCTATAAGTTTTAGAGATTTTTCTAATACATGGACACAAACAGTAAGGCAAGTCCACTTCAAGTCCAAGACTCCTTTTGCTGGGCAGTGTAGCATGCACCCGTGGCCCCTCACTCAGGAGGCTGAAGCAGGAGGATCAGAAATTTGAGGTCAGCTTAGACTACTTAGTGAGACTCTATTGCCAAAAAAAAAAAAAAAAAAAGACTTTTATCCCCACCCAGTTGGTGTTGGGAAGTCATATCCTAATTTAAAAAGTAATTGCCCTGTCTATCAATGAGTGAAAATTGCTTTCTGTTGCAAGTTATGGACCGCCTGACAGCTAGTGGCTTAAGCACGATAAATAAAGTTGATTTCTCCTCCTAACAAGAAGTCTGGAGATGGGCAATTGCTGGCCTTGTGTGTTCTTCTCAGCCGCAGCATCGAGGACTTAAATTTTTTGTTTTTGTTTTTTTCCTCTTATGTTCTTTTGTATCCTCAGATGCTGCCTCATGGTTACAAGGCAGTTGCCACAACTCTAGGCTTTGCCTTCCAGGTCAGAACAGACATGCCATAACAATTGTAACAAATGTGTTTGTTCCTTTTACCAAAAAGGCAAAACCATTCCCAGAAGCCCCACCATGAACTTCCCCATACAAGCCATTGGCTGGAAACAGGCCATTTGCCCAGCCCTCACTGCCAAGGAAGCTGGGGTATGGGGAGCGGAAATGTTGGGACTGGCTAGGACAGGTTGCCTCCACCAACCAAATCGAGATTCTGTTGAGGTGGAAGGGAAAGAAAGGAAAGGAAGGGTAGTAGACAGCTGTAATGTCTGTGGGATCCAGGCTTCTCATAGCACTCAGGGCGGGGACCCAGTCCATCCATTATCTCTCAGGAAGGGACTTCTTTATTAAAAATGTGAGCAGCTTACTTAATAAAACACATACACACTCGTGGGTGAGAAGTAGAAATGTAGCTGACCAGTGTCTGTCTGGGCACTGTGTGGAGGGATCCACACATCTGCCTTTCACATTTCTGCCTTTGAACAGCTGATGCTTCTCAGTTCAGAGCAGAACATACCAATAAAGACAGCTGTGTAGAAGGCAAGCCGGTGACTGGCTGGAAACAGAGGGTGCTTGTCCATGGAAGGAAGAGCCCAGGAATGTCCACATGCATAAAGGATGGTGGTGTGGACAGGACTTGTCTTGAGTTGTCTTGCGTGGATGGCAGGTAGAGTGTGATCCAGAGATGGACTTGAGCTTCCTGAGGATGCACCACTTTGAGGGAGGGGAGCTCTGGAGGCCGGCAGGACAAAGAGCAGCTGTGGAAGGCAGGGGCCCTGAGGGTCCTGTTTCCCAGCTCTGAGGGGCATTGTTCCGAATGGGCACGTTATCAGGCCCTTGACAGCCAACCACAGGCCGGTGCCAGGCTCAGCCCACAGGGAGAAGGGAAAGTCCTAGCCCAGGATGTGCCCAGGTCCACTCAGGGGTGGCACACACTTGCTTGGGGGAGTGGGAGTTGTCCTGCTTCTGTTGTCACTGCTGTCATAGAGAATGAGCTGAGGGGACACAGTTGGTGCTGACCCTGCCAGGGTCTGGAAGGCTTCTCACTGAGGGGCTGAACCCTCAGATAGCCACTGCCCTGGGAAGCACTGTGGGCAGGAGGGACAGGGCCCTCCCTTTATGTGGAGGCCACTGTTCCCTACCCCAGGTCTGTGACCCTCACCCTCAGTGATCACAGGCAAACCCTGACTGGGACAGGAGTGGAGGAGTGGAGGAAATATAGCTGGCCTGGGCCGTGTCCCTAAGAACCCACTGTGTTGATAGCCAAAGGGCATGGAGGGAAAGAGCCCGTGGTAGCCTGGGGACCAAGTGCCAGGTGACTGCTGAGGCACAGGGTGGAGACGCCACCCAGGCCAGCTGGAGCTGCCTTGCCATGAACCATTTTATTATTGGTCGTCACCACTGCCTCCTCTCCATGCATGATGGCAAAACTGAGGCCTGAGGGCCAACTCAGCAAGAGCCCGCATTCTCCCGAGAGACACGGGTTGGCCTGGAACCCACCTCTGGTCCCCTGCCTGGAGCGATTAGGAGATGTGCCCAGGGTGGGGCGGGGAGAACAAACGCTGCACACCTGGCTCCAGTTGTGCATGATCAAACCCCACAGGCTCTCTCTCGCTCTCTCTCTCTCTTTTTTTCAGACAAAACAAGCTGATAATTGATAATGTTTATTGATCAGCACCATTGACCACTAGGCTGTAAAGATCTGGAGGAGAAAATTTAGAGGAGAGTTTTTCTTTGCCTTCTCCTGGAAAGTCATGCATTGGGATGGCAAGGAACTTCATTACTGGCTCTCATATTAGGCAAATGACTGAATCTCTCCAAGCCTGTGTTTTTTATTTGTAGAATGAAGAACAAAACAGCTGCGTTATCTCTTTGGATTAAATAGGGTGATGCGTACCTCTGTCCTGTGAATTCTATCATTCGTTTAGACATTATTTATTAGTACTACATTTGGAATACATGATGAACACATTCATCATGGGACATTATTGTTATTGTTAATGTGACTTAACCAGAAAGCCTTAGAATAAGGATGGTGATAAGAACAGCACTAATTCCTATGTCCTAAGCACCCAGTGGGTACCAGGTACCATGGCAGATCCTAGCGGAAGCACCCTGGCCTTTGGGGGCCCTAGGGGATAGATAGGGGAACCCTAGGAGCTCCTGGAGCACCCCCAGCCTGTTGTGGAGCTGGGGAGGAAAGAGGCACAGCCATTTATATATTCGTCACCAAGGCTCGGGTCCTGTACTGGGTCAGAGAACATTCCAGAAGGAGGCACGGGCAGACTTGGCAGCTGCCCATCTCCTTGCTTTGTTGAGCAATAGATGTTTAAATTTATTAATCAGTGTATTATTTATTTTACAGTACTGGGGATTGAACCCAGGGCTTTTGCACTGAGCTACATCCTCAGCTTTTTTTTTTTTAAATTTGAGACAAGGTTTCATTAAGTCATTCAGTTGCCGAAGCTGAGCTCAAACTTTCCGTCCTCCTGCCTCAGCCCCCAGAGTGCTGGGATGATAGGCACACCCAGCTTGGTTTTATTTTTTGTTGAGTAGTTCTCTCTCTGGCTGACAGACACCTGGGTGAGGCTTGGCTGGTGGGGACAGAGGGTTTGTGAGACTTGGCTGCTCGGAGAGAAGGGGCAGGGCTCCTCCTGGACTCAGGAGTGAGAAGACACGTTGCACCCTGCACAGATAAATTGCTCGGTAGGTGGGGGTCCTCACTGTCCTGTATGGCTGAGGTTTGGATTTTCACCTTGGTCTTGTCACCATTTCGAGGGGAGTAAACTTCAGTTAGTGAGGGCTTTGGCTCATAGGCAGGGGTCTTCTATGTAGATGTGTTGCGGGGTTAGGACAGAAACTCTTCCACTCAGGCAACTTCCCCAAAGCCTTGGGAGAGTAATCCTCCTTCCTAGCTTGTGAGTCTGCTCCTCCTGCCCTCACTGCAGGAGGCAGGCTTGTGCCAGGTGGGATTCAGCTGTCCCCAGAGGCCCAGGGTGCTGCTGGGATGCCCTAGAGCCCAGGGCCCTGACCCAGATTCCACAGCATGTACCAAGCCCCTTCCCAGGGGCCGATTCTGATTCTCCTGGGCAGGGCTTAGACACTAACACTTCCAGCAAGCCCCAGAGATGGTCCATATTCAGGCCACACTTTGAGACGAGAGGCATCAGAGACTGCCTGACACTCTCTTCCTGTAGGTGCCCATCTGATGCCCAGGGCTTCAGCTCTGCCCTGGAGCTTTCCTTGGTCACCAGCCAGCTTAGGCAGGGCCAGGGAGGCAGGCAGGAAGTGCCAGGGAAGCCTTACGTGGCGGCTGGTGGACCTGACCAAGGCCTGACTCCACTGACTCTAGAGCTTCTCCCAGCAGTCGCCTGCTCAGGAGCACAAGCACTTGGTGCTTCCTTCCCTCTCTGAAACTGCTTTTTGCACATTTTGCTCTGTGACAACCATTTCTAACCCTAAAAGCAGAAGGGCGACGGGGTTGCTGAAGGCTCCTCAGAGGCTAAGGACCATATTTCATGCTGGAGAAGAGCCTGGAGCGCCCAGGAGCAGGAAGTGCGGTAACCAGGACTTGGAGCTGCCCATACCCTCTGAGGGAGGGCTCTGTTGTCCAGTTAGTCCTCACCTATGGATGTGCCTTTGTAAGCTGGCTGCGTTACAGGGTCAGCTCTGCCTTCCCAAACAGCAAGGAGATCCCAGACCTCTCAGACATCCAGTGGGGGTGGGGCACAGTCCCAGACCAGATGACCCCAGTATAGGAGTTACCTTTAAATAGAAATCACGGGTGGGATCCCTCCATTGAAAAAAAAAAAGTTCACTATAGCTATGTGCAGTACCAGGTACAATAGTGCTGGGTTTATGGGGTAAAAATGATGTTGCTGATGCAAGTCCTGAGTAGTAACTAGCCCCAAAGAGAGTCCCTTCAGGTGGTGTGAGGGGTCTGTGGGCTCCCATCTTTGTCCTCTAGAGGAGGAGAGGGGCTGGAGCCCTTAGCTGGATGGGCGTAGGTGTCCTCAGCACTCCTCATCCTGAAGTTCCTCAGGGCAGTCAGTGAGCAGTTAAAGGAACTGTCTCCGCCCACTGCACAAACAGTCATTTGACCTTGCATTGTTGTCATTGATGTAGGAGACTTCCTCTTGTCCCAGGTACTTGGACAGGTACTACGAACTACATAGTAGCTGTGTAGCCTATCAAAAAACAAGAAAATCACCCCTGGTGTGAATAGGATCTAAACCATGGATTCCATTTCCATATTTCCCCCAAAATAAGGCCTGCCCAGAAAGCAAGTTCTAACATGATTTTAGAGGAGACATCCCCTGAAAATGAGCCCTTGTTTTCTGGGTAGATCTTATTCTGGGGGAAAGAGGGATAGTTACGGTCACTCCGGCTTTCTCTTGTTTCTCCTGGAGAAAGACCTGACCCTGGGGCTGGGGACAAAGAGGCACAGGACTCGGGGAAGGACTCTCGCTGCTTCTCCTGCAGGCCCATGGCTTCCTCAGATCTGGAAGTGTGAGTGTGTGGGCAAGAGGCAGGCTGGGCCCTGTGTTGAGCTGACTGGACCTCTGAGGGCAGTACTTTGGACCTTTGGGAAATGAGAGAGGCCTGGGAGGCGAGGGAGCAGCTGTGCTTGCCTTCTCAGAACTCTGGTCTTTGCCGCTGACTTTTATGTTTCACCAAGGCCCACTTCATGGTCAAGAGAAGAGCTGTTCATGGTTGCTCAAGTCTAGGAATCCAAGAAGGGGCCTTGCTTTAGGGCTGGCCCAGGAGAGCCTGAGACACAAAAGCAGAAGTGGATCCCAGGCCACCAGGGACCCCAGCACCATCCTTCTACCCCACTGCCCGCTCTGCTTCTCTGTCCTGCCCTCTGGCTCCTGTGTTAGTTCTCGTCAGTTGGTGGCCAGTGTGAGCATGTGTGCCTTTGGGTGAGGCGCCCACCCGAAGGCTCCTGTCCTCGATTTGTGGGTGGGAGGTATCTGTCTAGGCAGCAGGAGCTGCAGATGGGGCCGGCTTCTGGAAGGCCGTAAGGGCACATCGTCCGTGACAGGGCTGTCTCCGGCGATAACAAGGCCCTCACTCCTGGAAATGGATGTCAGTGTGGAGTAGCCCCCATAGCTCCTAAACCTGCTGCTGAGAGATCTCTAGGCATGGGTTTCCCAAGGGTGGCCAGGACCGCCTGTGTCCCCATCCTGGCGGACACTGTGAAACACTCTAGAGCCCTCTTCCCAAATCTCAGTGGGTGGGACTCAGATATTGACATTGGTAATGATAACCCACCCCGATGCTGCTTCTGTGGAAAGTCTGAAGGTGGCGTTCATCTCTTAGCAAGTGCCCGCCCACGCAGGGCCGCTGCACAAATGGACTCCTCCCTCCCTGGACACCAAGTTGACTTAACACAAACGCACTGTGACTTCTCCCCCCACCACTTGGTAGAGGGCTTTGCTGTGTTTTCAGTTTTGGAGGCACAAAGACCCCTGAGCTGGAGGTTGCCCTGGATGGGTTTCAGGAGGGTACTGCTCCAGAGAGGCAGGAGCAGTCCTGGGCAACTGCCCTGGGGCCTTACTCTTAGATGATTGTTTCAGCATTGTCCAGCCACCTTTCCTGAGGCTGGCTGTGTACGGATGACCCTGAAGGGCTCAGTCAGTGCTGAAGTTCTGATCAGCACTAGCAGCCCTGGTGATGTTGACCGCTCCTGACACTGTCTTCCTTTCCTCCCTAACAGGTGTGCGCCTTGACCGAGTGCGTGGAGGCCGCCAGAAATACAAGCGACGGCTGGACTCTGAGAGCAGCCCATACCTGAGCCTACAAATTTCTCCACCTGCTAAAAAGCCAAGTGCGTACCAGGGGATTGTTTGTCCCTTTCCCAGCTTCTGTACCTGGAACATCCGGCGTCCTTTAGGGAAGTGCCGTCTCCCCACCACTGGGTCATGGGACATTGTGGATCTTGGGGAGGGGACATTAGTGCCTGGCATCGTTGCCCAGCTTCACTTCCAAGGCCTGAGCACATGGGACGGCACAGGCTGTGACTCCATGTGAAGCGCAGCCCTAAGAAGCCACAGGCCCCGCCCAGCAGCAAGAGCCTGCTCCCCTCCTCCCCCACCCCAGGGTACTCTGCAGGTTTCTCCCAAGAGATTGCTTAGGCAACTCTCTTGGAGGGGATCTCCCAATAGCCCGAATCACTGCCACCTGCGACTTTGTGGTGTTGAATGGGCAGGGAGATTCTGGCCACATTGAACCTTCCTGGGGTTGTTAGGAACCTGATTTTTCTTCCTGACCACCCCAGGCTCCATGCTGCTTGATCCCTCTTTGCCCAGGCATTTACCTTTCTCTCCGGTCATTGCAGTGACCAAGATTGTCTCATACCTACTGGTGGCTGAACCAGACAAGCTGTATGCCATGCCTCCTGCCGGCATGCCTGAGGGGGACATCAAGGCCCTGACCACCCTGTGTGACCTGGTGGACCGGGAGCTCGTGGTCATCATTGGCTGGGCCAAGCACATCCCAGGTGAGTCATGAGGCTGGGGGAAAGTGTGGCCATGGGCTGTCGGCCAGACTCCTCAAGGCCTGCCATGGCTGTGGTCCTGATGCATGGCACCCAGGCGGCCTAGGAGATCCTCGAAAGCCTGTTCCTCCTTGGGGTCCTTGACTCTCCTGTGGGATTGGAGAGGAGTGAGTGTTTGGAAAGCCCAGAAGTGCTTATGAGCTGCTGTGGGCTCTAAAGAACCACTTCTCATTCTGGAAGGAGCTACGAGACAAGTTTCCTAAGGGACAAAACAGGGTAGGGTTTCCCTATAGGCCTTTCTGGACTATGCTAGAAACAGCTTGCTAAAAGGATTGGCTCTCTTTCGTTATCTAGAGGCAGGCACAGAGGAGCAGTTAAGAGCATGGAATTGTGGGGCCAGGGATTTAGCTCAGTGGTTCCGCCGCCTGCCTGGCAAGCACAACGTCCTGAGTTAAATTCCTGGTACCAAAAAAAAAAAAAAGCATGGAATTAGGAATGAGATTGGAAGGGAAATTCTGGGTCTACAGCTTACTGGCTGTGTAACCCTGGGCAGGTCCCCTGACCTCCAAACTGTGAGTTAAGAGCACCTGCTTTGTGCGGAGCCCTGGGCAGTTGCATGCTCACTGTTTCCCCTGCCTGTTCTCTTACAGCACCTACTGCTCTGTTTGGATTCCATGATCTAGGAGCATTTCTGTTGTCAGAAGTTTATGGAATGTGCTTTAGGCCATATGGGCTTCTCCACACTCCATGTGGATCCAGACCCCACTCTTAGTCTCTTTTGGTCTGGGTAAAGGTGTGAGCTCATTTTTATTTTTGTAGACACGGATGCCTACAGATTGTTACACTGCACAACCTTAGGAACCTTTCTCCTTTGCTCCAACAACCTGGCTCGGTGTGGTGGAGACATCCTGTTACTCTTCTGGCAGTCACACCCCATCCCCAACCCTATGGATCCTAGTTCTAACTGTGTGACATGGGACAGTTTATCTTCCGGTCTGCAGATCCTGTTTTTGTTTGCCACACCCTGGAAGATGAATACTGCATGCATGACGCTATAGCAAAAGTGTCTGGGATGTTAAATGCCAAAGCCCACAGTTGCTTAAGTTGAATCAGAAAAGTCCTGTGACACCTTGTGTGTGCAGTTTACAGGAAGGAGCCTTCCTGTGGACAGGGCCTTGCAGAGAGAATGGGTGGCCTGGAGGTGCTGTTGGCTGCCACCTGGCTGGTTGGAAGCCTAGGGGACTTCCTGGTGGCCCCTGGGTATTCTGACTTGGAAGTGGGCTCGCCAGGGGCCCAGCCAGTGTGCCCGCACTAAGGAGCTCAGCCTCTTAGGGATTACACACTCAGTAGTTTCTGAATCTGCCCAGTGCTGGCTCAGCACACATGTGGGGTCAGGCCACTGCTAAGACACCTCAGCCTGGATTGCTCCACTAACCCAGGACCAAATTGGGTACAGCTACCCCTGTCCTGGCCCGCTCTCCTGTTTCCAGTGGAGTAGATACTACATCCTGGGGATGGCTCAGGAGTGGCGCCTGGCGGTCCCCTGGGTCACTGCTTCTTCCTTCCATCACGCCACTCCTATAACATCTCCAAGGGAAGGGACAGGACCACGAGACCCTATCTCTTTGCTCCTGTTCTTCTATCTGTGCCCAAACATGAGGGAGAAGCAAAGCACAGTGGGTGCTGGGGACATAGACTTTGGAGTCAGCCAGCCTGGGCCCCCATCCTAGCTCTCTTCTTACTGGCCTTGTGCAAGATGCTTAATTTTTCTAAGCTTCAGTGTCCTGATCTGTGAAATGGGACTTCTATTAGAGCCCTGCTTGGGAGATTGCTGGAAAGATGCAGCCTGCTCAGTGGGTACTTGATAAATGCCAGACTGTTGGCGTGGGTGGCGTTGTTACCAGTGATAAAAGCCTTCTTTTCCACCATCATTTCTCTTCATCCAAAGCTGAATTCCTTTGTCTGTCTCAGATTGTAATTTGCTTATTTTGCATAAATCTGCATGCTGAATTATTTGGGCCTGACCTTCCAGTGTTTAAGGTAAAATTAATTAATAAAATCTGCCACTGTGTGTACACCTCATATTAAGAGCGATGACAGGGCCAGGGATTTAGCTCAGTGGTTTTGCCACCTGCTGCGCAAGCGCAAGGACCCGAGTTCGATCCCCAGTACCAAAAAAAAAAAAAAGAGCAATGACATATCAAGTGCCTCATATCTTTAAACAAATAACTTAATCCCAGTAGATGCCAAGCTCATCTGCAGACAGGCTCAGCGGCCCTGGGAGAGGAAGAGAGAGAGAAGGCTGGCTAAGAGGGTGCACAGAGCTGGAGCCCACCCTAAGGCCTGGGCTGGCTCCTGTGCCTTCTGGTTCTGGGACAGACAGAAAGGACTGGCCACTTCACTGCTCAGAACTAGAGCTCTGAGGAGGCCACTGTCCTTAGACAGAGGGGACCATTTCAGTGTCTTCCACCCTCTGGTATACAGAGGGCACTACATACTTGCCTTTATGTGCACAGAGTGAACACTCATGGTGTGTAGCGTCTCTTGCTAAGAGCTGTGGCAGAGACCAAGACTCAGAGCGCCCCTTGTTAATGAAGGATATGTTTCACGACCCCCAGTAGATGCCTGAAACCTTTAGGTTCATATACTGGAGTCCTCTGTACAGATCATATTTTTCTGTATGCCCTACAGCGTTGCCATGTAGTGTCAGAAGCAGTCTGTCCTTCCGTGTTTTTTGTCCTGGTGCCTCCTTTGCAACTCTTGTATTTGGGGGCCGTTATTAAGTGGAATGAGAGTTGCTGGGACACATGCACTGCAATACTGTGACAATTGACCAGATAACTGAGCGGCTATCAAATGACCAATGGGTGGGTAGCAGATACAGTGTTGATACACTGAACAAAGGGATGATTCATTGCCTGGGCAGAACAGAGCATGATGGCATGAGATTTCATCATTATTCAGAACTTTGCATAATTTTAAACTTATGAATTGTTCATTTCTGGAATTTTCTACCTTAATACTTTCCGACTGTGTTTGACCTCAGGTAACTGGAACCTTAGAAAGCGAAACTCGAAACTATAGATTAATTTCTGCCTTGGGGAACCTTTTGGAACTAGGATGAGTTCCATGGAACTTGGTGTGGCCTGTGATTTGTTCAGTAAAGCAGCCATTGTTTGGGTCCATTTGTCACCGTACTCCAAACCAAGATTTTTACCTTGAGTTGGATTTTCCTGGAGGGCAAATCCAAGTTTCAGAGCATCTATCTCTTACTTCCTGTGAGCAAGAGATAAGAGCGAGAGCCAGCAGCCTTTAACAGGCAGGGGAGCGAGCCCTGTGTGAACTTCGGCCTTTGCATGGTACTAGCTGGGTATCCGCCCTCCCCAGGCAGCCTGCCTGTCTGGCCAGGAGAGCCTGTGTGGGGAATCACCACCACTGCTGTCCAGCCTAGGCCCCACCTGCAGGGCATCCCCGGAGGCCTCCTTGCCAGGGATCCTGCCAGAGACCTGCTCCCAGGTAGCCGCTGTCTGGCTGGATGAAAGATGAGCTGGCGAGTGAGAGCAGCTGTGTCTGAAGTGGCCCCAGATCCTATAATTACATCTCCCTTTATTACCTCTCTAATGGCCCTCCAGGTCGGCAAAGACGATCATAAATTAACAGATTATGAACTCCACTTGCCACAAATTACGTGCTGCTTTTTTTTTTTTAATTCTAGGAGCTTGTGGGGCCAGATCACTGGGGGATGGGGCTTGGATTGGGTCTGGGTGTTATTAGATCTGCCAGGGGAAGTAAAGCAATTTCCCTGGGGCACAGAGCTCCTTGTGAGAAGCTTGAGAGCCAGAATGTTGGTGTGGGCAGTGCCCCTCAGGTCAGCCCTGCCCACCCAGGGGCCTTGCTGGCCCAGAATCCCTAATTTCTCGGTGAAGGAGAGGCCATCCAGTGGGAATGGATGGTGCTTTCCTGAAGGGCAAGGGGGAGCCTTGGCCTCAGCTCCTTTGTTTGGTTTTTTAAATTTAAAAAATGCAAAGATCAGAAAAATACGAAACTTCTAGTGAAGATACTGGACAGATGTGACAGATGTGGGAATTACGACTTCTTTTTGTTTTTGTACCGGGGATTGAACTCAGGACCTTGCGCTTGTGAGGCAGGTGGTGGCACCACTGAGCTAAATCCCCAGCCCCAAAACTTCTAACCACCCCCCACCCTGAGCAGCCTTCTGGGAATCTCCTGTACATGTACAACTACCATGTATGTGCTTTTTTGTTTTTGACACAAGGTGTAGCTATGTAGTTCGGGCTGGCGTTGAATTCACTGTGCAGCCCAGGCTTAGAACTCATGGTGATCCTCCTGCCTCAGCCTCCTGAGTGCTGGGATTATAGACAAGCACTACCACACCGGATTGAACACTGCTTTACATCCACTTTTCCTCTTAATTAGATAAAGTGATAACGTGTACTGTGTGCTAAGCACAGTTTGAAGTGTTCCACATGGGGCCTCATGTAACTCGAACAACCCCACGAGGAAAGTGCTGTCATTGTTCCCATTGTACAGATGAGGAAACTGAGGCCTGAGGGCATGGATCTGCCCAGGGTCATCTCAAGTGGTCCACAGAATGAGGATTCTGACAGTCCGGCCCTGGAGTCTGGTCCTAATGCCAGCGCCCTCCTTCTGCTGTTGGGTGTCTTCGTACATCCACAAAACAGTTCTACTTCATTCTTTTTGGCCATTTCTTATGCGCTAATTGTTTAACTAAAAGTTGCATTTATATAATAATTACTCATCACACGATTTACATTTAGGCTATTTTCTGCTTTGGGTCATTTCAAACAGTGATCTAACTCCAGCCTTTTACATTTACCTTTGCATACATTTCTTTCTGGGAGGCATTCCTAGCAGTGGCATTGCTAATAAATTGGAAGGTTATAGTTATGGTTTATTTTTAAACCTCTTAGGCCCTGTCAATATGGGATCCAGAATCCAAAAATAGACGTGTATACAGATAGTTTGCCTTCATCCCTGTCCCCTCCTGGCCTCTCCTAGAGGGAGCCACGTTTGTTTCTCATTATTTTTTCTAGCGGTTCTTTTTTCACATATTAGAAAAGCTGGAGTTATTTCAGTGTATGTCAGAGATGGCAAACATAACCCTCCACTTCTTTGCACAAAACAAAGCAGCCTGTGTATGAAGATCAGGACATAGGGGGTCCGTTTGGGTTTTCAAAGCTCTTTCTAGGACTTTGGCAAGAAGGTAGAGAGAACCTGGGGCTGAGCCTACACTCAGACCAGCCTGGCAGAGGGGCTGAACCGGCCTCCCCCCATGGGAGCACAGCCATCGCCACCACCACAGGACGTAGCAGATCCCTCACTCACACGATCATGGGCAGAGGCAGCCTAATCTGAACTCTAGAGGCTCCAAGAAGTGTTTTGGGTACACTTCTTGCCAGGCAGAGTTCAGGCCTGTGGTGTTTGCCCATTGTCTCCTCTGCTGTGAACCCTTGTTGGGCCCTTCTTGGGTACACCCCGGCATCCATGCTCCCTGGGAGCTCAGGGCTTGGGCTGGCAGCAGCTTATCTGCACCTCAGTGGGTGCCTCATACCCAGGGGTGCCCTCGCCTCCCACTTCAGAGGTTCTTCCCTTATCCCCCCTCTGCAAGGCCTCCCGACCCTCCTTTGGGACACATTCCCATTGCATGTTCTCAGAGCCTTCCATTCACTGTGGCTCTTCTTACCATCATAACTTTGCTGACTTGTGACACTTAGTGACACAGGACCAGTTCGTCACTGTGAGCTCTTGAAGTCAGGCAGCAATTCTGCTTGAACACACCATGTGTCCCCAGTGCCTACCATGGGCCTGGCACTTAGTAGGTGCTCAGTAAACATGTGTTGACTGACCAAAGGAGCAGAAGCATGTTGGTGTTATTCTTGTAAGGATTGTACCTGTGTGGCTCACCTCACTGAGGTCTTTTCTCCTGCATTTCCTGCCTCACCCTCCCTCTCTGGCACCTTCTGGCTCAGTTGTCTATTAATTTTACTACCACCACCCTCCTCCTCCATCTTCCCTCCCAGTCTATCTGCCTTCACACACCCCCTCCCTGTGTGGTCCAGCAAACCCCTCCCCCCATTCTCCCATGCCGGCTGATTGGTATCTGTTAATTAATGTCGCCCAAGGCCTCTCTCCAACTCAGAGACCTGATAAGGGAAATTGGATGTCCATTTCTATCTATCTTTTATTACCTCTGGCTCCCCCGGGCCTCCTGGGTGGCCGTGCACCCTCTCCTGTGCCAGGAATATGGAGAGCAACACACACAGCTGACCCCTGTGTCCCAGTCTCTCCCTTGAGAAGGCAGGACTACCAGTGCTCATCCGCTCCCACAGGTATGATCCTTCTAGCTCCTCCTCGGTGGATCGTATGTGGATTCCAGCAGCAGGCCGAGATCCACAGCCCATGTTGCACAGATGGGACCAGAACCGTGCAGCTGCATTAGGAAGGCAGAAGGCAAGGGCAGCCTGCTCCAGGAACACAGTGGTAGGCTGGAGTCCTGCTCTGGATGGAAAACAGGGAGAGACAGAGGACAGCAGCTGAGAGGGGGGACAGGCCACAGAAGTCCAAAGAGTTGGGCCATGCAGGAGCTGGGGAGTCCAGGCTGGTGCCAGTGTGTGCTGGGGGCACTGCCGCGTGCTGTGTGTGCACCCTGTGTTCATTTTCACCCCACCCCCACATCTGCAAGCAGCAGGCAGGCGGGGTTCTAAGTCAGTTTCTTCATGAGCAGAATTACCCTGGAAAACCCTCTTTTCAGTTACTCATGCATGGTGCAAATGTCTCTGTGGCTTCTTTTCCTTCTTTTGATAAATCTAGCATGATCAGTGTTGGAACCAATCACTCTGTTTCCAGTTCAGCCCCCCGTGAAGTCACTGCCATGTGTTTAGTGGTTAAGATATTTGAAAGTCAGTCAACTTAACTTTCTCTCTCCTGCCCTCTTGTGAAGCAAGTACTAAGCTAAATCCACATACAATGCAATTCCAGTATGTCATCTTCATTTGTAATCAGCTGTGTAATTGTCGTCTCAGCAGACCATACAGTTGCTCTCTGTGCCTCTAATGTTTTGCCCATTTCATAGATGAGGAGGTTGAGGTTTGGAGCAGTTGCATGGCTTCCACAAGGTCTGGGGCAGCTAGTACATGAGGCACTAGGGCTCAAGGCCAGCCAGGCAATGTCTGCAGCATGTTGAAGAGTCAGTGTTAGGTTCTGGCTCCTTCCCCGCCCCCAGCCTCCTTTCATTGTAAAGCCAGTCTCCTGCAAGCAGGGAGGGGAAACCCCAGTGATTTCCAGCTCCCAGAATGGAGCCACTGGGTCATCATTAAGGGAGAGTGATGGCCGGAGGTGGTGAGTGTCTGACTCCTTTGGGGAAAGACTGCCTGGCGAGAAAGTGCCCTGACAGGGGCTTTGGTCTCCCAGTGGGCCCTGGCTTCTGCTGGTGGCTGGGAACGGCCGAGTCCTTCCTGGTTGGCCATGGGTCTCTTACAGCTGAGACTTCACAGAGAGGCCAGGTATCATTTTAAAGCGCAAAGCGACACCACCACCTGGTTTGAAGGAGAGAGGAGCCTGGAAACTCCCAGAGTGGAAGGGACCCTGTACAGCTGCCTCTCCTGATCCAGCTATGATTTCAATAACTCTTAAATTACAGATGCATTTAATTAATCATGACGTCTCTCCAGACATTTGAAAAATACCCTAGAACTAACAATCATGGTGATAATAACAACTGTCAGCATTGACTGAGCTCTTGTTAGGTAAGTCTTTGCCACAAATTCCAAGTCTGACTTCATTCTCCAAGGGAGAGCAGCGGTTTTAGCAGCTACAGAGCTATGCCCCCACCCAGCAGGATCTGGAGATGCCAGGAACACAGCCCACCCCTGGCCTCCAGAGAGGCCCCGGTCCACCCTCCTAACTGCTGCTGCTCTCCTCTCCCCCCCTCTCCCACAGGCTTCTCAAATCTCTCGCTGGGGGACCAGATGAGCCTGCTGCAGAGCGCCTGGATGGAGATCCTCATCCTGGGGATCGTGTACCGCTCCCTGCCCTACGATGACAAGCTGGTGTACGCTGAGGACTACATCATGGATGAGGAGCACTCACGCCTGGCTGGGCTGCTGGAGCTCTACCGTGCCATCCTGCAACTGGTGCGCAGGTACAAGAAGCTCAAGGTGGAGAAGGAGGAGTTTGTAACGCTCAAGGCCCTTGCTCTCGCCAACTCAGGTAAGGGCAGACTTGAGCCTGAAGGAAGAAGGTGGGGGGCGAGCTTCAGGTGGTCCAGGCACATCTCTGGGGGTGTGGAAACAGACTGGGAGAGGTGAAGGAACGTCTGGGGTCACACAGTTTAAAAATGTTGGAGTTAGGACTCAAAACCCCAAGTCATCTAATTTCAAAATGAACCCAACTTATCCTTGCTCGCTGCATCTTCAACCAGATTGCCTGGGTGTAAGCAAGCGAATGGTTCCCAAATGAATGGTTTAGTCTGGCATTAAAAAGGAGGATTCACTGCATTTGTTAAACATCCACCAGTTTCCGGCTACATTGTCTGGGGAGTGGGGCTGGGAATTGGGCAGTGTGAATGATGAACTTGAATGGAATCTGTGTCCACACAGAGAGCCTCCATGACGTACACGGTGCTGGGCTGAGTCCTGGGGGTGCAGGAGAAATACAGGGTCCCTGCCCAAGAGCACAGGTCAGGAATGCACTCATGTGGCAGTGAATTGCCCAGGTTTGGGTCAGATGGGTCCAAGTTTAAGTTCTGTCTCTGATGCTGGCACCAAGATCTTGGTCAACTCAGTGCCCTTGTGTGTGTGGTGGGGACAGTCTACATACCTTCTTCAGGCATTCTGTGAGTATTAAAGACAGCGAAGATCAAGTCCTTAGCCCAGTGTCTGGCCTAGAGGAAGTGCTCCATTTTGTGGTTATGGGAGTTCGAGGGAACAAAGTATTAGCAGATGGAAGAGGCACACACAGGATAACCAGCTGCTTTGCTCCACACTGCCCACCTTTTATTGACAGTTTCAGGAAACCCCGAAGAAGTACCTGGCAAACCAGGACAGCCAGTCACCCTGACACACGGCTTCATGGTACACGCAGGGGACACCATTGATGCCTCACTCAGTGAGTGCTTTACCAGTTTGTGCTTCTACCCCCAGATTGTGAGTTTTGCTGCTGGCAGCTCACAGCTGCCCCTTCACCCGAGTTGCCTTCTGGCTCTGTCAGCCAGCAGAGGACTCGAGTGGAGGAACAGCATCTGGAGCAGAGCCCTGCACGGCATAGGCCTCACCTTCCCTGAGCTCCCTGCCTCCCCACTTCCTTTCTCCTGAACACTCAGCCTCCCTCACTGCCTGGACTGCAGTCTCTGCCTTGGGCTCTGCTCCTGGGGAATCTAACCCAACACAGAGGGAAACATTTTGTTTTGTTCAATTGCTTTTTATTAATAATAAATGAATGCAAAATAATAAAAATTCACATACTTCTGGAGAGATCAGTTATACTTTCAAATTCCAAAGCTGTAACATATTTGTTGGAGAAAACTAAGGCTGTGTTTAAGTATAGTTCTAGATTAACAGTAACAAGCAGATAGTGTGTAGAATTCCATATTCCACCCCATCTCTAGTGTAGTTTCCTCTCAACATCTTGCATTGGTAATTTGTTAATTAGTGAGCCAATATTGATGTGTTATTCTTAACTAAAGTGCATGGTTTCCATTAGGGCTCCCTTGGTGTTGTACCTATCTTTGGGTTTTGACAAAATGTAATGCCATTTCTCCACCATGACATCATACAGAAGAGTGTCACCGGCCTGTGCTTCACATCTTCAGAGGGAAGCACCTTAGCCACTCCTCCAGAGGTTTAAAGCATAGACTTCATGGTCAGCCAAATCTGGGTTCAAATCCTGCCTCTGCCACCTGGTTGCTAAGTGTCAAGCAGCCTGACCTCCCTGAGCATCAGTGTCTCATCTTTGAAATAAGGGGAGCAGAAGCACATTATGAAGACAAGTACACAGTGATGCACCTAAGGCACAGGGCTGGTGCCTGCTCCAGATCTCTCCTTGTTCTTGGAGCTTCTGCTCGGCTCTGACAGGGCTGCCGTGGGCAGTCTGAGGGGGCCAGTGGATGGAGCCCCTGTCCTGGGGGAAAAAACACGGGCATAGCTGGAGCAAAAGTTGGCGTGTCCCCCCCACACACCTCAAAGGAAGCTCTATGTAGAGACCTTCCAGGGAGGAGCCTTCAGCTGGGCAGGAGCATCCTAAATCCAAAAAGGACTCAGCAGGCCTGGGAGAGGGAGGGGATGCTGTGTTGCTGTGTCCCAGAGCACTGAGCTAGAGGCAGGACTCAGGTTAGAACAGGCCCCTGGGGTGTGTGGCTAGAAGAGCAGCGTGGGAAGGTCAGAGTGGGATGGGGTAACCACAGGAGCCAGGAGAGGTCCTGGGTGTGAGACCTGTCCCTAGACTTGAGGCAGGAAATCAGCCAGGCAGCCGGGGGAGAGTGTGTTGGCTGGAGGAGAGATGGGCCAGACCACTGAGAGGTCATGGGGGCAGCACCAGGGACCACTCTCGGTGCCACTGCTGAGGCTGAGTGGATGAGGTGACCTGGGTGAGTTCAGTGGCTTGGGACGCCAGGCAGAGGGGCGGAGCTCCTCGGAGACAGACTGTGGCCCCCCACCTCACCCCTCAGGAGCCTGATGACCACCACTCACCCTGCATCCCAACCATCTCCAGACCCGTCTGACAACAGAAAAAATTCATAGCCATTGATTTTGTAATTAACAGTTTATCAATGCCATCAATACAGCCTTGCTGATGGATCGTGAAGGAATTAATCTTGCAATGTTATTTTATTTCATTTTTGGTCGAAGGCGCCTGCCAATTTTGGCCTCCTTGGGGAGCGTGGGGGTGGGTGACAAGGGGGAGGGGCTGGCCACAGTCGGGGAGTGGGCATGTTCAGGGCCCAGCCTGGCAGAGACAGCCGCATTTTGAGTGCACACAGTAAATGGCTGAGTGTAGGAAGGGAGCCATATTTCATCTCATTTCATCTTTCAGTTGGCAAAGGAAGAGTCCTCACTGGCTTGACAGCCGGGAGTTAAAAAATTAGAGGACCCTTGGGTGTGGTACCAGTATATCACCCCAGTCCTGCAAAAGCATCACCTCCAGACTGAGTCCCCACAATAATAACAGTAGGTAATGTCTACTGGGTGTTTACCAAGTGCCTAGTAAAGTGCTGTTTCATCACTCTTCACAGTGCCTTGTAAGTATGCATTTGTTTTTGCTGCATGTTACAGATGAGGAAACAATCTCAGAAAGACTGCGTAACTTGGCTAAAGTCACACAGCATCCCTAAATGCTTTTCTACCTTTTTCTGCCATTCCCTACTCAAAAGGAAGAGGCAGGAGCCAGAGAGGTAGGGTCAGGGGTCGCTGGGGTCAGCCAGTTAGTGCAGCTCCCCTTGGCAGTCTGCGATCTCAGCCAATCAAGAAGCAGCCCCCCCCCCCAATTGTTTGCTTTTTCTGGGAATTCGAGCAATTTGTGCAGCCTTCCTGATGACTTGCCTCCCCTCCCCTGCCACCTCTGGCAAGCCTTGGGGTTGCAGTTCAGGATGGACCCGGGTCCTTTAGGAAAGGTCAGAAGTCTGCTTAGTTTCCCCCAGGGAGTGGCATCCTGGAGATTCTCTTCGCTTTGTTTGGCTCAGACACAACTGTGGCCCAGTGGTTACCTCCCTGCTCTGCTGAGATTTCAGGAAATTTTCTTCAGACCTATCCATGGCCTGAGTTCAAAACCCTTCCCAATGCATATATTTATGCACTACTGAGGATAGAGCCTGGGCCTAATATATGCCAGGCAAGTGCTTGCTCTACCCTACCCTGTCTCTAAGATCTTAGAGAAGGCCCAGCAGCTCTGTCCACCACTGTGCCCCATGCCTCCCACCTCAGGGCACCGTAGCAGAGAGCTCAGCCCCTTTCTTTGTCTATAACCAGAACTGTGTGAAGACAGCACAGCCTGCGGAGCGGTGTGTGGCAGCAGCAGGAGGCTGTGGGGAATGTAAGCTCTGTAGAGTGATGGTGGTGGGGGAGTGAGCCTTCCACTCAGCACGCACCTCTGAACCCTTAACTGTAACTTGAGCCATTTGAATTAGGTTCACAAATGAGGAAGACAAGGCACAGAGAAGTTAACTTCCCTAGTCACCCTCCAGGGTCCACTGTACAGGTCTGCCCAGGTTCAGCCCCGTAGTGTCTCTGCCACCTCCTCTTGGTAGACTCTTGAGGAATGTCCTCCACAGATGTGTGTCCTTCCCTGGGTCTGAGCCCCAATTCTGTCCTCAGCCTCTGTGACCTCTCTGAGCCCGGCTCTGCTCTGTAAAGTGAGGGTTAGAGGTAGCCCCGTTTGCCTGCTGGTCCCTGCCCCTCATACTGATGCCCGCCTTGTGCCCACAGATTCCATGTACATTGAGGACCCGGAGGCCGTGCAGAAGCTGCAGGACCTGCTGCACGAGGCACTGCAGGACTATGAGCTGAGCCAGCGCCACGAGGAGCCTCGGAGGACGGGCAAGCTGCTGCTGACGTTGCCCCTGCTGCGGCAGACAGCCGCCAAGGCTGTGCAGCACTTCTACAGCGTCAAGCTGCAGGGCAAGGTGCCCATGCACAAACTCTTCCTGGAGATGCTGGAGGCCAAGGTCTGATGGCCCAGCACACGGACTGACAGATGGACGGACCAATGCGGAGACTCACTGCCTCCAGCCTCGACCTCTGGCCCCTGTATCGTCCCAGAGAAGGGACTTCCTGCCTCTGGGCTGTGTGTGCAGACTCCTGGGTGCAGGGGTCGGGGGCAGGGATGGGAGGGCAGGGCGTGGGGCTCATCTGTCACCTGCTTTTTCTTTGGTACATTTTTCCTTCTCCATGGGCAGCACTGAGGCCCGGGCCAGGGCTGACTCCCCTTGACACTGGAGACCACTGGAGGAAGCGCCCCTCTCCCTACCAGACCACCGAGAGGCAGCATGTATGCTTCCTGACGCGTCCCTGGTCTGAGCCTGGGTGGGCAGTGTTTGACACTCAGGACTCTGGGAACTCATATAGGTGCCACCTGGAGGATCCTTCCACAGAGGCCGGGTCCTTAGGGGTCACCAGCAGCGGCTTCCAGGGGTCCTGTCTGCCCTGAGGTCCTCTGGACCCTCAGGTGCTCCTGTACCTCCCACTGTCCTCGTGGATCCATCCCTTCTCAGCCCCACACATGCTCACCTCCCAGCCCGGTGCACCTTAGGGAGCAGTGGCAAGAGCTCCCGTGTTTCCCTGGGCACCCACCCCTCGGTGCTTCCTACTCACCTCCCACTGCTGCACCGATGGCCACCTGTTCTCTCCTCTCCTCCCCCAGGAGGCCCTCCCCTACCTCAAGGCTTACTCAGACTGGGGCTTCAGCCAGCCGAAGTGTGTCCAGGCAGGGAGATAGGGATGTGCTGGCTCAGAAGAGTGGGTCCAGTCTGCTCCCCAGAAAACCTGGGGCCTGTGGGAAGTTCCAGGTCCCACCCCCCTCCAGGGATGGGGGCTCTTGCTTGAGGCCAGCAGCCCTGGAAGAATCCCAGCAGGATAGAGAGGCCTGGCCACAGTGGGGTGCAGGGAAACTGCAAAGGGGACCAGGAGTCCAGCCTGCCTGGTCCTTGGCCTCTAGGACAGTGGGATCCAGTGCCCTGGGGAGGGAAGGGCACTGACGGAAGGAATAAGTGAGAGACTCCCTCTGCAATCCAAAGAAGCAGGGCACATCTGCCAAAGGAAGGATGGCCTCCTGCCGCCCTCAGGCAGAGACAGCTCCCTGGGCCAGCCCTGGCAGGGTTCCCACAGTCTCTGGCTGCTCTGTAGGATCACCACCATCCAGTTCTCCCAAGGACTTCCCAGGTTTTCACGCAGGATTCTGTATCCCAGGAAACCCCTCAGCCCAGGTGCATGGGACAGTTGCTTACCCTGCTGCTGTGGGTGGCTGCGAAGCCACTTCTCACCCACACTAGGGGCAGCTCTGACTCCCCATCGGTGCTCATGGGTTGGCAGCATGGAGGACCCCTGGGCATCAAGGCGGTTCAGTCCATGATGGAAAGTGCCCCTGCCATCTTCTGAAGCAGGGATCAGAGCAGCTGGGCCTGGGTCCTCAGTCCACACCCTGCTAGCCCAGCCTCCCCTCACCAGGAAAGACCAGCAGCTCTAGCCTGGCACTGGGGCAGCAGGCTCCTCTTGCAGGCTTTTCTGCTGGAAGCAGCTCTGCTGGTCTCCCTGGCCTGACACCCTGAGACCACCAGGCCTGACCCTCTGTGCTGGGATTTGCCGAGGTCATCCAGGCAGGAGGCTGACCAGACCGAGCCACTGCAGACCACATGCCCATGTCCTCATGTAGAGAGTAGTAAGGATTCTGAGAGATCCCGTCCCTTTTACCTGTGGGAAGTCAGGTCTTGAGTCACCCAATGAGTCCCTACTGGAGTCACCATGTTGCCCTTTGTCTGATCTGGTGGTCACACATGTTCAACATAGAGGTACCTTCTGGACCTTAGGAAACCCAGGCTAAACCGCAAGTCTAACAATCCTTAGGGCCTGATCTGAAGACTCCTGGTGAGACAAGTTGGGGTGTGAGCATCTGGAGCAGAGGGGTAGGGGCCCGCTTCTTAGTGGGAGGCCAGATGGGGGCCTCCAAAGGGAGAGCAGGGCACTGACCTAGTGGGAATGGGGACAGAAGGAGAGTGAAGACCCAGCACCCCCAAACAGAACCCAAGTTTACCCCCTAGTCTGCCATTTCTGGAAAATCTGTAAAGAGGAAACATCCCTTCTTAGTTGTACACTCATGATACAGGTCATTTGAAACAAACCAGGAAATAAAACAAATCCAACCATGGAGAAGGTGGTGCTGGCTGGATTTTGTTTGGGTTCCCTTGTCCCGCTCCTCCCTCAAGGCTCCAGATGGCTTTGTCATGTGTGCATTTGATAGCATCTTCAGTGTCTGCATGTGGACGCTTTCGTGATTTCCCAGGCTACAGTTTGAGTTAGAGGCTTGTCGAGAAGGCTTGGGGGGTGGGGTGACGGGCTGAGAGGAACAGGGGCACCCATCTGTGCCAGGACACCTTTCCAGACTCCTCCCCAGCCAGATAGGAGAAGTGACAAAGACTTAATGGGCCCAGGGTCTGTGCCCACAGAACAGCACCAAAGAAAAGCACTGTGTGGAAAGATGGCTTTATTTTGTAATGATAAAACAACTGGAATGGCTTCTTGAGATGTATATATTTTTTAAATGGCAGCCCCTCATTGCCGTGTCACCCCCTGTACGTATTTCTACCCTGTATATGTTCCCCCAAGGACCCCCTGTAAATCACACACCCTAGCTTCTTCCACCCCGGTTCCATTCTGGTCCCATGTATCTGGAATCTAATAAAGGAAAGGCCTGTTGGAGAGTTTCTTCACACATCTTCCCAGGCTCGTGCTCTGGACAGCACTGCCCCACAGTGTCAGGCTGAAAGGAGTCCGGGCCACTGGGGGAGCCACAGCCTCAGACTTGTCAGGGTGGGAGGGTCATGCAGGCATTTTAAAAGCATGATTGATCATTGCATGTCTAGAACGCACAAGGCCATGGGTTCAATCCCCAGCACTGCAAACTAACAACAAAAGGGATCCACAGCAAAACTGAGGGCAACTTGAGAAGTAGGGTGCAGGTCTGAGAAGCCCCTCTACTGCTCTTTGTGAGAGAGTCATTATTTTCATTGGTGCCAGAGAGATGCGGCCTCAGATAAATGTAAACCACAAGGAGGCCTTAAGATTTTGAAATGTGTCCCTGTATGCACGTATATAACAGCCATGTATTCAGGCAGGACACATTCAATGTCAGTGAGCAGGAGGGGAGATCAACGATCAAGGTGCCTTTTGTTGCAAGTAAGACACCCAGGTTTATAGTGGCTTATGGGAGTATATAGTTTGTACATAGAAAAAGGGAGAGAGGGAGGAAGGAGAGGGAAGAAGAGAGAGAAAAGGGGGCAGACATCAGGGTATGATCCAGAAGCTTGCAAAGTCAGTAGAATTATGGCTCAACTTTTCCGATGCAGTTTTGTCCTCTTCTGTTTGTCTTCTTCATCCTCAAGTGAGCCTCTTTCTTGGTAGCAAGGGTGGCCATTTTATATTTCATAGCCTTGGGGAGAGGGAGAGAAAAATCTCTCCTTGCAACATAAATGATGCCTGAACTTCCTTCTGAGTCCCAGTGGTTTCAGGTGCTGGTCCCTTAATGCATCACTGTGACCAGCTTGGGATGAGCCCAGTCCTACCTACTCCACAGCCGAGCTCAACACCGTAAAGGGATGAATTAGAAACCCAGAGAAGCCCACAGAACCCACATCCACAAACAGTCTGATCAACATTCAATGAGGCGTAACACCTTCCATAGTTGAAGCCACATGGAAGTCTGTAGTCCAATTCAGCAGCACATCTAATACTTGCAATCTATCAAGAAATGAAAGTGTCTGGGCTGTGGATTATTTTAAAATAATTTTCAAATTCATCTTCATTCTACCTGGTGTGTGTGCATATGCGCGCGTGTGCGTGCACACACACACACACACACACACACAGTATACATGCTACTTAAGAAAATAGGAAGGAGAATAAACCACAACTTCATGTAATGCAATTGAAACAGATACTTACTAGATTATCTGGGTTTGGTTTTGCTTTTTTTTCAGATTTTCTGTGCTGCTACTTCCATTTGTGCATAGTATTGTGATCAGACCAGCTAATTGCTTGTACTTTTGAAGACTTAACCCTCATCTGTACCTTCACCTCTATTCCCCAAATGTTCTTCCATTTTTATTTCCTCTTCAAAGAAAATGAAAGAACTCAACTAATATTCATTCATTCATTCAGCAAATCCTTACTGAGGATCTACTCAGCGCCAAACACTGCTCTGAGCACTGGGTTTCAGTAGGGAGGACAAGCATAGAGTGCAGTCTGTTGAGAAGAGAGTGACAAGACCACAACTAATACACAAATAATGCAATTTGTTGGAATGTGCTAAGTTCTGAAAGAGGAAAAAACCAGGGTATGGGGGATCAGAAGTGGGGAAGCATGGATACAATTTCAAAGAGTGATCAGGAAAGTTTCAATGAAAATACTGAAAAATAGGTTGAAGAAAGTGAAGGTTACATGTGTGGGAATCTGGAAGGAGAGCTCTCTAGGCAGAGAGAACAGCCTTGCAGAGGCGCTGGGGTGGGACCATGCTGGTATATTTAATGAACATCCAGAAAGTAGAGTGAGGAAGGAGGCATGGGGGACGCAATGCCATAGCAAGTGTGGCTTTCACCCTGGGAGATGAAACGAGGCACCGGTGGGAGGTTTGGAATGCAGAGCGACATGGTCACGCTTCTCAGCAAGAGCCTTGGGCGACTGTGTTGGTGCCGGCTGCAGGAGGATGATGTAGAAACGAAGACCCCTGGTGAGGTGACTGGCTTGGAGCAGGGCCATGGCAGAATGGGTCCTGGATCTTACTGGAGCCACTAGAGGCTGCTGGTAGGTTGGGTGTGGGGTGCGAGACGAAGAGGGGAGATGTGCAGATTCCCCAGTTTGGGGCCCTGGCAGCTTGAAGACTGAAGTGGGAGGGACTAGGAGGATGAGTTTGGGGCTGGACAGAGAACCAGCCTTAGAAGGTTTGCAATGCTATTGCACATCTGGGAGCAAGAGAACCCCACAAAGGAAGTCAGCAGTGGGTCGATTAAATGGGGAGCAGGAAATGTGTGACCCCTGGCAACAGGGGCAGCGCTGCCATCCTTACCACACACAGCCAGCCCACCCCTGCATCCTTCTCCACTGTGTCTCAAAGGCAGCACACCCCTACCCACTCTGCCTTCTGCAGTTTCACTTATCCAACCGCAGTCTGAAAATAAACAGTTCCTGATTGTTTTGTTTGCAGTACTGGGGATTAAACCCAAGGTCTTCACACTGAGCAACATCCCCGACCTTTTTTATCTTTTATTTTGAAGCAGGGTCTCACCAAGCCACCCAGGCTGGGCTCCAACTTGTAATCCTCCCTCAGCCTCCCAGAGTGCTAGGATCACAAGTGTGCACCCCCCCCCGGCTATAACTCCTGTTTTAAATCTCTTTTATCATATTATATTTTTATAACTGTTCTATTGCATTAGTACTTATCGTTGTTAATCTCTCACTATGCCTAATTTTATTTATTTATTTATTTGTTTTGTTTCGTAGTTCAGGCTGGCCTTGAACTCACGGCAGTCCTCCTGCCTTAGCCTCCCAAATGCTGGGATTACAGGCCTGCACCACCACACCTGGCACTGTGCCTAATTTATAAATTAAACTTTATCATAGCTGTGCATGTATAGGGAAAAACAATATATAGTATTGGGTACTGTTTTGGGCATTCACTGGAGGTCTTGGAACATGTTCCTGGGGGGACAAAGGGAGATTGCTGCAAAATTAATGCATCTTCCATACACTGATTTGAGGAGCGGAGGGGGCTCAGCAGCCACTTTTCATGTCATTGTTTGGGAAGTGAGAGAAATGAGCCAAAAGGAATCTCCCAGGAAGACCCCGGGTGGACACCCCGGTCCTATAACCTCGGCCCGGACTCAGGCACACCTGGGTGCTGGGAGGCTTGCTTCACCAGGGCGTACAAAGCTGTTTGACTGTGTTAGACAAGCAGTTCACAAATGTGCCCCTCAGAGCACACCTAGCAATGTCCGGAGACATCAATTGTTGTCACCCTGAAGGGTGCTGTGACATCTAGTGAGTAGAGACCAGAGGTGCTGCTAGACACCCGTAAAGTGCACTGGACAGTCCCCCACTACAAAGGATTAGCCCACCCAAAACGTCAATTGCCCCAAAGCCAAGAAGCTCCGATTTAGATGTGCTCTGAGTGTTGTCAAGGAACATCTGGAAGCTAGTCTTCTAGAAGGGCCCTGTGTTCCTCCTAAGGATCCAGGGGGCAGAGTTTGGAGGTGGCAAGCTCTCCCACTGCTTGATGCCAACTCCACCTTACCCGGCCTTGCTGTGACCCTGAGACCTCCCTGTGGGGCAACGCCCCCCTCCCCCGCCCCCCTGCTCTGAGTCCAGGAGAGGCTGTACCAGTCTGCAGTCTCTGGGTGGCCAGGCCTCACCCTGGCTCCTTCCACCTGCAAACTTTTGGTTTTTGAGAACAAGACTGCGCCTGTGGCTTCAGAGCTGAACTGAGTGCATCCTCACAAAAGATAACTGTCTATCTCTCTACGATACCTTGTCTGGGATGGGCAAGGACCCTTGCAGCGCAAGCCATACAGAGCCTAGATCTGGGGATGGAAGCCAAACCTGCCTCTCTGCAGAGTGCTGGGGGGGGGGGTCTGTTGAGGCCTTTTTTCCTACTGCCCTTTCCTAAGGAACAGGTCTTACTGTTGCAGATGTCCCTCCCTTGTCACATTTTAACTCGTTACATCCCCTAACCTTCCTCTTCCTCCCTCTCCCTCCATCTTTTTGTCTTCCTGACATTTGCAAAAGATCTATCTCTCTGTTTCCTATTACCTATATTTTATTTTGGTCTTTAAATTATGTATACCTTGAGTTTGTCATAGAAGAGAAACCTTATAATATTTGTGCTTGTGTGTCTGACTTATTTCTCTTAATATTATGGTCTTGAGGTGCATCCATTTTTCTAGAAATGACTAAAGCTTATCTTTCTTTATGGCAGAGTAGTACTCCACTGTGTGTAAATACCACATTTTCTTTATCCATTCATCTGTTGAAGGACCTATAGGTCTCTTCCAAGATTTACTATTATGAGTTGTGCTGCCTCAACACGGGTATGCATATATCACTGTAATATGATGTCTTTAACTCTTTTGGGAAGATATCTTGAAAGGGAATAGCAGGGTCAAATGGAATTTCTAGTTTTAGTTTTTCGAGAGATCTCCATACCAGAAGTCACTTTCAAGGAAACAACAGCTCAGCAAAGCACAAAACAACCGGAAGTGACCCGAGCCTTACCCAGCAGCGTTAGCACCACCGTGAGCTGTGACATTATCAGTGCACAGGCCGGGTCAGCAGCAGCGGTTTTCTTCATCTCTCCCACACAGTGGCTGCTCCAGGATGCCTCTCTGAGGGTCTCCAAACTGCCCCAGTCCTCCCTGGCTCAGCCTTTTCAGGCTTCTCTTCAATCACTTCGTCCTGTCCATCCACTCCCTGCTGATTTGCTGATTTAGCCTTGGATTGCAGATCAGTTCAGCCTTTAAAGTTTCTTCCCATTCCTCTAGGCAAAGGACTGGAGGCTGATAGAGTAAGTGGATTCCTTTTTGTACTAAAGTACTGGGGATTGAACCCAGGCCCCCCTGTATGGTAGGCAAGCACTCTACCACGAAGCTATAACCCCAGCCTTATTTATTTGGTTGTTTTGAGACAGAGTCTTTCTAAATTGGCCAACCTGGTCTTAAACTTGTGATCTTCCTGCCTCAGCTTCCAGAGTAGCTGGGATTACAAGTATGCACCCTCACACCTGACCCAGGTTCCCTTCTTTAGCAGAGCATGTGGGATAGAGGCAGCAGAGGAAGACTGGACACTTTACCGCCTCATACATTTTATTTTGCCTCAGTTGCCAATTCACCTCACCTCTAAGGAGCAGAAACCCCCCAGAATCCAGAAGAACTGCTCCCTCCCTCTCCTGAGGCTTTGCTGTGCACACTGTAGCTCTATGGAACCAAGGGGACCCTCCAGGAATCCACTGCCGGGGACGACCTGAGGCTCAAAGCCTGTGGCAGCTGTTTTCAGTCTTGTTTCAGCAAACAGCCAGGCAGGCAAATCCTTACCAAGTCGGGTGCGCTCTCTCCCTTTGGTGGCTCCTGGTTTTTCCTGATCTATTCTAGTCCCTCTGGGTCTCTCTCTTGTTTTCACTTGTTCTTCTCCCGGCAGGGAGCTAGGTTGCAGGGGGTTTATAAGGGGAGCTCATAGCAGAGCAGGGAGGTTAGACACTGAACTAGTGGTTTACGAGTGTACCGTACATAGGAGGCTTTCTGCGGCACATGCAGAGTGTGATGGGAACCAAGGTGGCCTTTAGTAGGGAGATCATGGGGACCTGTTGTCCAAGGACATCATCCCTGGGAGGGAGATCGAAGCTGAGCCCCGAGGGGAGCCAGGTGAGGCAGGAGGAGGGAAACAGTAGGTGCTGATGTGTTCCAGGCTTGTTCAAGGAGCTGGAAGATCATCAGATTGGTTGACTGTGGTAGAGGGTGAGGAAGAAAGAAAGCTGGTCCTGGAGGTGCCGGTCATGCCAGGCTTTACCAGCCTTGTTAAAGGTGTTGCTCAACAATGGGAAGACTATGAGAAATCCATCAGAGTTCTAAGCGGGGATGCCATGGCCAGATCGGGACTGCTAGGGTGAAATGAAGCCTGGGCTTTAGGTCCAGACTGGCCTGGACTCAGCAGTCTCTGCTCTGCCAGGCTCCTCCGCCTCCAACCTGGTGACGGTTCAGAGTAACGTCAGTGGGATGCTAGCCACGTCCTGGACACATCAGTGACACAATCCTCCTGCTCACCAGGAGTGTTTGTGCAAGCACCACCACCTGCCCGTGATGGAGACCCAAGCTCAGCTAGTTTAATCAACCTGAACTTGAATCCAGATCTGTATGGGTTCATTAAAAAGCTCTCCTGTTCTCCCCACACCATGTCAAGCTAGTCATCCAAAGAGTCAGGTGCACAGTAGCCACACAGCAAGTGTTCCTTCTTCCATCCTCCCACCAGGACCTGCATGACCTCCAAGGGGCCAGCTCCGGCCACAGATGTCTGTGCTCTCCTTTGCCACAGTTGGCTGTCTCACGTTTCCATCAAGACAGGCAGGGTTGAAGGAGGGAACATGGTCACAGACTTGCGGGAGGCTCTGTGCACCTGGCAGTGGAGCCAGGTTGGAAGTGACTTCACCCAGGTCCTGTCCAATTTAACTGAGCAGAAATGATGCTGCTGACCTTCAGACCACATAGCAGAGGAGAAAACTCTAGGAACTTCCAACCTTATCCAGTATTATGATGGTGTTTTAATCATCATCCTAAAGGTCTCTGGATGGGGAGAGGTTTAGACTCACAACAAAAGGAAAAAACCTCAACTGTGTGATGCTGGAGGTCAGAGCTCAGACAGAAGGAATCCCACGACTCCAACAAAGTGCAGGGAGATCTTAGAGGGCGCACCTTGGTGTGCTCCTTGCAAAGTGCAGATGGCAGGCAGGTCTGCAGCAGGTATTTTGTCTCATGGGGGCTGGTGCTGGCTAAATCACTCTCCTCTTCCAGTCACAGGCCTCCTGAAGGATGGAATGCAGGGAGGGCACCAGGATCAGGTATAGAGGAGGGCCCAGGAATCCTTGTCTGGCCTTGGTCAGGGACTTGAGTCCTTCATCCTCCTCCCCATACAACCTACTGCTCCACACAGCAGAGTCACAGCACTGGGGTGGGGGGCAGGAGGCCAGCAGAAGACAGGGACCTAGGACAGACATGGAAAGTGCTGGCCAAAAAGAAAAGCAAATTGGACTCAGAGGAAACATTCCTAGAAGGAGACAAAGCTCCCCCTGCTTCCTCTGGAAATTGCTTTGTTTAATATGCAAAGTGCAGATGTGTTTAGATGACATCTCAACATCCATCACCCTATGCAAATGCTGACCCTGTGGGAGAGGAGCCCCTGTAAGTCACTTGGGTCCCTTAATCAGGTGTATGTGGGTGATGGCAGGCCAGGGAAACAGCACAGGGGTGGGTGACAGCTCACCACCGCCAGAGTCTTGATGAGGGGAGGTGGGGAGGGAAACTGGTGCTGGTGGGAAGATCGGTAGGTCCACGTCTGTGTACAGAGTAGGGCCAGCTCTGCCACCTGCACACCCCTGCAGGTGGGTGGCTTTTGGACACAGGATGCCACAGCTGCTGTAGGCAACTGAAGAGCTCTGAACAAGCGGCTGCTGGACAGTGAATTAAAAGCCTTCTGAGGGTAATGGAGGAGGTAGAGAAGATCAAAGTATGATGTATGCATGCATGGATTTACACAGCGAAGCCCATTATACTGTAGAGTTAATACCCACTTTTTAGAAAAGCCTTCTGAGGAAGTGCAAGGGAAGCCCCTTGCCTGAAACTCTACCCCAGGGAAAACGGCAAAACTGAAGCTCCATCACTCAAGCCTGCCATCTGGTATCAATCAATCCCCAGACCATGGCCTTTAGTTACCAAAACTCATCATCCTGGGAGCATTTCCAGATAAAATACAAGAATCAAGTTAACTTTGAATTTCAGATAAACCATGAATAATTTTCTAGTATGTCTTAGCTTTTGAATGGGATTATTTGTTGTTTACATGAAACTTAAATTTAAGTGGGTGTCCTGTATTAATATTTACTAAACCTGGCAACTCTACACCCTGAAAATATCTTCCACTTTTTTTTGGTACTGGGGATCGAACTCGGGTCCTTGCACTTGTGGAGAGGGCTGCAAAACCACTGAGCTAAATCCCTGGCCCCATCTTCCACTTTTTTGGTACACATCTAATCACAAAATCTTGAGCTGAGCCTGCTTCTCTGCCTTCCTTCCAGGCTGGCCTTGAACTTTCGACTCCCCTGCCTCCTTTCCCAGTAGTTGAGAGGGTGTGCCACTGCACGTGGATGGTTTTAAATATAATAAGACACATGCACACATAATCTCTCCAAAAATGTAGAGCTATAAATTTCTAAACCTTGATTGAAAAATGCCTCAAAGGGTTGGGAGCTGACCCAGCAAGCAAAATCTCTTCTTAAGCATAGCATATAGGGTGGAGGCCGTGGAGGAAGATTGAAAAATCTCACCACCTATTGCCTTTGTTGTAAATTCACTTCATACTCTAAGACCAGAAACCAGTGGAATCCAAGAGGGATGCCCTGTCCTGCCCGAGGCTTTGTCACACACCTCACTGTTCCACAGAGCCAATACATGCCAGGAAATATCAGGAGGGACAGAAAATATCAGTGCAGGGGAGTTCATTTGCACTTGAGCACCTGTCACCTCAATTATGTCATGTGCCAATCCAGAGGACAGGTGGCTGCAGTCCTTCTAATTTTCAGGTCGGCAGCAGACAACCTTTTCTGAAATTCTGTGCAGCTGCCTCCATAGAAATGGCTGGATTCCTCCAGTGCACCAAGTGTTGACATGGAGCTACCTCCAGAGATGCTGGGGATGGCACCGGGCCTCTACCATTGAACTCCAGCCCAGCCCTAAATGCCTATCTTTTGTATGAAGCAGCTACTTGCAACTCACGTACAAATTATTTTCTCTCTCTAGTAACAAATCAGTGACCTAAAGAATCCGAGTTGTGAACAAATTCTGGGAACTCCATCCTTTCATAATGTGGATGGCTTCATGTATCAAATATAGGAAGTCCAAATGCAGTCATGAAAAGCCTCTTTGCTATCCCCTTACTTCTCAGGCCTGGGTGCTGCCTTTCCAAGGGTAGTGCACAGATTGCCATTAGTCCTGTGCAACCCCAGCAGCTAGTCCAGGACAGAATAGGCCCCCAATTTCCTGTGGCCATACCAAAATGAGATTTTGTCCTCTAACTTTCTTTGTTTGGATCAATAATCCCATCTTTTCATGCTTTACAGTTCTAATGTGTGTTAGTTGGCAATGGTGACAGTGATTGCTCCCAACAAAATGGCTACCTCCCCGTGACAGTCAACGATGGAAAGAGCACAGCTCAGCAATGGGCAGCCATGGTTCCTCATGGTCTCCCAAGAGTGCAGGTCACCACCAATAGTCTGAGCTATCCCCTGGAGGTGTTCATGCTGGTAATGTACCTCAGCCCCATACCTTCAGGTCATCCTTGGACATTACCTCTAAGATTGGAACTCTAGAATCTTCCAGAGGCAATAAATACACATCCAGTAAGTGACTGGATAAGGAAACCTCTTGTCTGGCAGCAGAATCTGCTCCTGTTTCCCTGTGGGTCAGCTTGGGTTCTCTGGGAGGCAGATGCTGAAATGGAGTTAAGAAGAAAGAATGGGGTATAGTGGGCTGGACAATGTCCCCCAAATTCATGTCCACCTAGAGTTCTATAATGTGACCTCATTTGGAAATAGGATCTTTGCAGATGCAATGAGTTAATGATCTTGAATTGAAATCATTCTGGATTTTGAGTGCCCTAAATCCACTTAGAAGAAGAGAAGACGCAGAGACATACAGGAGACGGCCAGGTGAAGATGAAGGCTGTGATTGGAGTGATGTTACTACGAGCCAAGGGATATCAAGGGTGCCAGGCTACCTACCCCAGAAGCGAGGAGGGAAGCCTGGGAAAGAGTCTCCCTCAGAGGCTCTAGAAGGTACCACCCCTGCTGACACCAAGAAACTAACCCTATGAAGGATAAAGGGGTCCAGGAGAAGTGGCCAGGGAGAACCTCTGGCTGTGCCCAGCTCTATGTCCCCCTACTTCCCACACATTCATCTCTTACTCCACCCCCTTCACTTCCAAGGAAATTCTTGTACTCCTAGCTCCAGCTCAGGCCTCTGATTCCTGGAAAACCTCAGTGACAGTCTTGGCCACCTAATAGGGTATCCTGAAACAAAGACTGTCTATCAGGGATATCCCAAGTTGGGCAGAAATGGCCCGGCCAGTGCTCAGTCTTTGACTGGAGCTGTCCAGGAAAGGGGTGGCCTTGACTCAAAACTGTGGAGTGGACCCAGATGTTGCCACATGTGGAGGCTTCTGGAAGAGGTGAGGCACGTTCTGTCTGGAGGAAAGAGAAGGAGGTAGACTTCCTTGCTTGCCTCAGCCAACATGGCCCATGTCCATCCCGGTTTTCCTCTAGCTTCCTCACTAGTGAGCATTTCAGTAATTTCCCACTAGGATCCTGGATTTCCAATACAGTTGGCCTCCTGTTGACCGCTCCTGCAGTCCTCGACCCCGTGGGGAACTGCTCAGCCTCACTGAGGAACTCCACCAGGGACACAGCTCTTCAGGGTTCATTCCTACACCCAGCAGTAGTCACTGAGCTCCTGCCCTGTACCTGATACCTAGCTAGACACAGAGGACACAGTAATAAACAAGACAGCTGAGGTCTCTAGTCGCCCAAGGCTTGCATAGAGTTGGAGGAGACAGAAAAAGCAGAGAAAGAGGACGGTGATGAAGGAGGAAGAGGAAGAGAAAGATCAGGAAGAAGAAACAAGTAATAAAGTAATTATAAGTGCAAGTTCTTGCTACAAAAGAATAAAGTAATTGAAAAAGAGAATCATGGGAGGTGGCAGGGAGATCTACTTTAGAAGGAACCAACGCAGCTTCCTTTCGATTCAAAATTCACCTCTCCCTCCACTCAGCAATTCCTTCCTTTCCTCTGATTGAAATAGATGTGTTCTGATGTCCCTGTGACCTGGCCCCAACTCGCCCGTCTCCTTTAGGACATTGCTCCACCGTGATTTCCTCTCTCGTACCTTCACCAGTGCCCCTTGCATCAGCGCCTCTGCTCTCACCTTCAAGCCAGCTCGTATACAACAGCTCTTCCAGCTCTCGCCTCATCCCTTCCTTTCTGTTCCCAAAGATAGTTGACGTTTTCACTGTCCCCTTCCCACTCAGTCCTTCTCCACACCTATCTTCCATCAACCTCCACCCAGTAGCCCTGCTCTTTCCAAGGCCATCAGAGCTGCTTTCCAGACATGTGCTTCTTTCCCCAGCACACTGCACATGTCTATGTTTTGTCTCTTACTCCTGCCCAGGGCTTCAAGTTCTTGCCTTCCTGGATGCAAGTTCCATATAGGCAGGCATCTGCCTTGACTGTTTTACCATCCCGAGCCTCAAGCACAGTACTTCGGCCACAGGAACTGCACGGCAAATGTTAATGAGTTCGGTTGAGCTGGGGTGTCTCTTGGGCTTCTAGGAACCATGGAGGATTTTCCCCTGGGGTAAACAGAAGAGGGCTCCCCGCAGTGGTCGGGCAACAGGCAGACTAGGGAGTTTGGGTGGAAGGTTGGGTGGGAAAGCGTGAGAAGGAAGGGGGACAGGCAGAGGTGCCAGCTCCTACACGAGGGTGATAAATGCTAACAGCGCTGGGAACAAAACCAGACATCCTTCACGCTGTCACAGCAATGAAGCCAGCACCCTGCCAGAAGCAGGCCCCAGACACTGCCTTGCCTTCAGAAGAGGCGGGAGCTCTCTGGCCCCTTCTGTTCTGAGTTAATGGCACAATCCATCTTCCTTGGGGTGTCCTCTGAAACTTGAGGCAGGAAGCTATGCTGGGGTTAGTGAGAGGAAGGGAAGTCAACCTGAGCCAGCTGTCCTTCCCCATGTCCCCTCCCTGAGGCAAGGTGGTCTCCTGTGACTCTACTGGCCCCTTCCGTGCCCAGGGGGCGAAGCAAGTGAGTTGGATTCCATTTGTGTTGGAGGGATCTTGTCCTACCCTCTTCCATGGAGCACTTTACTACTAAAGCAAAGATGTTCTAAGAATAAACAAGCAAAACTTGCCTGCCAGAGGTGATGAGAAGGCTCTGGCACTATTGTTTGCTTTCTTACTTTGAAAGTAGGTAGAGTATGAAATAGGAGAAGCCCTGGAACCTGCCTGAATTTGGGGCTTAGCTTTGCCACTAAGGAGCCAAGGAAGTCATTTAATTTCTCTGGGTGCTGGTGTCCGAATCTCTAATTTGCTGGGCCGAGTAAATGAACTCTAGGATATCTTCCAGTTTTCTCCTTCCCTTACACCTTGTGCGACTTGGTAGGTGACATCCTTGGTTTTCTCAAGCCCACATTCCTTCTCTCTCTATGGTAACAGCCTTCCATGTATCCATTCCCTTTCCACTTTACCCCACTACCCTCTCTACACAGGGAAGGTAGGGCCAGGACCTTAGCTCAACCAATCAGACTCTGGGACAGGGTCACATGATGGCAGCTCCCAAGGGACCCAGGCTCCTTTGCTTCCTGAGGTCAAACTGTCCATCTCTTCTTTTGCTCTGTGAAGTACCCAGTGGTCCTCTAATATAGTCCCCTTGGCCGCAGCATCAATGTGTACTGCTTCCAATCAATGACCTTGATAACACTGGATTATAATCCTGAGCCAGGAGGTGTTTGTACACAACATGTCAGGCTTGTCGACTGTGCTACTTCTGGCTGGGGAGGCTTTTAATAGAAAAATAGGGACAGGTCCTGCTGAGTACTACTGCCTGCCTCTGGAGAGAGGAAGGCACATGTCCAGAAACTGAGATCCCTCTTTGAGAAAACTCTGAGGCTCCCAAGAGCGTACCCTGTACATCAGTGATTCTTGGCATCTCACACTAAGTGACTTCCTCTGTGTCCACACCCGGATGTGTGCATCACTTTTAACCCGAGTGATGTTTCTGGTCCTAGCTTGTGGGGCTGTGTAAGCCAGCCATTCACGTCACCTTGGGACCTGCCCTTGCTTTAGCACTGTTGTTCTACAGTGCTTAAGCAGCCAGTGAGATGGTAGCTATGGGAGTTCCCGTGGGTCCTCGAGAGAGCCTTCTGCATTGCTGAAGGTCCATGGCCTTGGGGAGCTAGAGAGAGAAAAACTTGAGCAAGAGAGGAAGTCAGGGGCTTCGAAAGGATTTGGGTATAAAAAGGATGAAAGGCGGTCATCTGGCCATCTAGGGAGTAAGCTTATAGAAGAACAGTTTTAGACATATCTACACCCTTATGAAATGATGTTTCTCAAAGTGTAGTTGCCCAATGCTTTTTAGATGATACTTGGACATTTACAACTTTCATTTTTTTGGGTATTAAATTCTTTTATTGGTACATTGTAGGTATACAACACAATTACATTTCTCATTGGGAATTGTACCTTTACAT
>NW_004624734.1:25180318-25246386 GCF_000247695.1 Heterocephalus glaber | reverse complement strand
ATTTTTGGATTGTTTTCTCAAGGTCTATGAAGTATGCTGCTGGGATCTCAATCGGAATTGGATTAAATCTATATAGCAATACAACTTTCATTTTGTTTTCTTTTCTTTCATGTACATTAGAGGAAACACCATTAACATTCAAACGCATGACCTCACAGCTATTTTTCTTAGAAAGAGGCTAAAGAAGGGTACATGAGGCTGAAAACCAAGTTGGTTTAAAGACTTTAAGTAGCAACACAGGTACGACATGGATTTGGTGGATTTTGAGGTGGGGCTGGAATAAATGTCACCTGTTCCCCCCTGTCCCTCCTCGGCAGGGCTGGTGAGGAATTATGTGGAGACCATGAGCTCCTCCAGATGTGGGCTGGGCTTTGTGAGCATTGAATCCTCTGGTGCAGAACCAGCAAACAGGAAATACTGCAGACTGAATGATGGTTTACACCCTGTGGTGCTCCAGAAAATGATTAATACAGCTAATGCGGACAGATCTGCCCAGACACAGTGCATAGCACATGGCCGCTGCCTGGGTCAGACCACCAGCCTCTCTCACTGCATTGCTGTCTGCCGCAGCCTCCTATCTGTCCTCCCTGTCTTACCCATCTAGGGAAGTTTTTTGAAGAAGGGCCAATGAGTGGTTTCCAAAATGCAGCTCAAGAAGTTAATGGTTTCTTACTGCTCTAGGATGAGGTTCACACCATTAGGACCATCACTGGGATAGGTGATCTTGCTTCTGTCTACCTCTCTAGCATCAGCTCTCACTGATTGCATGCCATACCCTGCATGCCAGCCCTATTCTATTCATCCCTAAAAGCATCTTGCCTCGGGGCCTTTGCCCATGCTATTCCCTCTGCTTGGAATGGGCTTTCCTCCTCTAATTCTGCATCACTTCCCCTCATTTCTCACATTACCTCCTTCAAGGACCCAGTCCAGACTCCAGTTGATTATTTATTTGTCTACCTGCCCCATGAATCCTTAAGGTCTTTGGGACAGCTTATTCATCTGTGTGTCCCCAGAGCCCAACCCAGTGATGGACTGAGAATAAACCCTCCGCAAATGTTAAATGGTTGAGTAGCTGGTGATCACAGCCCTGGGAATCCCCATGATGATGAGCTTGGGAGGACAGAATCTCTTAACCTCTTTAGTATTGTTCACCAAATAATTCTAGCTTCCTACTTGCTGGGCACATGATAGGGCTGTATTCCTTGGCTCCCTTGCAGATGGGTGGGAACCATGCTGTCATTTTGGTCAATAAGTTATGTGTGGATGTACCAAGGGCCACTTCTACATGGGCCAAAGCATTTACAAGACCTCTCTCTTTCCCTTCTTTGACAATCTGCAGTAATCTGAGTAGTGGCTGCTTTACCATTTCAGACTTACAGTGCCAATGGTGCTAAGTAGAGGCCGCCCCGATCCGTGATAAATGAGAAGTAAGCCTTTGTTAAAGTAAACCTGTGCTTTTTTTAAAAAAAGCAGCATAACATAGATTGTCCCAACTGCTACACCCGACCTGTCCCATAGGGCTCCAAGGACTTTAAATTACATTCTAGCTCTCTTCCCCCATTCTGAACCAGTTCACTGCCCATGCTGCCCTCAACCCGAACAGTCCTTTTTCACCCATAAAAAGGAAGGAAGAAGGGCCTGGGATTTAGCTCAGTGGTTCCTCCACCTGCCTCAACAGAAGAAAAAGAAGTAGGAAGAAGAAGTAGAGAAGGAAGGAAGGCAGGAAAGAAGGAAGGGAGGGAGAAGAGGTTGTCATATCAGTAACCTGGAAAATCTAACTCAACCACGGGGGAGCTGGATGTGGTGGCACACTCCTGAAATCCCAGCACTTGGGAGGCTGAGCCAGGAAGATTGCCCTGAGTTTGAGGTCAGGCTGGGCTATCTAGTGAACTACTATATAGTAGTAATAGTAGTGAGCCAGCCTGACCTATGTAGAGAGAACTTGTCTCAATAAAACCAAAAAAACCAAAACAAAACAGAACAAAAACTACAAACACCAGGGATTCATGTCCTTAAGAACTGTGAAGTCCATGGTAAGGCTGTGAGGTCCATGAAGCCAGAGCAGACCTCCTTCTGAAAGCAAAGGGGAGCTGGATCATTGTCCTCTCTGTCTTCTATATAGCCAGTTATTTAGAACCCCTGAAACTCACTTGCCTGATAAGTCTAAGCCTTCTTGCCCCTGTCCCATCCTTAACTCGTGCACACACTGAGGTACCCTATATAGATATCATCCCCGTGCTGGAAGCGGCACACTTCCCACAATAGCACACCTATGCCACCTACTGAATGAGCTTCCACAACAGGGGCTTGTACCCTTCACCGTTCACAAAATGACCCTCTGCTACCCTCCACTTGTGCCAGCCAATGTTGTCTGCATGGCTCCCCATCCCATCCCATCCCATCCCATCCAACCCCAAGACCCATGTCAGGAGTTACAGTGAGTACCAGTTGGCCCTGATGCATCTTGATTCAGCCTTCAATCTCTAGGGTCCTACTGTTGGGTCCTTGTGCTTCCTTCTTAGGGGACATATACACATGAAACACTATGTTTCAGGCCTTCTCTTATGTCCATTACTCTTTATTAATCCTTATTAGAATGCCACTGAATAATCATTTTATTCTAATGCACCATGAAATGATTAAGAATAATGGTGATTTCCACTTCTCTTACCCTCTCTCCCCCTACCTCCTTTTTCTGTGCTCTCACAGAAAAGCCACTTGTTTGCTTCCTGAAAGTGCTTTGCCCGACTGTCTTCCTTTCATCGAGTACTAGGCAGACTTCATTTGGGTAATGACCATCATGGTCATAACACTCTGGCATTTTTGTCACTGGATCCTCAGTGTCAGACCCTGAATATAGCAGGAAATGTTGTTGGTGGGGTGGGGACAGGACAGAGGCAGAGAGCATCCTTTACATGGTACACAAATTGAAGGCTGCTCTCCTGGACACATGCTGGTTATGTTTTCATAGCGACCCTGCAGGGGAAGTGATATTATAACTATCACCCCATTTTACTGACAAGCAAATTGAGGTTCTGTTTCCTTGAGGTATGAGATCATGCAGGAAAAACATTTTGTTTGAAAAGCATCACATATGTGTAAAAAATGATCACATATTCAGGGCACTGGAGGCCTCAAGGAGACACTGGCAACTTTCAGGGACCAGAGCCTGATTCTCTCTATCTTCCTGTGAGTTGTATGCACATGATTATATGCTCTTTCCCTTCCTCTTTCCTCCCTCTGCTCTCCTCTTGTCTAGCTCTCTCTTCTCTTCTCTTCTCTTCCTGTCTCCTCAGCTTATATATGGCCCAACATGGCCACTAGCCCCAACTTGGGCTTCTCAACTCTTGTGTCTCTCAATGATAAGTTCAGTTCCATAACCTCACCCCCATTTCAAACTCCCAAAGAGGAACCTGCTGTCTCAGTCTATCCTTTTCAAGTTTGGACACCAAGTCACAGATCACTGGCCCACACAGTGGGTTTGGGTCAGGACCCCATCCTTGGTACACTCATGGGCTGGGGAGGATGGGGACCAGGCAATATGGTACGCAGGTCTGTCCCCAGATGTATTCTTATTTACTGAATACAATATATTTATTTAAGCCAAGGGTCTTCTTGGACTTACGTACACTGTAGTCTTTTCCTAAACAGCTGAGAGATTTTCCCGATTGGATGTGAGGTGCCTCGGTAGCTATCACAGACCGTGCAGAGAACAGGGATGAACTAAGCTTGGTTGGTGCTCTAAAGTTGCCTTGGAGAGACTGAGGAGGGAGATAGGGCTAGAGGATGATCCCAAGAAATGAGGCACATGCAGGGCCCTAAGGCGAAGGCTTCCGGGACTGATGGGCTCTGATAGACTGGGAGCCCTGTCCTGTGGGACTGCCATGTGTACTAACTCCTCCTGCCTGCCATTGGCCACTGAGTGGTCTTTGTGGGTCTGGATGGTCACCATCATAGGAGTAAGCTAGAGAGATGGTCAGAAGGGGAAGGGGAAGCTGGAGGTGCTTTCTCACCTAGGAGACAGTGAACCTGCACTATGTGTCAGGGAGCAAGGCCAGGAGAGAAAAGGAGAGAATGAAACCAGGTACCTCTTCTCAGAACCCACCTTCCATGGCTTCCCACAGGACATGACCATGTGCAGAAAGCTCTTCCTTCCCAGTCCCCAGCCACTGCACAGACTCTCCCAGCCCTGCTAGGGAGAAGAGATAAACTCCTGAGCTCTGGGAGTCTGAAGCTCCCTGCTCTCAAATAGGTAGCCTCCTATCTTCAGAACGTCCATCCTAGCTGGACATGGTGGTACATACCTGTAATCCCAGTGCTCTGGGAGGCTGAGACATGAGGACTGCAAGTTCAAGCCCAGCCTAGGTTTTTTAGGGACTTAGCGAGACCCTGTCTCAAGATTTTAAATAAATAAATAAATAAATAAATAAATAAAGGTCTGGGGATATAGTTTAATGCGACAGGCCTGGGTTCAGTCTCCATGACCTCAACAAACAAAGTCCAACCTGAATCCAACCTTGCATAGAAAGATCCTAGGTCTACTGACAATAGGAACAGCATCTCTTTGGTGTAGGGGGAAGAGCATGGACTGGAATCAGAAGGATCCAGGGAGGTCTCTTAGCCTGATGTGCCCTCACTCTTCCCATATGTAAAATGGGAATATTATGCTTACCTCAGAAGATAGGCATTTCATACACAGAGCTGAGCACATAATGGGCCTTAATTGGAGGCAAACAGTTTTATTCCTATGAATATTGGTTACTTAGATCTTAAAATATACTTTGGTTGGCATAGATTTAGGTTAATAGCTGCTTTATTTCTATGTATTGAAGATAATACCACTGCCTTTGGGTTTCCATTATTATCAAGAGTTTCCGGGGCCGGGATTTAGCTCAGTGGTTCCAGCGCCTGCCGCACAAGAGCAAGGTCCTGAGTTTGATCCCCAGTACCAAAAACAAACAAACAAACAAACAAAAAAAGAGTTTCCATTATTACTACTAATAATAAATATTATTTCCATTATTGTTAAGAGATTCATCACCCATAGCTATTCTTTTTTTTTTTGGTACTGGGGATCGAACTTGGGACCTTCCACTTGGGAGGCAGGCGGTGGAACCACTGAGCTAAATCCCTGGCCCTACTATTCTTTTTTGATGTGTCTTTTCTCTCTGGTTATTTAAAAAGAATCTCTTTTTCTTCAATGCTTGGCACTTGTACTGGGGTATATTAGGTATGAATGTTTGGGGCGGGGCGTTGTTGGACATCCAGGACATGAGAACTGATGCCTTTCTACAAGCTCAGGAAGTCCCCAAGCATGACCTCTTTCAGCCCTACCCTTCCTCGTTCTCATGAGCTCATTTGGACTCCACTCTGCCTTCCAACCCTCTTTAACACCCTTTTCATCTTGTCCATGGCTCTGTCTTTTTAAACTAAATTCTGGAAAAGGATTGAGTCTACTTGCCATACTTTCTAGCATTTTTCTCTTCAGTTGTGTCTAATCTATTTAATCCTTGCATCAGTGCTTTAAGTTTAACAATAATGTTTCCTCTTCTTTTTTTTGGTACCAGGGATCAAACTCAGGACCTTGTGCTTGTGAGGCAGGAGTAGTACCATTGAGCTAGATCCCCAGCCCAATGATAATGTTTCCTATTGGTTTAAGTTTCATTTATTTCATTTACATCTGCTTAAATTGCCTTTTATAATCTCGTGTTCCTTGCTCTTATTTAAAAACTTTTATTTCATTATAGATACATTCATAGTAGGGGGAATAATGGTCCTGCTTGTGGGCCTACCCCTGAGATGATTACTCTTTTTTTAATAGCAAAACCGTTATTGGTACATTTGAGGTGTACATAATGTGAACACTCATCAGAGTGAACTTGTACCTGTGCATGATACACCCCCTCTCTTCTTTCCCATTCCCCCCTCCCCTCAAGCCTCCTCCCTCCCTATATACAAATGCTTTGCTTCCATTTTTCCTTCTATTTTCACTTTTTTTGTCCCTTCCTTTCTCCCTCCCTCCTCCCTCTCTCTTTCTTTTATTTTTTGAACTCTGTACCTTGTGCTTGCGAGTCAGTAGAACCACTGAGCTAAATCCCCGGCTCCTCCCTCCTCTCTTGTTCTTCTTCCCATTTGAATGATTTCTTCCCATTTCCCAATATCTATTATACATTTTAGCCCTTATTTCCACCATTGGTTTCTCACAGCAGAGAAACAATGAGATATTTAAACATGTGTGTCCGATTTATTTCACTTAAGAGTACGGTCTCAAGGTCCATCCACTTAGCTATAAATGTCTGAAGTTCATCCTTTTTTATGGCAGAGTAGTACTGCATTGTATTAAAAAAAACACATCTTCTTTATCCATTCGTCAGTTGATGAGCATTTGGGCTATTTCCAAGATTTAGCTATTACAAACTGTGCTGCTATAAACATGGGTGTGCATATATCACTGTGGTACGATGCTTTTCA
The DNA here is from genome assembly GCF_000247695.1 of Heterocephalus glaber. Next base: position 25,239,915 of record NW_004624734.1, on the reverse strand, counting down.
TTCTTTTGGGAAGATGCCAAGAAGGGGAATAGCTGGATCAAATGGAACCTCTAGTTTTAGTTTTTTGAGGAATCTCCACACCAATTTCCGCAGAGGTTGCACCAGTCTACACTCCCACCCACAATGGAGAAGGGTCCCTTTTTCCCCACAGCCCCTCCAGCATTTGTCATTGGTTGATTTCTTGATAACAGCCATTTTTTCTGGAGTGAGATGGAATCTTAGAGTAGTTTTAATTTGCATTTCTCAAATGACCATTACTCTTGATTCTTAACTTGATTGGCCTGAGAAAGTTCTAGGAGACTAGTTAGACACACTTTTGGGTATGTCTTGGTGGGTCATGGAGGGGTAACCAGGGGACTACATCAGGTCCATGGTCCCTTCCTCTCTGGGCTCTTCCTCTGTCCTCTGCTTTCTGAATGCCTTGAGGTGAGCAACTCTCCTCTGTCATGCCCTTCAGCCATGATGTCTGTGCCTTGGAGTCAGCTGACCATGGACTGAAACCCCTGAAACTGTGAGCCAAAATAAAGCTTTCTTTATTTAAGTGTCAGGTATTAGGTATTTTGTCCCAGCAACAGAAAAACTGGCCAATGCCAGTCCCCACCCACCCACCCACCTCTGGAGCCTGGAATACGTTAAGTTTCATGGCAAAGTAGAACTCAGATTGCAGATAGAATTAAAGCCTCTGATCATCTGATTTTAATAAACCTTATCCTGGATTATAGGATGGGTCCATTATTATTTTCATTTAGATAATCAACCACTTTGCTACTGTATAACTTTTTAAAAATATGAACTTTTCATACTTTTTTCTTCTATTATCTTTATCCAGTTTTAGGATTAGCACAATGTTGACTTCCTAAAATGAGGGGAGAAGTGTTCCTTCTTTTTTCTACTTTAATCGTTTGATATAATTTATCAGTTAAAATGTTTATGAGCCTGCTGTTGTCATAGAGGTATGTTTTCAAGCTAGGAATACACTTCCTTTAATAGGTGTTATTCAAATTTTATATTTCCTCCAGAGTTAGTTTCATTAATTTTTCTTCCAAGGTACTTCTTAGAAGTTGTCAAATTTATTTCAAAAAAGATTTTTGTAATATACTTTCTATATCCTTTTAAATTCTGTAAAATCTGTGGTAATGTCTCCTAGATCTTAATATTGTAATTTAAAAAATGTATAACTGATATTGTGTAACAGGAAGACAAGGTCTAAAAGAGCAGGGTAATTGGGAGGGGTAGGGGAAGGGAAGAAAGGGAAAGGAAAAAATATGAGAAGAGGAAAAAAATGGAAACAAGAGAAATAGGGAAGGGAGGGCAAGGGAAGGGGAAAAAAATAAGAACCAAGAGACTCATGTAATGGTACAAGATCCCAATGATGAATGTAACTGTATTTTATACCTAAAATGTACCAATAAAGTTAAAGGGGAAAAAAATAAATAAAAAATAAAAATATGAACTTTTAAGATAACTATAGATTCACAGGCAATTGTAAGAAACAAAAAATTCCCCTTCCACACAATTTAGTTTCCCTCAATAGTTACATCCTGCAAAACAACAGGATAATATCAAAACCAGCATATTGACAGTTACACAGTCCAGATGCAGGACATTTCATCCCCACAAAGATCTCTCACATTGCCATTTTGTAGCCCCCCCCCCTTTCTTCCCACCTCCATACTCTCCTTAGTTCCTGGCAGCCACCAATCTGTTCTACATTTCTATGACTTTCGTTACCTGAAGGAAATTATAGAATTGGAATGATACAGTGTGTAACCCTTTGAGACTGGTTTTTTTCATTCAACACTGTTCTCTGGAGATTCACCCAGGTTGTTCCCTGAACCAAGATTTGGAGCCTTTTAATTACTGTGTAGTGTGCCATGGCATGGGTGTAACACAATTTGCTTAACCATTCTGTCTTTGAAGGGCATGCAGGTTGTTTACTGTTTTGGGCCATTATGAATGAATAAACCTACTATAAACATTGATGTACAGGCTTTTGTGTGAACACTCGCCTTTCTTTCTCTGGGATTAAATGCCCGAGTGCAATGGCTTGACCATATGGTAATTGCATCTTTAGTATTTTAAGATGTTGCCAAACTACTCTCAAAGGTGGCTGCACTAGTTTATCTTCCTACGAACAATGTATGAGGGATGTAATTTCTTAGCATCTTGTCCAGCATTTGAGATTGTCAGTAATTTTTATTTTAGCCATTCTGATAGGTATATAATTACATCTCATTGTTATTTTAATTCTCATCTCCCTAATATTAATAATGTCGAACATCTTACCTTATGCACTTTTGCCACTTGTGTATCCTCGTTTATGAAAAATGTTTTCATGTCTTTTGTCCACTTACTGTTGAATTTTTTTGTTGTGGTAGTTACAACAAAAAAACCATTGAGTTGTAAGAATTCTTATTATGCTCTAGACTCTAACCTTTTGTCTGATATGTTTTGTGAATATTTTCTCCCAGGCTGAGCCTGTCTCTTTATCATTTTAAGTGAGTCTTCCAGAGAGCACAGTTTTAAATTTGATGAAGTCTAATTTATTAATTTTTTCTTTTATGGATTGGGCTTTTGGCATCAAGAATTCTTCCCACAGCCCTAGATATTGAAGATTTTGTCCTATGTTATCTGCTAGAAGTTTTATAGTCTTATACTTTACATTTAAGTCAACAATCCATTTTGAGTTAAATTCTGTATAAAGTGTTAAGACACAGGTTGAAATCCTTCTTCCTCTTTTCCCTCCTTCATCTCCTCCTCTTCCCTCTTCTTCTCCTCCTTTATTTCATTCTCCTTTTGTTGTCTATGGATATTTGATAACTTGAACATCATTTATTGAAAAGGTCACCTTTTCCTCCATTGAATTTCCTTTGCATTTTTGACAAAGGTCATTTGGGCATGTTTGTGGGGGAGTCTATTTCTGGGTTCTTTACTCTGTTCCATTGACTTGTCTTTCCCTCTTCCAGAGGCTCACAGTTTTGAATACTGAAGAATTGGTACAAATACTTCTTCAAACACTTGATAGACATCTCCAGTGAAGCTATCTGGGGCTGGAGAGTTCTAGTTGGAGCATTTTGAATTAAAAATTCAGTTTCCTCAAAAGTTATGCCATTATTCAAATTATTTCATAACTGATGAGTTATAATTTGTTTTTTGAGAATGAGTTCATTTCATATAAGTTGTCAAATATATGTTGTGTCAGTCAGCTTTCCATCTCTATGACAAATATTGAGATAATCAACTTATAAAAAGAAAAAGTTTATTTTCGCTCACATTTTTGGAGGTTTCAGTCTATGACCAAATGGCTCCACTGCTTTTGGATCTGTGGTGAGTCAGCACATCACACTGACCTCATAGGCAGGAGTCAAAGAGAAAGAGGAAGAGATTGGGATCCCACAATACCCTTCAAGGCCACACCCCCAGCCATCTAAAGACTTCCCATTAGGCCCCGCTTCCTAAAGGCTACACTGCCTCCCAGCGCCAACCAGCCTCTAATACTTGGGCCTTTGGGGCATACTTATTCAAAGCATAGGAAGAGTTGTTAACAGTTTTTTCCTGTTAAGTCTTTCAAAGTCTATACCATCTTTTGTGAGGTCCCTCATATCACTACTGATATTAGTAATTTGCATTTTCTCTTATTTTTGTTTTGTCAGTTTTCCTAGAAGTCTGTAATTTTATTGCTATTTGCAAAGAACCAGAACTTTAATTCATTGATTTACATTTTTTGTTTTTAATTTCACTGACTTTTGTTCTTTACTATTTTCTTTCTTCTGCTTGCTTTGGGTTTATTTTCATTTTATTTTTCTAGGATCTTGAAGGTGAAAGCTTAGAATACTGATTTAAGACTTTGTTCTTTTTTTTTTGATACCAGGGATCAAACTTGGGTCCTTGCTCTTGTGCAGCAGGTGGCAAAACCACTGAGCTAAATCCCTGGCCCTGACTTTGTTCTTTTTAATGTAAACATTTAATGCTGCATATTTTCCTCTCAGGATGGCTGTAGCTACATCTCACAAATTTTATATGCTATATTTTCATTCAGTTCAGTTTTTTCCCTTGAGACATTCCTTGGTGGGGGGAACTGGGAATTGAACCCACTGAACTACATACTTAATCACTTTGTACTTTTTATTTTGAGACAGGATCTTGCTAAGCTGCTAAGTTGCCCAACCTGGGCTCAAACACAATCCTTCTGTCTCAGCCTCCCAAACAGCTGAGATCATAAGTAGGTACCACTGTGCCTGGCTGAGACATTTCTCTTTGATCCATGGATTATATAGTGTTTCATTGAGTTTTCCTGTACTTGGAAATTTTCCAATTTTCATTGTTATTAATTTCTAGTTTAATTTAATTCACCCAGATAGCATTCTGTTAAATTTGCTGACATTTACTTTATGGCTCAGGATATGGTCAATCTTAGTATACGTTCCTTGAACACTTGAAATGAATATGTATTCTACTTTGTGGATGGGTGTTCTAAAGATACTGATTAGATTCTGCTGATTTATGATCTTGGTGAGTTCTATGTACTTGCTAACTTTCTATTCAGTTGTTCCATCAATTGTTAAGAGAGGGGTATTGAAGTTTCCAAATATAATGATGGATTTCTCTATTCTTCTTTTCCTAGGATATTGTCTAAAATTTTTTGGAGTGCTGGTTTGATATTCATGAAGTTCCTAAGGTGTTCTTTGTCATGAAAGTATCTTATTTCTCCATCAATTTTGAAAGATAGTTTTGCAAGTTACATCAATCTGGGTTGGAGACTGTTTTCCTTCAGGGCTTGAAATACATCACTCCAAGCTCTTCTTGCCTTGAGGGTTTGTGTTGAGAAGTCTGCTGTGATTCTGATGGGCTTTCCTTTGTGTGTGATTTGTTTCTTCTCTCTAACTGCTTGTAGAATTTTGTTCTTCTGTTGGGTTTCTGGAATCTTAACTATTATATAACTATGTGTAGATTTTCTTTTTTGATCAAGGCTAGTTGGAGTCCTAAATGTCTCCATTATCTGTATGTCAAGTTCTTTTCCCCTGCTTGAGAAGTTTTCTGCCGTCACTTCTGTGAACAGTTTTTTATGTCATCTGCACTGTCTCCTGTTTCTTCATTGACTCTGATCAGTCTTATGTTATTCTTCTTTGCATTGTCTAACAGCTGCTGGATTGATTTCTCATGGTCCCTTACTATTTTAAAGCAATTTTTCTTTTCCTGGTCACTAATCGCACTCTTATCTTCTATATCTGAAATTCTGTCCTCACATTGGCTCATTCTGCTGTGTAAACTTTCAATATAGTTTTTAATCTCCTGGAAATCTGTTTGCATCTGTTTTAGGGATTCCATTTTTTTCCTATGTTGGGATTCCATCATGTTCCTCAGCTCCTCTTTTTTAATCTGTGTCCTCTCTAGATTTACTAATCATGTCTTTCACTATGGGCACAATCTCTGCTATTATCTGAGAAATTATTTCTGATTTCATTTTTACCAGATCCTCTTTTGTTGCCAGTTCAAGGAGTCCAGGTTGTTGAGCATCATATTGTTCCATCTTGTTTCCCTTTGGGGTTGCTTTAGGTGATCTGGAAGTCTTCTTTTGAGACTTGTTTACATGTTTTCTCATTTCAATGGGCATGGGGTGTGTGTATGTGTGTGTGTGTGCTGTCACCTCCTCGGTGCTGGGGGCCTGAGTGTGGAGGTGGTGGCTCAGGCAACGGGTGGCATGGATGTGGGGACTAAAGGGGAAGAGGTCAAGGCCCTCCTTCCACTGGCTGGAAGTGCTGCATCTCTCCTTTTCAGTTTTATCAACTTTTGCTTTACATATTTTGCAGCTCTGTTGTTTGGTGCATACATGTTTAGAATTGCTATGTCTTCTTTAAAGTTACCGCTTTGTCTCTGGTAATGTTTTTTGCTCTGAAGTCCACTTTATCTGATATTAAAACTTCTGGTTTCTTCAGATTAGTATTTGTAAAGCATCACTTTTTATCTTTTTACTTTTAACTTATCAATATTGCCGTATATAAAGTGAGGCTTTATAGATAACATATTGTTGGGTCATGGTTTTCTTATGTACTCATCTAATCTGTCTTTTTTTTTTTTTGATTCTGGGGATCAAATTGGGGACATTGCACTTGTGAGGCAGATGGCAGAACCACTGAGCTAAATTTCTGGCCCCTAATCTGTCTTTTAAGTTGTCCCTTTAAGCTATTTACATTTAGTGTAACTATTGATATGTTAAGGCTTATTCTCTTTCTTTTTTTCTCTCTATTTTTACTTTTCTCTAGGCTACTTGATGATTTTAAAGAATGTTTTGTATATCTATAATGTTTTTGAGCATATGCCTTTGTATAGCTTTGTTAGTAGTTGCCATGGATATCACATTATATATAAAGTCTTCTCATATCATCATTTTATCAGTACAAATATAGAAACCTTACTCTTCTTTTTGTTCTTTACTCTCTGCTTATTATATAAGTATATTAAATATTTCTTCTACATTTGTCTAAAATCACATTAGATTGTATAATTTTTGCTTCAAACACAAAAAATAATTTAGAAAAACCACAAGATAAGAAGAAAAGTCTATTGTATTCACCTATATTTTTGTTTACTGTGTTTTTTCTTCCTGATGTTGCAAAGTTCTTGCCCTCATTGTTTTGTTTGTTTGAGAAAATTCCTTTAGTCATTCTCTCAGGGTAAGACTCATGGCCACAAATTATCTCAGTTTTTCTTAATTTTACAATGTCTTCATTTGCCCCTTCATTCATGAAGGATATTTTTGCTTGATGATGGCTTTTTCTTTGAGCCTTTTAACACTGTTGTGGCCTCTCTAAGTTTTGGTGATTAAATTCCTATCATGCAATTTGTTTTTCCCCTATAGATCAGGTGTCATTTCTCTTATTACTCTCAAGGTTTTTTTCTTTGTCTTTAGTTTTCAGAAGTTTGACAATATTATATATTGATCTGAGTATTTTTAAGTTTTTTCTATTTTGCATTTGCTCAAATTTTTGAATCTGTAGGTTTATGTTTTTTGTTTTTTTGGGGGGGTTGCCAAATTTGGGAGATTTCTCACCCTGTTTCTTCAAGTATGTTTTCAGCTTCACTCCACTGCTGTTTGCAGGTTCCTGGCTTCTTCAGATTCAAGTATGGAGTTTTGTTTATGGCCATACCACCCTGAATGCGCCTGATCTCGTCTGATCATGTATGGAGTTTTATGAGGCAAAATCAACACAAAACAAACAAACAAACAAAACCAGAGAACTTACCACCATGCCATTCCTTGGGTCCTACCATCCATAGCCAGTCTGCCTCCTTTCCATGTTTCAGAGTCTTCTTATGACTGTTTCCTACACAATTCCCAGGGTTTTAATCATATTTAATGGAAGTAGTAGGGAAAAGTATGATATGTGATGAAAAACTGTGTGACTTTAAATTAAAATAATTTTTTTTACTGTAAAAGACATGTTGCAATTAATCCACCTCAAAATACTGTCCCATTTCCTTTGAACACACTTATTCTATTGTTCTTGCTACTTCGAAAACAGTTCTGAAAGTCTACTTTTGTGAATGTCTTTTCATGGCTGCCTCAATGTCCTGAATTGATTCAAAATATTTACAGCAATATCTGTCAAAGAAAAACACTACAGAGTGTCCTCATCTACCTTATTCACTGGACCTGGCATCATGTGACTTCTGGCTCTTCCTCAAAGTCAAAATGACCATAAAAGTTAGATGTTTTGACTCATTTCAGGACATGGAGGTAGCCACCACTGCACAAGTAAAGACACTCATGAAAGGACATTCAGAACTGCTTCAGAAAGCGGCAAGAATGATAGGCTAAGTATGTTCAAAGGGAGAGGGAATATTTTGTGGGAGATTAATGTCAAAGCCTTTTATTGTAATAACTTAAAAATTAAACACCATATATTTTGGTCATACTGTATATGTTTATACTATCGTTCTCAAAACAGTCCTCACTGTTAGCCTGTAGGGTAGGTAACAACCACTACCCTGGAACTACAAAGACAGAACAAAATAAGTCTCCAGCCCCAAGAGCTTCACCATGGAGAGGAAGGCAGGAACAAGGTAGTAAAGGTAATACTCATTACACTTGGAGTGATGGAATCAGGCCCAGGTTGGAAGCCCTAGATGGATCTTTCTGGGGCCTGGCTCCATGGAGGAGGGCATGGTTGAGCTGAGCCTACTGGAGCTTCTGATCTAATGCTACCGTTTCTTGGCCATAAAGATTGGGACATTGTGGTGGGAGGAGTGGGGAGCAGATAAGAGACTGTCAAGGTGGTTTAAAGCAGCACTTCTTAAACATTAGGGTACACATGAATCACCTGGGGAATTTCAAAAATGCAGATTCTTAGGGCTCAAGAGTCTGCATTTCTAACAAGCTTGTAGGTGACGCCACGATGCTACTGGTCAGTGGGATACACAGTGAGTAGGGTGTGGGCTCTGGGTTCAGATAATGCTCCAGTTAAGAAAGTGGGCAAGGCGTCACTCATCCACAGCTTCTGCATTTTTAAAATGACAATAATGACCCCCATAGGTGTGTATGGAGGACTAAAGAGGCAAAGTGTGCGCAGCACTGGACCCCTGGAAGCAGTCAAGCTCAGAAAGCTGGGTTCCCTGCTCCGCTGGACTCCGTCTGTCCGGCCCTGACAACCTCAGGCTGCAGGGCTGCAGAGGCCAGGTGACAGCACACAGGGGGTTAAGGTGCCTGCTCCTGCCTGAGACAAATGTTTTGTGTTGAAGCTTTGCTGCTGGGAAGGGGAAGGAGGGGGAGAGAGAAAGCCCCTTTTTTATTATTCTGAGGTGCATTTTAATTTGCACAAGAGACGCTGTGTCTGTGATGGATGACACAGAGGGAAAAATTACAGCCCAGGAAGCCCAGCAAAGGGGAAAAAATAAGAGAGATCCAGCAAGGATTAAAAAACAGTTTGTGGTGATGTTGCATCCTGATCAGGGGCTGGGGGCTGGGGCAGCCAGGAGGGGTGCCTGGGTGGGACAGGGAGCAGAAGGGAGGGTTGGGACAGAGGAACCCACCTGAGCACATGAGTCCTGCTGCCCACTGCGCTTCCCTCTCTGCTGCCTGGCCAGGCGGGGGTGCAGTTCCTGAGAAGGGAGCTGCCAGGCTGGGCCACTCTGTGGCACACTGGGAATTATGGGCAGTTGGTTCTTCTTGCCTCTGGCTCCCCCTTTCTCCTTTAGTTCCTGCCATCCAATGGGGGACTTTTGGGGGGACCGCACCGATCTCTTCTCCCACTGCTAGAACTCAGGAGCCTGGGGGTATCTCTTCCCTGAGGACATCGAACATCCTCCCAGTCCACCCAGGGCACAATCAGAGCCGCCAGGAGTTGGCCACCTAAATTAACAGTGTGTTTCCTGCTTGCTTGGAGCAGATCACAAAGGTCGGCAGCCAAGGGAGCTTCAGATGATTGTCCTTCTCTTTGACTGCTGGTTAACAGTACTTAGAGCACAAGTTCTGGAATCAGATGTACAGACCTGAGTTTGAAACCTGACTTTTCTACTTAATGACTGTGTGACTTCAGGCAACTTACTGAACCCCCCTGGTGCCTCTGTTTCTTTCATTCTAAAGATGAAACAATCACTACCTCGTGAGGCTTTTGTGAAGATCAAATGAATAATGAATTCCTCACTATTGCAAACAGAAGAGGACAGGCCAGCAAGCTTAAGGAACATGAACGCTTAGGAAGGTAGTGACACCATCTCTGTAACTGGCTGTTCCCAGTAGAACTGAGTGATCTCTCTGCTCATTGTCAAGACTCTAAAGACGGAGATGTCAAAGGAGGCTGAACCAAGAGCCCCTGAGCTGGGGCCGTTTCCCCTCAATGAGTTCCCAGAGGTGAGGACAGCAACCGGTCACTGTCCTCTGTCTAGGAACCTAGATGAAGACTAATAAAGGTTGATGATAGGTTCAAACAAATACATCACTGATGGTAGAATTTCATTAGTGAGGCTTCTCATCCTCTTTCCTTCTAGGTACAGTTCTTAGGCAAATATCACACTTCTTTATGCAAGACCCTCAGCCTACAGCCTGGCATCTCTAGGCCACGGCTGGGCAGGGAAATGACAGTATTGTTTCACTGCAGCCAGCTCACCAAATATTGATGCCGTAGTCATAAAAGTGGCTGAGAATTCTTAAGGTACCCTCATGGGACACCCTTCTTGCAAATAGCTGGGCATTTTTTGTAGACCATTTACTCACTCATTAATAATCCAAATAGCCATCATTTATCAGATACCATATGCCAGGCCCTGTTTGAAGTATTTTACATGTATTCATTCACTTAATATTCCCAACAATCCAAGAACTTGTGAGCCTTTTATTCATACAGAAGAGGAGAGGTCACCAGTCTTGCCTAAGATCTCAAAACTTGAAGCCACAGAGCAGGACTCACACCCAGATAATCTGGCTTTGCAGCCAAACATTTATAGAACGTTTGCCATGCACACAGGCACAGGAAGTGACCACAACCCTCCCAGTGATGCAATGGTTCTAATTTATTTTGGTGTGACTGAGGCCCATTTATACTTTGACTGTGAGCATTAGAGAATGGATTGGAGCTATTTGGGTGATAGTTTAGGCCAAACTATAGTTCACTGGTGTGGACAGCTAGAGGTGCAACTGCTATGAAGAAAGATCCTGTATTCTACAATGTTAGGGAACTTTATTTTGTGCATATGTAAGAGGCCACAGGCAGGGCACAAATGCACAATCAAGAGCATAAAAATCAATGATGTGGACACTTTTAGAGACTCCATGGGACTTGTGTTCTTCCATCTTCCTGGTGAATGGGCCGTCATGGTCCCCATTTAGCATTCTTTCAAGTCTTCTGCACTTAACTCTCAAGGCCTCCTGCTTTCCTCCTGCTCTGTCCCTTCCCTGACTGACAGTGGTTCCCATGTGGGTTTGGAAGGTTTGGGACCACAGGGAAAGTCTTAAAGGAATGTGGCTCTGAGCTCAGGGATAGAGTCCCTCAAGTACAGCCTCTCCTGCTGGCACCTTTTGTTGTGTGTGGGGACAGAAGTGAGGGAATTTGAATGGAGCTGGAGAAGCCAAAGTGGAGTCTTGCCCTGCTGTGTGATCTCTTTGAGTCTTAGTCTTCTCCGAACTGGGAACCATTCTTCTTCTTCTTCCTGCCTCTCAGATTATTCCAAGGTCCACACAAGGTTGGTAATGATTATTATTAGCTGAGGATCTATCATTTTATATAATGTGTCTAATTAGCCACAGAGTTATTAGTCAATGTTAGATGGGCCCCCTCTTTCCCAAGGTTCTCTTTCCTTTGAACAGCTCTTGTGGAGTCTAAAATCCTACCATTAGTGATGTGCTTGTTTGGATCTATCATTATTCTTTATTAGTATTAGTCCTTTAGCATAGGTGATTATCTTCCATTTGATCAGGTTGTCCCTTAGGAAAATGGTTCTTTTTTTTTTTGGTATCTGGGATCAAACTTGGGACCTTGCGCTTGCGAGGCAGACAGCAGCACCACTGAGCTAAATCCCTGGCCCCAAGAAATGGTTCTTAATGTTTTTGGAATGAAGATCAGACTTTTAAGAGTGATATAATCTATGCATCTTATGTCCAGAGACATTCACAAATTTGAGGGTCAAGTTTCAGAACTCAGCTTCCTTGCCTAGAATGGATTCCATCAGAATCTTGGCAGCAGTGGACATCTGCTCTTCATGCCTGCCCTATACTCCTGACCCCTTCGTTTGCCAACAGCTTCCTATTTTCCCCTGGGGACCACTGTAGAGGGTGTCACTGGTCTCCCTATTTTCCTCCTGCACTGAGCTTCCAAATGCGTGGATGACATCCTGCTGTGAGCATCTGCCTGAAGGCTCTCTGGCCACTGCAGCACAGCAGCGATCTGCATGGCATGGTGACCAGTGCTGGGAGGTAATGCGGGAGGAGCCGTCCTCAGCCAAAGGTAAGTTGTCTGTTGGTGAGTAAGTGTGGAAAGGCTTTGGACAATCTCCCAGAGGGCCAGGGGAATGGAGCCTCCCCACAATCAAACCTGCTCGGTAGTTCACCCTCTGTGGCTTCCTTCTCTTCCTACCTCACTTCTGTGTCCCGGCTGATGCTTCTTGGGTCACTTCCCAAAGCACTACCTGCTCTCAAATGCTTGTCTCAGTGTCTGTCTTTGGGGGCCCAATTGAAGATATCATCTTCTTGTCATTCTTAGCTCCTGCCCTTTTGGTGGGGCTCATCTTCCCCTGGGCTCCAAGATGGGCACCTGACCCAGGCTGTGCCAGTGAGGGTCAGTGCTGGGACCTTTGAGGAAACCACTGGGAACAGGTGCAGCCTCTTCCACTGGGCCTGTTACAGTCACCACCACCAGGATCTGTATTTTCACTTCTCTCTTTTGGGGCAGGTTCTGATCACTCTTGCTTGGACTTTGGCAACAGCTTCTTGTATCTTTCTTCCCACCCATATTTCTGCTTCATTGCATCCAGACTCTCTCCTGGGGAGCTTTTGTACCTCCCTTGCCAGGCCTGACTCACCACCTTTCCACGATAACAAACAGTTCCCACTGACCACAGCTTAATCAGGGTGGTCTTGGCCTCCCGCAGCACAGGCTGGGCTCCATTCACACTCCCAGGAGATGCAGGCTGTGGGCATCACGACCTCTTGGGGTTGGTGGCTATTGCTCCATGTCCCTGAGATGTGTGCAAGCCCGTAGATGTGGTCTGGGTCCATTGCTTATGCTAAGTTCGGGGTCAAGGTGGGTTGGACAGGGAGGGGGCTGGGGGAAGATAACTTCCTCTTTCACCAGAGAGCCACACACACTGGTCCTCCAGAGACAAGAGGCACATGACTTCCTGGTAGCCAGTGGATCAGCTTCCTGAGACTTCAGAACAAATCACTGCAAACCAGGCAGTTAAAACAACAGAAATTTATTTTCTTACAGTCTGGGACCAGGTGGCTGAAACCAAAATGTCAACAGGGCTGTGCTCACTCAGAAGGCTCCACCGGGGACCACTTCTTCACCTCTTCCACCTTCTGGTGGTTCCAGCTGTCCGTGGTCTGTGGCTGCGTCCTTCCAGTCTCTGCCTGTGTCTGCACGTGGACTTCTCTACTCCAGGATCTTTTCGTCTTCTGTTAGAATAACACTGGTCACTGGACTGGAGACCCATTCCATGTCATCCAGCTGATCTCAACTCCAGACCCTTTTGAAAAATAAGATCATATTCACAGGTTCCAGGGCAGTGGTGGGTCTTTGTTGCGTGCACCATTTGGCTCACTAGGGAGGAGAGCCAGCCTTTGGACAGCGTGAACATGTGCGAGAGGGCAAAGCCAAAACATGGCAGAGAAGTGAAGCCAAGGCCTTGACCATTCCATGTCAAAACCCAGCCCTGCCTGTCTCCTTCTTGTGGGATAAGTAGCTCAGAGCAGGTTTTCTGTTCCTTGTACTCCCTTCCAGCTTTGGGCACCTATGTGTCCCCTTGGGGATCTTTCAGGACTCTCACCTGGACTCTGATTTCTCCTGCCAGATAGATTTTGAGTCTTCGGGTCCGTGGCCCCCTGCTGTGCAGCACACGTGTGTTTCTGTTGCTACTTCTGTCCTTTGTGGATCTCTTGGGGCCCCCTCACCCTGTCAGTGTCACCCTGGCTAAATTATCTATGCGTATTTAATCGACCGGCCCTGAACTTCAACTTCATGGAGACGTCAATGTGATCAGATGTCTGCTCCTGCCAGTCCCACCTCTGCCTGCACCAGCCCCTCCAATTTGGGGTCCCCATTCATCAGCCCCTGTGTTTATAGCCTTTCAGCTGAGCCCCATCCCTGAGCAGGTCCCTGTCTATGTCCATTTAAATTGATTTTGCCAGTCAGATTTCATGAGACACTGAATCAAAGTCTTTTCTAAAATCAAAAGGCACTAAATCTTCAGTGGACCCTCTTCCCACTAATATTACAAATTAGTTAGAATAAAAAAGCATTATGGTTTCCCGGCATGACTTCTGCGTAAACCTGCCAGTTGAGTTTATGGCTCAGGTCTCTGTTGCCCTCCAGCTGCTTACTGGATTTTCTACTCATAAAATTTATCGTAAATTTTTAATCATAAAATTTGTTCCATGGCTTGCCTACAAACGGAACTTATGGCTTCCCTGGGGGGAAATTGCTGGAATCAGTTTTCCTCCTGTTTTTCAAGTCCAGTCTTGCATTCTCCCTCTCTAGCCATCTCCTGTGGTTCACCCTCACTTTTTGAAAGTCGATGTCAAGAGTCTCTTAAGTTCATTAGCTAATTCTGGCAAGACCTTTCCATTTGCGTGCTGCAGGACCCCGTGATTGATGCATCTCTCCAGCATTTAATTTTTCTGAGTGACCCTTTACCTGTTTTTTATTATGACTTACTAATTGCACCCATTTCCTAACTTTATTTTTCTTATTAAAGACAGGTTTTAATAGGTAGTTCATTTCTCAGCCAGTTAAGAAGCCTGATTAATTTCACAAGCCTCCTAGTCATTCAGGAACAGATCAGTTTTCTTGCTAATATTTCTGCTCCTGACCTGGAGGGTCTGTCTCTCTTCTTGAAAGGCAGAGTAAATGCATGGTTAAGTCCCTGGGCTCTGGTTCGAATTCTGCCTCCACCACTTCACTGTTGCATGTGGTTAGCTGGAGCTCATGCGACTCATCCATAGAAGAAAGATAACAGCACTTACTCCACCCCATGGTGAGGACACAGGAACATAGTGTGGAGAGACTGGGTTCTGACATATACTATGTGCATAGCAGATGCTATGTTTTGCTTTGTTTTTGCAATACGGAGATTGAACTCGGGGCACTTTACCACTGAGCTACATCCCCACCACTTTTTATCTGGTATTTTGAGACAGGGTCTCACTAACTTGCTCAGGCTCGCTTCCAACTTGGAATCCTCTTGCATCAGCCTCTCAAGTAGCTGGAATTACAGGGCTGTACCACCATGCCCAGCAATAACACTTATTTCTGAGAGAGGCCATTTTCCATCCAAATGTTCGCCTGTAATTCCTCAGTTTCCCAGATCTTCTCTGTGGACAGCATTGAGCAGGGTTGAAGAGGGGATGGCTACATAGCTGCATGCCATTACCTGGTCCCTCCCCCTCGTGCACTCATCCTGGTAAGAGGAGCAAACAGCTGCCTGTAATAACAGACAGAGAAACTTAAGTGGTAGAACAGACCAAAGCCAAGTGCACGAGTCTCAGCCATTTCCTTCTCAGAGGAATCCCAATGTCATGGAGAAAGGTGAGCTTTAGAGCACAGGTAGGTGCGGATCGCAGAAAGACGGGAAGAAAGGACACTTCAGGGCAAGGGACTGACCTGGGCAAGGCTCCAAGGCGTGAAGATGCCAGGGTCTGGGGGAAATTCTCCAGCTGGATGTAGCTAGAGATAGGGAGACTGGGGGGAGACAGGGGCAGCAAGGGAAGAGTAGTTGTCAAGGGCCCTAAAGTTGTAGCTGAAGTGGGAAGCTGAAGTTGTAGCTATAGGGAAGTGGTTCTCAAAGTGTGGTACCTATAGCAGCAGCAGCAGCAGCAGCGGCAGCGGAAGTAGGAGCAGCAGTCACCCCTGGGATCTTGCTAGAATTCAAATGCAAATTCTCAGGCCCTGCCTCAGCCCCACTGAGTCAGAAGCTCTGAATGTGGAGCCTGGCAACTATGTTTTCACAAGGAATCCAGGGGACACTGATGAAACCTCAACTTCGAGGACACTACTGTTGCTAATGGTGGCCAATTAGGACTGAACTCTAAGGCAAAAGAACGCATGATCCCCTGTCTTCATTACCTGTGAACTTCACTGCATATAACAGAAACCCAAATACAGTTGCTAAACCAATTATGGGTTTATTTTCCTTTCATACCAAGAGATCCACAGGAAGGGAGTCCAGCACCATTGCCACTGCTCTCTAGGAAGTCATCAAAGCTCTAACTGTCTCAGCATATGACTTTCATCCTTGTGGTTGAAAGACGGCCGTTGCACCTCCAGGCAGAAAAAAATGAAATAACAGGAAGAAAGCCTTGTGTCAGTTGACTCTGTTCCCATTTAGTCTCCCTGGAAGGGTTCCTGGATAGAAATCATCTCCCTGGAATCCCTGTCTTATTGTTAATTTCTTATTACTTAGAATTAGGTCACATGGTCACTCTGGCTGCAGCGGAATTTGGGAGGGTATTTTAGTGGGATAAATTGCCACCCTACATAAAACTAGGGTTCTTTTTTTTTGGTATTAGGGATTGAACTCTGGACCTTTTGCTTTCAAGGCAGGCAGAGACACCACTGAGCTAAATCTCCGGCTAAACTAGGGTTCTATTACAAAAGGAAGATACATCTTTAGTGAAGGATCAGTGTATTCCAAGCCCATGCTATATGCTCTTTTGGTTTTTTTGTGTGTTTTTTGTTTTTTGGTATTATCCAGTGTAGTTTTACAACGTAGTGTTTTTGTTTTGGTACCGGGGATCGAACTCAGGACCTTGTGCTTATATACACTCTTGATTAACATGGAAGGTGTCTGTAGGAGGTTTAGTAGAGTGTTGAAATTTAAGCACCCAAGCCAGATAGCCTGATTTTAAATTTCTGCTCTACCCACCTATGAAATCCTGAGGAAATTACTTAATCTCTCTGGGCCTCAGTTTCTATAGAATACAGGTGTATCACAGGGATTTTGTAAGGATTAAGTAAGTAAATACATGTGATCAAGATCACGGTGATCACTCAATAAATATATAACTGGAAGATGGTCCCATTAGAGGTATTGACCAAGTCATCCCAGAAAGAATGAGAGCCCAAACATGGACATCAGAAATACAAAGGAAGGGCCAGGGATTTAGCTCAGTGATACCAAGCCTGCTTTGAAAGCACAAGATCCTGAGTTCAATACCCAGTACTGGAGGAAAAAAAAAAGAGCTACAAAGGAAGAAGGGGCCAAGAGAACACATAAGCAAGGATACCTGGACACCTGGTGATAAAATGTGCCCCCAGAGTATCATGTATTCATAGGTGGGGCTCTTGGAAGGTGTTTGGATCATAGAGATGCTATACTCATCAGTGGATTCATTCATTGATGAGTTCATAGCTGTCAGTGCTGCCAGGAGGTGGGGTCTACTTGGAAGAGGTAGCTCACTAGAGATGTGGCCTGGAAAGTGGTATTCTTGTCCTCAGATGCTCCTCTCATTCTACTTCTGGCTGACATGTGTTGAGCGGCTGTCCTCCACCAGCCCCTTCCACCAGGCAATTTCTGCCTTGGAGCCAGCAGATATGCATGGACTCAGCCCTCTGAAACCATGAGCCAAATAAACCTGTCCTCTTTTAAATTGTGGATGTTGGGTATTTGAGGTATATATGTGTCTGACACATCTGATATTTCCCTCTTCTTTCTAAGCCGGGTCCCTTATGAAGGGCTCAGCCTCCTGAACCCCACAGTAGAAGCACTCCCAGAACTGACAGGGTCCTGTGGTTTCCCTGACTATTTTAGTTTGGCCTCCCACTTGTAGAGAAGAACAACACTCATCCTGTCCCAGACATCATTTGCATCTGTCCCATCTTGGGATAATTTTCATCAACTCTCATAAAACTGAAATCCCTCACTTGGCAATTTGTAGCCATGAAGGACAATGCAGTTATTCAGGGCTGTGGGCATATGCCAGGGACCCAGCCCAAATGTGGAGAAGCCTGGAAAACTTCCTGGTGAGGTGAGATTTGAGCAGAATCTCAGGAATGGACTGAAGGAAAGGTAAGGGCATAGAGGATGGGAAAGAAGGCATGTCAAGTGGAGGAGACACCCAGAACAAACACAGAGGTGGGGAGGAGCAGGGAATAGGCTGGGAACTCAAGGGGTTTGAGGGATGGACTGCGACTTCAGAAGCTGATGCAGCGAGACAGGCTGCAGGGGTGAGCTTTGTGCACTTTGAGACAGACCTGGGATCTCAGTCACAGACATTTCCTGGGGAATCAGCTGGCTGGACAGCATGGAGGGGGCTTTGGTGGAGCTGGGGCCTGGGGCAGGGGGTAGCCACCTGGAGCTAGATCACCAGGCAAGGGGCTGGGGGCAGCAAGTCTGCCTGCAGCTCCTGACAAGGACCCTCCTCAGAATGGCCTCAGTCTCAGATTAAGGCACAGCTAAGGGGCCCCAGACCCAGATGAGGCAGCCAGGGATGCAGCTGGATATGGAGCACTGCCAGCACACTGGAGCCCCTCACAAAGCAACCAGTGTGTTAAAGAAGAGGGAAAGGTTTGACCTTTAGTCTTATATCAGTTTGTAGGCCAAGTCCTGGGCTCCAAGTGAAAGGAAAAAGGGGTAGGGAAGAGAACAGACAAGAGGCAGGCTCAAGGTAAGCCTTTGAGAAAAGAGTCTCTTCATACCAAAACTAACCTAGCAAGCATGGAGGCGCCCCGAGGCAGGGATGCAGTGCTACTCTCCAGGCCTGCATCTGCCTATGGAGGCGCGGAGCCTCAGCTCCCAACACTGTTGCTCTAGGAACTGCTTTCATCACCAGGCTGGGGATCTGCTGAGCACCCTCATTTGGCAGCTACAGGCTGCCATTCCTGGCCACTGTGTCTTCCTGGTGGCCACACCCTTTTCCTACATCAGGATGTAGGCAGACCCTGGCCCCTTGCTAATGGGAGGACCAGCCCCAGCAGGGACATCCAGTGGCCCCTGGCTGGTTCTTCCCCTCCTCACCACTCTGCATGTTTTCCTACACTGCTTGTTTCTTGGTCTTGTCTCAATCCCTGATCACACTGTGGGTGGACATAGTTTTCAGGAAATAAGTTTTCCCTCTCATGTAAATTCTTTAATCACCATTGTTCAGAAGCAATCCTGTCTTCCTTGCATCCTTTCCACAACCTCTTCCCTATGTGTGAACATCAGCATTCTATTCAGATGGTTTTGCCCATTTCCCTGACCTTAGTCAGAACGAAGCCCCTATATTTATGATTCCCTTTGGCCAGTTTCCATTTTTTAAAAACCATGTCTTCTGTCTCTGAGTCACTGCTGAATGCCAGTTCCTGTCCTTGGTGCTTAAGCAGCAGCAGTAGAAGCAGAGTTTGTTTTGTTTTGTTTTTCTGTACTGGGGTTTGAACTCTGGTCCTTGCACTTGCGAGGCAGGCAGCAGAACCACTGAGCTAAATCCCCGGCCCCTAGAAGCAGAGTTTAGTATATGTGCTGCTAAAGCAAGCACCCTAGAAGCAGAGTTTAATCTCACCATCTTATAGGTGAGACCTCAGGGCTGGATGAGGGCTGAGGTGCGGCAGTGGCAGGTGTGGGCTGGGCACCTCTGCAGTCTCCAGTCTCCAATTCCAAGCTTCTGTCTTGCTAGAACAGTGCTTCCCAATTTCCTGGCCCTTACTTCTAAGCCTTCACGCTGAGAAGAATTGGAGGGGCAAAGTAACAATTTTGAACTCTCGCCACCATGGAACCCGCTCAGGGGCACCCATCATTCAGGACACCGAGCTGGGGTGAAGTCTGGAGTCCTCTGGCACTCGGGGTCAGGGCTTCTCAGCCTTGGCCACACTCCAGAATCACACAGGAAGCTTAACACACCCCAGTGCCCAGGGCTCATCCTGGACTGGTTCAGTCAGGATTCCTGGGGCAGGACCCAAGCATTTGTCATTCTTGAAATATGCCAGGCGACACAAACATGCGGCCACGGTTGAAAGCTACTGACTTGAACCAGTGCTTCCCAAGCTTTGGCATCTGTCAGACCACCAGCAGGGCTGGTTCAGCCTTAATGGAGGGCCACATCTGTTTCCGGTTCCCTAAGTCTGGGGCAGGGTAGGAGGACAGCATGGGCACTGAGTTACCAGGCACTGCTGTTGCCTCTCTACCTTGTGTTGAGAAGCTGCCCTCAATAGTTCTGTCCAAGTCACCTGACATGCTGATGTCCTTTGGCACCTGCATAGGATGCATCTCTCCCTACTGTCCTCAACCAGGCTGGAGGCCTCCCCACAAAGTGCTGTAGGGATCCTATACAGACAGGAAGAGATAGCTTTAATAAAACAGGAGACATTAAGAAACCTGGTCTTAAATAAACAAGGCTGGTTATGTAATAAAAAGGCAGGGGTGACATAGTTAACTTGGATGGCTGTGGGACTTGCCTCTTAATAATGAGAGGTGCTTTTCACTGGGACCACAGCTTTGATCTTACAAATGGAGCAGGCAAGGGGCATTTTAGACAAACCTGCTCGCCACCCCACCAGTTATTTAATGACTTGGATTGTGGCCCAGTCGCTTGCCATTTCCAAGTCTCAGTTTCCCACTCAGAAAGGTGAGCGCTATGAGATGACTTGCGTTGTGGAATAGTAGTGGGGGTAGATTAACCCTTGGGAGCACCTGCTCATCTAGAGGTCTCTATGATTACTGCTGCTACCTCCTCCCTGGCTGGGCTGCTGCCGGCGCCTCTCACATGAAGACTCAGGGGCAAAGCGTGCTCAAGCTTAGTGCTGGGGAAGCTCCTCTCACTGCCTTGCAGGGCGCATTGAGTAACAGCAGCTGCTGTGTTTACCAGAGAAATAGTTCTGAGAGGTAGGAGAGTCTGTTCTCTGCCCTAACTCTCTCTCCCCTGACTATGCAGGAGATGCTCTTTTCTCCCTTGCTCCATCTCCTGCCCACTGCCAGCTAACTCTGTGTTTTCACTGGATTCTAAAGTCCCCATGTAACTTGGTGATTCTTTGCTGTGCTTGACAGTGGCCTACTCAGCGGTGTGCACTGTTGGTAGGCATAGCAATCGAAGTGAATCCGAGTGATAGAAAATCCTTTCTTTGGCAGTGAGTGACTTGAAAGTCATGAATTTTTAAGTATATAGAAAACATGTGATAACTCTGGCTTCCATTTGAACTCATCCATGAAGTAAAATCCATTCTAATTTTTTGTTTTTTGAAATTTTGCGGTGCTGGGGATGGAACTCAGGGCCTGGCACATGCTAACAAGCATTCTACCACTGAGTCACATCCCCAGCTCCTGCCCTAATTAACACCTGATGAGAAAGTAAAGTACCCCTCCCTCCCTCCCTCCCTCTTCCCTCCCTCCCTACCTCCTTTCTTCTCTTCCTCTCTTCCTTGCTCCCTTTCTCCCTTCCTGGCAGGTTCCTTAAAGTGTCCCCAGGTGTAATACGACAATGGCATCTCCTTAGAGGAAACTCGTGAAACCAGATGTCCCTGCCCCAGGCTTTCCTCCTGTACGTTCTGTTGCCTGTTGTTTCCTTCTCATGATGTCACCCTGACTTACCAGCAACACTGTGACTTCTGCAGAGCCAGAACCACGGGAATCAAACACTTTGGCCAGAGAGTAGTACATGTGCGACAGGTGCTGGTCAAGATGATTTCAGTTGTTGGCAAGTTAAGTTCATGGGTATAGTAGGTAAGCATTTGTTTTCATAGATATTGGGGGAAATATATCATTTCAAACACATGAATTTTTGCTTAGGACAAAGTTTTTGAAAGGTGAAGCAATTCAAAGTTGATTTTAAGAAAATATGGTGCACATGGCACTGAAACATAGTAATTGTGCAGATGATACATTAGTAGCCAAGTCTGAGTGATTTTACATGGGAGAGGGGAGTGGAACCTGGGCTGGAGGCCACCTCTGGGGCTCCCCTCCTCTGCTCCTCCAATACTGTCGGGGGTGGATTCAGAGCACCATGAATATTTACAATGACCACCGTCACCATGCAGGAGCTGGCAGGAGAGTAAAGCTTTCTTCTCAGGGAGAATGAATTGTCCTTCCCAACAGGTTGGGGGACCCCCAGGCTCTAGCTCTGTTCAAATCTGCAGACCAAGATGCAGGCAGGCTGGGGATGGGCACCCATGGAGCAATTCAAAAAGATGAGACGTTGTCCTTCTCACATCTTCCTGGGGGCTCCTAGTGCCACTGCCACGCATGATGACTCCTCATTCCCCTCCCGATGGGCCACTGGAGATGACCAGGTTGGCCAAAGGCTGGAAACTGCGCAAGTAAGCGATGACAGAGACAGAAAAAGAAGAGAGAGGGAGAGAATGGGTGCCTGGGGGAGGGGAGAGGCTGGAAGAGAAAGAAGAAAGAAAAGCGGGGGAGCATTTGTAAAATTAAAAGGCAAGGCCCCATCAGATGCTGTTGGGCAAGGAAAGCGTGTTACAGGCAGGAGTAATTGGTAATCAGGCCTGATGTGAAGAAGGGATGATTTATGGGCGCATGCAGACAGGGGTGGAATAATTTTTGGAGCAGAACGGGGAACTTACTGAACGCCTGAAACTCAGCTACTTATCCACTCGTTCCTGTGATGAATTAGCTCTTGTTTAAAGTAACCGCAGCTCCATTTTTCATTCTGATTACTACACTTGATATCTTTCTCTCCCTCTGTTTCCCTCTGACCACTGCCCCCTCACCAGGTTCTGGGTGCAGAGACACTGGGTCTGTAAAAATTCATCCTCCTCTCCTGTGGGTCCCACCCTTTCTCATCCCATCCCCATAGCAACATGAACCCTAAATAGCCAAGTCTAAAAGCCAGCCACTTGAAATATTGCAAAGATTAAGAATATACGGAATTAGGGGAGACTTTAGATTCAAGACTGGACTGCTTATGCTTCCCAAGTGATTACAATTCCTTTGCCCCTCTGATGTGGGAAGTCTCTTTCTAGGACTGTCTACAACCTACACACAAAACAGAAAGCAGACCCCTTTCTACTCGAGGGTGGCTTCCTGCTGGAGCTGGAAAGGCCTTTGAGGGCCTGGCAAGGCTAATAAGAAGTAAACTCAAGGTCAGCAACATCCCACGCCTTGTCAGTCTCCTTGCCAACGTTTTTTTTTTTTTTTTTTTTGGTACCAGGGATCGAACTCGGGTCCTTGCGCTTGCGCAGCAGGCAGCAAAACCACCGAGCTAAATCCCTGGCCCCTTGTCGACATTTTTAAATAAGTCTTAAATATATATTGTGCAGAAAAGGGGCCAGTTCTAGGCACGGGTATAAGTACACAAGTATTACATCCTTTAATGATTTTTAAATTTTATTAAAAGCACACCCCTCAAATATTCAAACTCCCATATGGGCCAGTTTCAATACAAATTTACACTTAAAGAACAAGTCTGATTTTAGAAAAAATGATTAAGGGCTGGAGGTGTAGCTCAGAGACAGAGTGCTTGCCTAGCCTATGTGAGGTTCTGGGTTTGATCCCTGGCACCACAAAACAATAAAAAATTTAAACGGTGTTTAAAATCATTTCATTATTTACAGCAGTTACTTGTAAAAAGAAGAAAGAAAAAATATATGCCTCATGCCCAGAAAAGACTCCTAAGATACTCCTGGCATCTTGTTTCTTCTCCAGGGATCATCCCCAAGGCAAGCAGCCCCTCAAATCCCAGGCGTGTGGCTCTGGGTTCGGGAGCAGCCTGTCCCCACGGTCGGGCACCAGTGCCCAGCCTGTAACCCCGGCTGCCTGTGTCTTTTTCTTCTGTCAGTAATGAGGAGCCTCGCCTCACCCTGGACCTCGCAGTGTTCCCCAGTCTCTTTGTCCTCACCTGTGCTGGCGCCTTCCTCTTACATTCCTTGGTGTGCCTGTCTCCGACCTGTGGGGATCAGTCCTGCTTAGCAGACTCCTGGCTCTGCCCACTTCTGTTCCTAGTTTCCTAAGCCCCGAGGCCTCCAGGCCACTGCCTTTGCTGACTCTGGGACCCTGACCCTTCTGGGCCCTCAGTGACCTGCACCATACTCCCAACAGCTGCTCTGTTGGCTTCTGAGTCCTGCTCTGGTCTTCTAAAGCCAGCTTCTCGGAGGCTCATGCTTATGCCTGTCTGTTAATTTGTTGTTTTCTTAGACAACACTGTGCTCATTTTCTGATTCTACTCTTTGGGCTCTGCTTCTCTCCTGGCCCTGGTTCCCCTCTCTTTGCCATTATGATCTCCCTTGGGCTTGGAGGGACATGGGTGAGGAAAGGACAGTGCGCTTCTAGATGACAGTGTGGCACAGTACAGAAAAGCTCTGGCTTTGGAATTAGGACTCTGAGAATCCAACCCTAGCTCTGCTACTGATTCTAGGCAAGGGCTTCTCTCCCTGGGCCTCAGTTTCCCTGTGTGAAAGTAAAGAGATGGGGTGGCTGATTGTTCAGATCCTGCCCAGGGTGTGGATATGAGCGTGTGGTCAAAGCCTACCTCAGCCTCACTGCTGGTCCCCCTGGACCTGTGTTACACCAATGTCCTGGCTTCTTCTGAGGATTAAATGGCAGACTGAATACGAAATGCTTGTACAGTGCCTGGCATGCAGTGGCCACCCAGTGTTTGCTGTTGCTGTTATTATTATTTTTCACTCTATCATTGAGTTCATTCTAGACAGTTTTTCCTGGTTGGCCTTTTACTTTGGTTTACGTAATTAGCTGTTTAGAGCAGGGACTCCGCTATTCTCTGCCTCCTCACATGTGCAGAGTAAGACACCCCCTGCCCCCCAGTCCACAGCCATGGCTCTCGGTTCAGTTGGCAGGCCATTCAGCAGCCTCACGGGGAAGAAGGGAGACAGCCCACTCAGGGGCTGGCAATCACCATTTTAGACTCGTGCCTCCCCTAGTAAGAAAAGCCTCATCAAGAAGGTGCTGAGCTGCTCAATCTGCAGCACAGCCCATGGAGGGCAGCAGTCACATAGCTGCCAGAGTCCATCCATCCTCAGGGCCTAGAAGTCCTTTGGGAAGCATGATCAGGTATAGGGTAGAGCCGGGCTGGTACTGGATGGCAGAGAATGGAATCAGGAGACTGGAAGGACAGCAGCCAGGGCTGAAGCCAAAAGGGAGAGGCAATGAGCTGTTCAAATCCCAAGAAGGGATGTGATCAAGAGGGTTGGCTAGAGAGATGGAGACTGGAGGGAAGTCGCCAGTGTGGGGAAGCCTGACGCCTACCCTCCCAGGCTTCCTTAGCACCTACCTCCCTTCCAGGCTGGCCATCCCCCCTAGGCAGGGTAGGAAACTGAGCCCAGAAGGAGTGTGTGTCTGCAGTGACCATCCCCTCCTCCAGCATTAGACAGAAATGCCAGAAAGACAACAATCACTTTGGCTACACCAGCAGCAATGAGGACTTCATTCCCTAGCTTACGTCCCACAATGATGCACACCTCTTTTTTCTCAGTTGACACCTTTCCTCACTGGAGCTTGGACATGGACAGGTCCCCTGAGCTGAGCCAGCTCTCTTTGTTTCCTAGAAAGCAGGCCCCAGACATGCTCAGGCCTTAATGGATTCAGCCACCTACACTTGTCTACCAGGACTCAACACCCCCACTTTGATCATCCTCCTTCCACTCCAGAAATATCAGCTGGGCTGCACTGTGAACACGCATTTGATGGGAGCTGGAGCTGACTCCCATCCAGGGCTGAGAGGCCAGTGAGCTACCCTACCTCAGGGGACAAAATCACCCAGAGCACTGCCTCTTTCCTTTGGGTACAGTAGGTTGGTTCTATCAGATTGCATAGCTGGAGAGCAGGAACTGCACCTGTGGTGCTCATTGTTGTTCACTTAGCAGTTAGTGCTGTACTTGAAATGGCAGGCACTTGGGAAACATTCCAGAAGGGATGATTCTCCCAGGAAGGATTATCCATGGGTGACCTCAAGTGTCCCAGGCAGCCAGTATTGGCAGCCCATAGCATTGTGTCTATGCACACACACATTAATCCATGCATGGAGCTGTCTACAAGATGCCGAGCCATTCCCCCATGTGACCCTTTCTAACAGTGCCCTGAGAAGCTGATGTTAGTATTATGCCCCCATCACAGACTCAGGAAGGTTCACAAAGCCAGCTTCTGAAGGCTGTGGTCTCTTTCCTCCACAGTCAGTACCAACGATATGATCAAGGAGTTTAGAGTGAGGCTATGGAGGTTGGAAAAGGAGAAGAAAGGGCAGGAGGAGTAGAGGGTACCAATTTTGGCGCCCTGCAGTGGGAGGCAGTGGCTTTCAGCCAAGATACAGGAAGTACCGTTGGGGTTTGTGTTGCTGGGAACAGGCTCCGTGGCCAAGTCCCCCAAATCCTTTGCAGAACAAATACCTGGCAGTTCTGATTGGTGCCTCTTGCAGAGGGAGGGGAGGGGATAGGGGTGTGTTGAGGTGGACCTGGGACCCAGCAGTGTGGGATTCCTCCCAAGTGGTAGTGAGCGGGCTAGCGAGGTTGGGGTCATCTTTACCAAGTGGGGCAGTGTGAGGTCCGGGACTGCAGCTGTTACACTACAGGTGCTCTATGGATCTGATCGCTCAACAAGCCAACCCTCTCTTCCCCAGGAGCCCTGCCCCTTTGAGGTGAATTGCATATCTGTAGTTAATAATTAACTTGTCACAAGCCCCATCGATGCCCCATCAAAAGAGTGACAGAGGGAGGGGGGAAGGGGGCCCAGCCCAGCACCCCAGCCGGCCACAGCCCCCTGCTCATCTGGCCCATAATAAATAGGATGAAAGGCACTCCTGATAAATGCCCGTGTCAGGGAGAGATTTTACCTTCACTCAGAAACAATGTAATATCTCGGCTATTACCCAAAATAATTTATCAACGTGTAATAGCTTTGTGCAGGCCTCAGATAGGAGGGGAGCTGCGGTATCAGAGATGGATGTAGCCTACCTTCGGCTTTTAATTTTTAATGTTCTCAGCCAGCTTTGCATTAAAGGCCAGGTGTCATATAAAGACTTAATGTAAGAGGGGAGTTCATGAATTCTAATCAAGGGAGGAGCTCTCCCTGGCTGGCTGCTGTCACTTCCCTGCTGCACTTATTGATCTTTTGTTTTCCCCTCTCCTGGTATTTTTGGACCTTCCTTCTCCTCTCCCTCACCCTACCTGACTCGCCCCTCCCCACCTGGGCCTACCTCTACCTGCCCTGTGCTAGGGCTTTCCTCTGCACAAGTCAAATCTTTCCTTGCTGGCCTGGGAGAGAGTGTCTGTCTCCGGCTGGTGGGGCCAGTGGAGTACAAAGATCCTAGAACATCCAGACAAGATGCTCAAAGCCAAGATGGCAGGAAGCAAGGTCTTTTTCTTATTGACTCGTTCATTCCATTTTTGTTTACTTACTCATTTCTTTTTCATTCCTTCCTCCAAGAAGTCTTTTTGACTATCCAGGAGTTGCTCAAGTCAATGGAGGAGACAGGACAGTTTCTGCCCCTGGAGGAGGACTTTGCCATCTTGCTGATGAGATATTCACCCGTCCAAACATAGACGTGTAAAGGGGGCACAGTTGAGTGGATTCTAAAAGAAACCCTCCAATGTCACCTTCGCAATGCAGTCTCACCTAATTTGTGCACCAATACTCACACACACACACACACACACACACACACACACACACGCGCGCGCGCGCGCGCGCCCCTGCCCAGCATCCATGGCCCCTCCTAAGTCTCATTGTCCTCCGGTGTATTTATTATCTCCAACTGCACTATACAAATAGCCCATGTTGAAAGGTAAACTTAGGCACATTAAACTTTTAAAGAATTTATTTGAGGGCCGGGGATTTAGCTCAGTGGTTCTGCCACCTGCCTCCCAAGGGCAAGGTCCTGGAGTTTGGTCCCCAGTACCAAAAAAACCAAAAAAAACAAAACAAAAGAAAAAAACAAAGAATTTATTTGAGCAAACAGCAAGTGATGATTGGGACAGCCCAGAGCCCGAGCCATGCAAGGACAGTGCTCGACAGAGGGACACAGGGTGAAAACTTTGTCTCTGGAGCAGGACAAAGAATATGTTTGATTGGTCAACATGCAAAGTTAGAGGTTAGCTGGCGGCTTCTGATTGGCCAGGCTTAAGCTTCCTTCTCCCGGCTAGGACACACACTCTGAATTGGGTTTCGGTTCACACCTGTAGGTGCCCCAGGCGTTAGAGCCATCTCAGCCTAATGGCTTCCTGATTAATTATCCTAACATCTATTTATCTTTTTAAGGTCTGTCTCTTCCTATGAGGACGTTTGGGTTATTTTTTTCATTGATGCAGCCCTATAAACACCTAGAGCGGTGCTTGACATATGGCAGGGTGGGCGTTTAGTATTCATTGGGTTAAGTAACCAGAAGTGGTGCTCAGGGATTGGAGCAGTGATAGTGCTGTGCATTGGGAGGGGAAAGAAAGGAGGGGAGGGAGGAGAGAAGGGGGGGTATGAGAAGGAACATTCCAGCACCTTCCAGCAGTCAGCCACTCCAACTCTTCTGCTCACTGTCTGGCCCGTTTCTCACTCCTCTGGAAATAGCCCTGTAGGTCCCTCTCCCCACTTGGCCCAAGCCCAGACTACCTGTGCCTGCCTCTCTTTGCTGGGCTCCTGGCGGTGTCCTTCTCTGCCTGCCCACCTGCCTGACTCAGACCACAGGCTGCCAGAATGGGAAGGAGATGGAATGTCAACCCGGCCATGAGCTCCTCCAGGCAGGGCTGAGCCTGCACCCCTTGGGAACCCAGAGTGCAGGTACTGGCCCACAGCAGGTACAGGGCTTAGGCGACCAGGTTTTATGTAAGGTGCATTCCTGAAAATTTTTCCTAATTTCAAACCCCCAGGATTCAGGTCCATATGAATAGGTATAAAGTAGAATCTGGATTATTTCAAGTTTGGCCTGCATTGTTTGCATTGTCAGATTCACCTGAAAAGCCCATGGCACTGTGCTGCTGAGCTGGATGCGGAGTGATGGTAGAGAGAGGAAGTTCCTCGTTCTCGTGCCAGCCTTCCTGTCTCTCCACCTCCTTCCATTGTTTCTGCAGCCAAATTTCCCTCCCTAGAGCATCTTTAGGACCCATTTCGAAGTGGGTGTGGGACTCCTCCCTCCTCTGTGCTCTCAGAGAATTCTGTGCACTCCCTGTTTCGGGCAGTTACATTGTGAATGAGCTGCTAATGAGAGAGTCTCCCCTCTTAGACTTGGACTCCTTGAAAGCAGACACTATGTCTAGGCCATATCTTTGATCCTAGCACCTTGTATACAAACAAATGAATGGATGAATGAATGCTTACCCAGGTCATTCCCTCAGATATCCTCCAAAGCTAATATATATTTTTAAGTTGATTTCATCATCTTCAACCATGGTGCTTAAAACGACCAATCAAACCAAACCAAAATGATGCAGAGTCTTGGACTCTACCCTAAACCTTGCTTAGAAAGCTCCCTCACTCCCAATCCTGGCCAGAGATTTTGAAGAACAGACAAGTGGGAGCCACTGCTCTCAGCAGGTCTTCCTCACATTCACCCTGGGGTACCACTTAAGGCCCTGAGTCCCGGGCTCCTCTTAGAACCCAGGAGCTGGATACTGCATGGAGAGAGATCCTGCTTAACAAAGGTGCCATAAGCGCAAGAGTCCCACAGGAAACCTGCCCTGTGCTTAGGGGCCCATCTTTCCTGAGAGATGCCAGGCTGGGACTCGGCTTCTTTACCCACTTGGCAATTGTTAAAGACCACAAAGAGCTTTGTTCAAGACAGTGATATCTACCAATAGGCACCATAGTTGTCAGCTTAGAAATTAAATCTGAGAATCTGATACAGCAATAAATCTTTTACTCCTTTTTTGTAATGTCCTACATCGATCATTTGGAGTGCACTGATTCACTGAGTCCTTGATCTTCTAGATGTTGGTGTACTTTATAGCACAATATCAAAAAATCACAATCATTAGTATCACTTTGATCTTACCAGAGTGTTTTTAAGTATTGAAAACTGTTAAACTCATGGTGGAAGATACAAATTTGCCAAAATTTGAAATTTCAGATTTAATTATGTCAACAAATATGACATTTGTTTTCCTTGAAGGAAACAGCTCACCTCCTTTATGAGAACACATCTGCTAAATACCCAAATATGAATAGCCATAGTTTGTCTGCTTCAAGTACAAGTAGTGTTCCATTAAAAAGTAGCAAGTTTATCTTCCAACTCTGCCAGTCACATCCATGCTGTCCCTCTCAAGTATTCAGCAGAAAGGCCTGATGCACAATTCCCATTTCATTATACAGTGTTTAAAAGATGGGAGAACGCTAGGGTCAAGACTTTTAAAAATTAAAAATTTACTGCTGAGGATTTAGCTCAGTGGTTCCGCTGCCTGCCTAGAAAGCACAAGGTCCCAAGTTCGATCCCTGGTACCAAAAAAAAAACAAAACCAATATTCTTTAGTAAGACTGTGCTTCCCCTTGTGAAAGGCATAGCAGTGAAGGACAGAGTAACAATGAACACAATTTAAACCCACCGTCTTGATTTTTCACTATTACTTTGACACCATCAGAGCATATGGTATTATAAATGACAAATAACACATTAGTAGTGTTCCAAAATAGTTTTGACCTTGGAGTTCTTTCTGGAAGTATCTCAGGAATAGGGGGAGGGTGCTTTAAGAACGGCTTTCTAGAATTGCCCTATGATTGGATGTGCACATTGTATGTTTACTACTCCCTTCCAAATGGTTCTTTCAAGTGCTTTTATCAACTTCCCTTCCACAGCATTGTTGAAGTATTCTCAGTTCCCCAATGTTTTGGTCATCACCTGGTGTAACCCAATTTATATTTGTCCAATCCAGTGGGGAGGGAATGGTGTCTTGTCACCATAGTAATTAAACATAGCATTTCAAATATTTTAGGAATCATCTTTCAGTTTTGAACCATGCATAATTGGATGCAGTTATTTGTTGTATTCACTAATAACTGAGGTCATTTATAAGGGTATAGATACCAAGTCTATTTCAACCTATGTTTAAAAGTTTGTGTGTGTGCGCACATGAATGTTTCCCTTCCTTTCATGTTGGCAAAACGTTTCCTACTTCAATTTTCTTTCGCAATTTTCCAAATGAGAGCGCTTCTTGAGAATGTTATTCTAGAGTTTTTAATCATTTATTCCCTATAAACATTGCTAGCCCCTATGTAATTTGGTTGCTGAATTGCAGTTGATTACACAGCAGATCTGAGCCTGCTGGTCTATGGGTTGGCGTGGCTGCCTACGTAGTAGCTCTATGCACCTTGCATGTGGACCTTGTAGAAATGCTCAGCCCAGATTCTCAGATGCTGGTAAAACTGGCTGTCCTGGACTCAGTGAGAAATGGCATATCATCGCTTCTTGGCCTTTTGGCTAAGATCAAGTGGAGAAATGGCATATCGGTCTGCAAACAGCAACTTTCAAGAGACTATGACTTCTGCTTACATGTTGGCTTCATATGCTAATCCCGATATAGGGAACAAAAACTTTCTAATAGTTGTGTATGCCAGTCTGAATTAACAGGCACCAGGTTTCTTGTTTATTTGAGTAATATTTAGCTCCTCTTGTAGATTTGGCTTCTCAGCATCATCTCTAGACCAAGCTTTTTCTGGAAAAATCCAGACAGTAAATACTTAGGCTTTGGGGGGCCATGTGTTCTCTATCACTATGCAGTCTTGCCATTGTAGGGCAAAAGTGGCCATGAAAAATAAACAGTCCAACAAGTGTGTGGCTGGGGCCCAATAAAATGTTTATTTACCAAAATGGAAGAGGATTATAATTTGCTGATCCCAAATCTAGACTGAGTCTTTATCTGGTTCTCTGGAGAAGGCCTTTGTTAATTGGTCGGGGTCTATTCCTCTAGCAGGATGGTCTGTGGTTTTCACTTCATTCAACTGTATGTGTGTATATTGCTGAATCGCAAATGAAAAAAGTAAATACAAGAGGATGAAAATGAAAACAATAGGGATAATAAATAGGCTTATTACTACTATAAACTACAAAATCGTAATTACTCAGAGAGGAGGACTTAATGAAACACATGCCAATCAGACCACATGACGCTGAGAACATGCCTGGCAGGTGTCCTTTGGAGGCCTTCCACAGCGCTCCAGAAAAACCAAATTAAATCGGTCCCAGAAGTGTCCTCAGAGAAAAAGCTCTTTCCTGGTCTGGGGTAAGGAGAGTACACGAGGAGGCTAAAACATCTGGTCTGCCAGACAGTAAGGTGTGCTCAAAGAATAATGGGGACACAGGAATCAGCTGAAGGAATCCCTCTGGCCAAATGTGGGACAATTTGAGCATCAAAATGAATAATAATAGTAATGAATTATAACTCCCTGAATAGAACAAGCATCCTTAATTCCATACTGATGTAAATTAATAAGTAATTGAGGGAGAAGGGATAGTTCTTCCTTCAGTAGAATGCCAAGTAATAAATATAGAAGGAATGATGGAGTAGAAAATCATCAAAGGATAAGAGAACTAGTGGGTAAAAGCTTGATGAGAAGCAGGATACTTTCATAGCCTCAGAGTATCTTCCCATGAATGATTTATTTATTGCAGAGAGAAACACAGTAACTTTAAACCTGGAAGACATCACTTTACCAGTGTTTAAATTATCATCTCCAATGTTGGGGCAAATCAACATCTTGAGCCTCCCAACAAGGCACTGACAACGACACAACTTCTGTGAAATTTGCATCCAAATACATAAACTGAATCTGATCATGAAAAACCAGCAGGTTAAACTAGTATCTGCAAAATAACTGACTCGCTCACTTCAAAAGTCACGTGAAGGCCAGGAAAGCAAGAAAAGACTGCAGACCAGTGAAGACAAAAAGAACTTAAGACAACAGACTCTTTTCCCTTCTCACAGCCAGAGGTGGAGACAGGGGAACTGGACAGTCCTTTCTTCCTCCCTTGGGCCAGACTGAGCCAACAGCTTTTCCTTTGAAATCTACCCTGCAGA
The DNA here is from genome assembly GCF_000247695.1 of Heterocephalus glaber. The sequence continues at coordinate 25,207,342 of NW_004624734.1, read as the reverse complement.
GACAGGTGCATTAGGACTTCAGGGTACAGAGTTCTAGGACACATTATTCCATTCAGCCCCTCATCTAGATCTCCGTGGCTCAAGATCCCCGGGACTCAGTGTCCCTACTTGAATGCATTATTTCTAAGAGCCTTTTCCTATCATCAGCTCTGGGTCTTCTCATTTCATAGCTGGAACATGGATAAGTCTCCTTCTCACAGATATCTTCTACCTACAACACTGCATCACTACCCAGGGAGGCAAAACCTCTCTGGATACTTAGATACATGGGGGCTTGAAGGGGTCTCATGGCTTTCTCCAAGCTCCTGACACCCTGGGCCTTTGGTCTGACTGTGTGCCAGCCAGCACCCCCAGAGTGTGTGGGCTGCATGGTCCTGACTCAGATAAGGTCCTTGATGTTTCTCTGACCCCCCTCCGAGGTCAAGGCCACAAGGGAGAGCCCTCTCAGTTACTTGCTGGTGCCAAATGGTCCCGAGCTCCTCTAATCAGGGTCTCTGGCTGCTGAGCCCCCGTTGCTAACACAGTGACTCTAACTGCCGTGTACTACAAATTAATTCATTCCTTTAGGCCTTGGTGTTCAGTAACTGGCTGTCACAGCAATAGCCCCAGGAGCTAATTGAGAGTTGCGATCCGTGGCAGTATTTCCATTAGCAGCATAATGACAGGCAGCCACTACACACACACAAACACACACCAAAGCACAAAAACATGGGTACACCTACATACACACACACACAGACATTGAGGGTGTGTGCATGTACACATACACACACACACACACACACACACACACACACATACACACATGCTCAAGGTGATTTGCCCAAGTTTTCTGGCACAGAGATAACTGGAGACCATGCTGCCAGGGCAGCAATATTTTGGGATCCTCTGGAAGGAGATGGGGCCCCTGTGAACACGGGACACTGGGGGTGGATCAGCTGGCTACTGTGAGAACCTGAGCCTCAAGCTGCTGCACAGGACCCCAGGATGACCTGGGTGGACTCAGGTGGCTTCCTTTGGTGCCCACAGCAGACCCTGGATGTGTGTGGCCCCCTGTGGTGGTCGAGGATAGGTAAGTGGTCACTGCCTTCATTTCATCCCAAGTTCACTGGCCTCCATCTCCATGTGAGGCGCACAGATGAGTGCACCCTTCAGCTGGTTTGAGAAGTCCTAGTTTACCTACAAGTTAAGGACCATTCTCTGCTCTCTGTGGCGTCTTAGGCTGGGTTCCCAGAAGCAGAGCCTGCACTCACTTGGATGCAAGGGAGGTCATTTATTGAGACATGGACCTTGGAGGGGAGAGGGGAGATGAAACAGGAAAGGAAGGAAGACAACTCAGACAAGAAACAATTCACCACTGTGGGCACCTGAAACCCATTACACTGGGGACTCTGAGTGTGTGGAACAGGTCTCCAAGGTCCCTGGCCCTGCCTCTGGGCAGAGGAGCTGGAATATTGGTGGCTGGACATTAGTTGAGGGCTGCTCCCAGGCCTTAGTCCAGGTACTGTACCCTAACCCCTGTGGAGACCAAGCATGCTTCCCAGCCAAGCAAGCCTGGGTCAGATCAAGGGGTTCTTCAGTGAATACTGGAAGAGAGCATGGGGAAAGGGTGCAGCAGGAGAGGGAATGGAGAGCAGAGAGAGATTGTGGGCCACACCTGTGGCATCTTCTCAGTGGTACACAAGACAGACCCAGTTCCTTCATCTAAGGAGCCTGTTTCAGGTGTACAAGACCAATTCCTGCCCACAGGGAGCTCAAGTTCAGAAGTCAGGACAGCGGATGGCTCAGGGCCACCAAAAGTGCCAAGAGTCAAGGAAGGATCATCCTCTAGAGCCTAGGAAGAACAAGGTTTGTCAGAACCTTGACTTCAGACTTGAGCTCCAGAACAAATGTTTGTAGTTTCAACTTACCCAGTGTATGGCACTCTGCCACACCAATCCTGGAATCTAGTACAGTGGGCTGACCTTTTTCCATTCAACTCCATTTCCTTAACATCTACCATCAGGAGGATGGGCAACAACCGTCATAGACACAGGCATTTGTATGAGTTTGGGGGAGTTTCATTCAGCCACATCAGACCCTCCCAATTCTAAGATGCTCTGATGCCCTTTTCTCTAAACTGCCTTCCCACCTTGTTCTCCCAGAAACTCAACTTCGTCACCTTGTCATGCAGAACCATCTAAGCCCTGTGTCACCTTCCTCATGGGGGTCCCCTAGGCCACCACAAGTCCACTGTCCTGCCCTGCAGTGATCACTTACTATAGGACTCTCCTTCAGTAACAAGAGACACGCAGATGTCTGGGCTTTGTTCCCCTCCCCACTGCCCTACTCTCTTCCCCATAAGCCTTGGCAGGAAGAAGAAAGCAATGGAGGGATTTCTTTTCATACTCATTCAGATTATTTCTTCCTTCTTAGAAACAGAGAGTTGCAGCCGCTTCTGATTCCACATGACATCTCTTTTTACCAGAAATCCTGCAAAGATCATCATCCACTCACAGTGTATGGGGTCATGTCTGCTCTTTGATTAGCTTTGGTGGCTCTTTACCCAAGTGGACCCACTGCCATGGCTTAGTGGTTTCCAATGGCCACAGAGAGGTGGATACCAGCTCCTGCTGGAGGATCTCCCTCCCCATCCACAGACATATTGATAATCAGAGCCAAAGGATGTATTGGGGGACCTCAGAGGCCATCTAGTGAGATCACTAAACAGCCAGAACCTGAGTTCCTTTTTTAGGCCGGCCAACAGCTGTTGGACCTGTGAAGAGGCAAGTGGGCATTGCTTACAAAGCACAGTGCTCAAAAGCGCTTGTCTCCCTGCTTGCTGAGAACTCCTGCAAATCCCTACTGTTTAACCTGTATCTCCATGGGGTTCCAGCTAGAATGGACATACCCTCCCTCAAAGGTAGGGTATTTTAGCATTTGACAATATTCATTATAAGAATTATATCTTCTACCTTTAGATTTACAGAGTACTTTCCCATAGGCCTCATCTAGATGGTCATCTGGGAACATCTGGCAATGTCTAGAAACATTTTTCATTGTCACAGTGGGTTGCAAATGGCATCTAGTGGGTAGAAACCAGAGAGGCTACTAAACATGCTACAAAGTGCAGGACAACAAAGAGTTATCTCGAGCAAAAATTTTGGTAGTGCTATAGTCAACAAACATGGCCTTAGATCACATGACTTAATCTTCAGCCTTCAAAGGCAGAACTTTCCAACTCAGGGGGCCAGAGGAACAATTGGGTTGCACGTGTGAGGTCCTCCGCAGCACCTTGAGGCAGAAAGCCAGGGCTTGGCTGAGCCTCCAAGGCCCAGCTGCCTCTGCTTCTTGCCACCTCCTCAAGGGCTCTTGCCAAAGTTGCTAGAGCTGAGCATCATGGAGCTTAGCTAGCTTTCTTTTAAAGTTTACCAGTGGGCAAAAGTATCCCTGTTATAAATGTAACCAAATGAGACTCAGGAAACTTTTCACTTTCGAAATCACACGATTTGATGCTGACTTCAGGCCCAGAAATATTAAAGCAGATTTTTTTTATGCTTCCTGTATAATGTAGAGAATTGATGGCTATTATTATTTTATGAATGAAGAAACTTTCAGACAGATTAATTTTCCTGAGTCACTTAACCAGTGAGTAGAACTGGATCCAAATGCAGGCTTATCCTGTTCTAAAGCTCTTGACCCTTTCCTATCATATAACACCCTCCTTCCACAACTCTCTCCTCTAGGTAGGTGATGGATCTTATTCTTCTTGTGGTTGAGTTCAGCGCATCACCTGGTACACAATAAGCACTCAATAAATGTTTGTAAATTGAACAGCACCATCACCCCTTCCATCCCTGACTCAGGTAAAGCTAGCGATTGAACCCATCCATCCCCTTACCAGCTCTCGGTGGCACCAAGCCTTCCCCTTCCTCTCCTTTGATGCATCAGTCATGTCCCACCTCTTTCATGACAGCTCCTGATCATTACTTGTTTCCTACTCTACCTAAAGCACTTAAGCAAGTAAGAGAGCAGATATGATTGAAATAGCATGAGGCTACATGCCAGGAGATCTCTTTGGACTTCTGTTTCTTTCTGTCTTTTTCTTTCCTATAATGTTAAAGTTGAAATTATTACAGATTTCTCTCAATTTATAATGGATCTATCCCTTGATGGACCCATTGTAAACTTAAAACATTATAAGTCAAAAATTGTATTTAATCCACTAACCTCCTAGCTTAGCACCACAGAACCCTGTAGCACACCAGTCATTCCCACTTGTGATACTGTGCTCAGTGGGAACCGGGGTGACTGCTGCCCAGCATTGTACCTGTCATACCACACATGTATCACCGGCCTGCAGAAAGATCAAAATTCAAGTCTGATTTCTACCAAACGCATATCACTGTCACATGATCGTAAAGTCTAAAATTGCAAGAAGAGCCATCATAAGTTAGACTATCTATTGGTAAGACCCCTTCTGTGATGGGCTGAACAATGACTTTCCCACAGATGTTCTTGTCCTAATCCCTGGCAAACCCTAGATGGCAAAGGGGATTTCACAGATGTGATTTGACTGGGGCGGGGATGTAGCTCAGTGGTTCTGGCGCCTGCCGCGCAAGCGCAAGGTTCTGAGTTCGATCCCCGGTACCAAAAAAAAAAAAAAAGATTTGACTGAAGCTCTTGCAACAAGGTTATTCTGTATTATTCTAGTAAGCTCAATGTAGTCACAAGGTCCTTAGGAGAGGGAGGTAGGACAGTGGAAGCAGAGGCTGAAGAGATGCGAGGAGGAAGTCTTGACATGATGCTGGCTTCTAGACGCTGGAAAAGGCAGGACAATGGGTTCTCCCTTAGAGTCTTCAGAAAAAAGGATGCCCTGCTGGCCCACTGTAGACTTTTGACCTTCAGAACTGTGTGATTTGTGTAATTTTAAATACTGCATTTGTGGTAATTTATTACAGTAGCAACAGCAAACAAATAGATCTTGTAATTTCTGAATAATTAGGCTCTGTACAGCTCTTAACTTTAAACTAGACTGACCTGGGATCCTGTCCCAGCTTTGCCACCAACAGCTGTGCAGCTTTTGGTGAGTCACTTAACCTCTTTTGGTCACAGTTTATGTCTAGATGGAAATAATGATATCTACTTGGGGACCAATAATTCTGGCAATATTGTGGATCTGGTGACCTAAACTGTCTTGTAATGAAATACCCGGAAATGCTAAATGTAATCACGTAATCTTTTAAATGGTAAATGAGCTTATAAGACAGAGAAAGCCACAGGAGCCAAAACTGGAGGAAAAAGAGAAAAACAGAAATTGGACCACTTAGCACATGGGCTATTCCCAGAGTCCCTATCCCACCTTAGTCCCTGCTTAAGCACCCCAAATAAGCCTGGGATCCATGGGAAATCTGCTATTGGAATTGAAACCTCCAAAATCCATGACCCCCCAAAAGGCTACCACCTTAGTAAAATTGGAACCAAAGGAAAAAACCCTCTGGCTAGCACAGGGTGATGGGAAGGAAGCTTTGGGGATTTCTGTTTCTTTTTCTGTTTTCTTCCTCTGTTGAGAATCTAATTTGTATAGACTAGTGGTTCTCAAGTAGGGGCAGTTGTGCCCATCAAGGGGTGATCGGCAGTGTCTGGAGATGTTTTTGGTTGTCGGCACTGGAGGGAAAGGTGCCACTGGGATCTGGGGGGTGAGGCCAAGAGGATGCTGCCTATTAAACCCCCTGCACACACAGGTCAGTGCCTCACACCAAAGAATTACCTCACTCAATATGTCAATAATGCCAGTGTTGAGAAATCGATCTAATGATGGGATCTGTGTGGGGAGAAAAAGTCTTCTCTGGGAATTAGCAACCATAACTTTTCTGTCCCATGGATTTGGAATTTATTTTTATTCTGCTCCCACGGTTTTGGAGCTCTAAACTAATGAATTAACAACAACAAAGCAGCAAGGACTCTGGGGCCAGTTTTACCCAATGACAAAGGCAATCACCCCTCTGGAGGGACACATCTTCTACTCAGTTGATTCAGGACTCTCACATGCAAAGCCTTGCTGAAGATGAACCCATAATCCAAAATTACAAAATGCACAGATAATCCACTTTGTAAAGGTTGACAGATAAATGAGACAATATCAATCCTCAAGAAATTCAGATTTAAAGGACTCTAGGCACGACTCTGTGAATATACCCAAATCCACTAAATTGTACTCTTTAAAAGGGTGAATTTTAGGGTGTGTGAATTACATCTCAATAAAGCTCTTAAAACCACCATAGGATAGATACCATAATATTACATATGTTTAAAGTGATTAAAGTCACATTCTTATCCTTGTGAGCTTATTCAAGAATTAGAGAAATGAAAAAGGATAAGAAAGAAAAACAAACAAACAAAAGAATTAGAGAAAATATATAACTGACATAAATAAGCACTCACTAAGTAGTATTTATTATGATCATCCCAGTGATTATTAATTTATCCTCATTTGTGCATTTCTCAAACCCCTTATCATCTATCAAAACATATCAGTGCTGTGTCCCATTCTACTAGAGCCCTAAAACTGTATTCCCTTAATTCCAGGATGCCATCAATTGTAACACTCCTCATCAATTCAATAAAAATTTTTTAATAAAAACAATCTATCAAAGGTACTTATCTATTGTAAGTTGCACTCTGATTTTAGAAATATGAAAATGAGAAAAATACATTTGAATTATGTTACCTGATAAAATTATGTGTGGTAATGTGATCATGGGTGCTGCTGAGGAGCTGATGAGGTTTTATGACTAAATCCTGGATCATGTGGGGCTGGAACTTCTGTCCAGGCTGGCAGCTAGACATGGTGATGCTAGAAGCTAGAGTATGAGATTAGCCTCCCAGCCATGCCCACTTGACCCAAGGCAGCAGAGCCAAAGAAGTCTGAAGGAGGAAAACAAGCATAGCTACAGGCCCAGTGACAGGACGTTATTTTTGTATATGGGCATTGCTTGGTCCAGTGCTGCATCTTCTTATCAAGATCCAAATATTTCTCAGGATTTTGCTATCATCACCCTGTCTGGGGTCTTCTGGTGCCTCAATTTTTCCAAGCTATAAAATAGAAATAGAAGACCATGACTATTCTTCAATGGGTCATGATAAGGAAAGGCACATTTGGCTCAAAGTAAATGTGGACCAGGTTGATGAACAACTAGGCCCAAGGGAGGACTCTTGCTGCATGGAAGACAACAAAGATCCCCCCTGTGCCAGCCACCAGGATTAGGAAGGAGCCTCACATGTCTACCACCGCCCCAGTATGTGCAATGGCTGAGTGTGAGAGACAAGCCACACTCACATGCAACAAGTTATCTGAAGCGGGCTCATTCCTTACAGATGGGCAACAAGACACAAAAATATAGAAGCTCCATTGTGCACCAAGTTCTCACAGCTCAAGAAACCTGCACAGGGCAGGTTGGGGGCTTCACTGTCTGCGTCTCAGTTGGACCCCAGTCAAGGGACTCTAAAAGGCAGCCCTGCCTCAGTTATGCCCCTCTGAGTCCCAGGACTCATTGGGCTAAAGCTCTGAAGGAGGAGGCTCTGCTTCCAGCAGACAGAGAAATGAGTGTGCAGTTCCTCCTTTCTCAGGAGGTTGCATGGCTGTTCTTGAGAATAACAAGCCAGAAACAGGGGAGAACCAATTAGTCCAAGGTCACCCAGAGAACAGTCCTGCTATGAGAAGGAATCAAAGTATGCAAAAGAGCATTGTGGTTAGGGACAGAGCCCAGCCAGGAGATTTCAAGGCCCCTGTTATCAGCCAAGGCTACAAGGCTGGGACCTGCAGGGCAGGCAGAGGGAGCAAAAGAAAAGAGGGATGGAGGCCCAGAGGGAGGAGCTTGCAGGTCCCAATGTGTGGCTGGTTCAGTCCACACTGGAAGACCCTCTAGGGGTGGTAGTTTAACAATGGAACTTAATGGTGTATGGCATAAAGCACCATCGCAGAAGGAAGTTCGTCCCCCTTGGCCCAGCATGATGGAGCAGGAGAGGCTGGACCATCCTGACATGCAGCCTTATATATATATGCCATATATATGCCAGCGTGCTCAGACTTCAGCATCATGTGTATCACCTGTGGAGCCTGTTCAAAGGCAGAGTCGGATTCCCCAGGTATGTGGTGGCCCCTGAGGTTGTGCATTTCTAACAAACTCCAGGGTTCGGCTCCTGCTATTGCTGCTGAGGTACAGCAACTGAAATTTAGTAACGACAACATAGGAGGTATGAACCAACGTTTATTCATTTAATCAGGCAGTGAACAAATATTTATTGAGGACTTAGCTATAGACTAGGCAATGTTCTAGGTACTAGAGATACCAAATTGAATTTTAAAAAGAACCTAGAGTTTGAATGCTAAATGAATGAACATTATGATCAAACTAATTAACTAGTGGTAGAAGCTTGTGACTTCCCACAATGTATGAAAATATAACAAAACAATTTCTCCTGTGACAATTTACTTTGCAAATCCCAATATCTGTGAACGAACGAAGAAAGCGGGAAGGGATGGGAGGAGAGAGGACACCCTAAGGCCACCAGCAAACAGTGTGCCACCGGACTTGTTCTTTAATCTCTCTGGCCTTCAGGCTCTTCATCAAACAAAGGAGGAACCTATTCCAACTTTATCTCATCCCTGTGATACATGGCAGCTGCTGTCATTTTACCGTCACTTCCCAAAGAGTGAAAGCTCGGCTGCTTGGGCCTATGTCTCCCTGTGGTCCCCCACCCATCCCACTCCATCCCCAGTCACCTCGGCTCCCGGTGCCACAAGGCTACCTTGATGAGCTGTGCAGCTTACTGTGAAATGCGCTGCATTTTCTCCCCAGCTGCCTCCTGATTGCGGTATTTACTTTTAATCTCCCGTGCCTCGATGCCCGATAAAAACTTTGTCATATTAGATGGTGACAGATGGGAGAGAGAAGGGGGGGCACCCCTGCGCATGAGCATCCTGGCGGCTCAACAATCCTTCACCACGCCAATTACGTCCTTCAGCGCTCCCCGGCGTGGGCACCCATGTCAGCGCACAGGGAAATGGAAAAGCATAAATAAAGACAAAACCAGGCTTGGCGAGGCTTTAATCTGCAGAATAACATTTCTCATTTGTGTGAAATATCACTGGATTCTCTCCCTCTGCTCCGGGGGCACACATGAGTGCACACGCACCCCTGGAGGGATGCTGGGGTTCCCGGGAGCCCGCGGGCGAAGTTAACTGCGCTTGCTTGGCCGGCGCTGGGTTAACCCATCCCTCGTCCCTACCTGGGCTGTCAGGGACGGTTCCTTCTCCACAGGGATGGGAGAAGAGAACTGACAAATAGAGGGATGCGAATGGTTAAGAAGTTATCAGATAGATACGAGGGAGAAGGGAGGCCGGTGGTCAGGGATTGCTTCGGCTCTCCCAGTGATAGAATAATTATCTCATAATAACACGTGCTTGGTGCTTAACACTTTCCCAGGCCCTTTCTTTCACAAGCTTTGCCTTTGGGGTCCTCAACAACTCTGCAAAGCAATTAAAAGCACACCCTTGTGTGTCAACACACAATTTGGATTTTCAAAATCTCTCCATTCCCTCTCCCTTTACGGTTGGGGTGGTTGAGTGTATTAGTACCGTATTGAAGTGCCACCAAGGGGGTGGCTTTAAACATCAGACATTTACTCTCTTGGACTTCTGGAGGCCACAAGTCTGAAGCCCAGGTGTAGGCAGGGCTGCACCCTCTGGAAGCTCTAGGGGAGCAAACCTTTCCTGCCTCACCCACCTTCCGGTGGCCTCAGGCAGACCAAGGCTCTTAGCAGCCTAAACTCCGATTTTTTCCTTCCTCTTCAATGACCTCTCTGTGTATCTGTGTCCAAATTTCCCTCTGCTTATGAGGATACTGCCCTAACTTGATACATCTGCAGGGGTTAGGACCTAAATATACCTTTAGTGTAGACACGACTCAACCCATAAAATAGAGAAAGAGTGATTTAAAAGCATGTTTTGAAATCAGAGTTGTGCTTGAACCCCAGCCCTAAGATCAACTGGGGCATCTTCTGGAGGAGGGAGGGAGGAGGAGTGAGCTCCCCAGGTCACTAATTCCTGTGCATGCACTGGAGCCCCTGCCAGTCTGCCTATTTTAGCACACACATGCACAGGATCACAGAGGAAGAAAGAACCCGGAGCTTTGGAAGGGGAGCTCACAAGGTCCGCTCGACAAAGGCAGAGGCTTGTGTCAGAGAGGCCCAGTGAGGGGAGCTACAGAGGTAGGGGCTGAAAGCTCTTTTAGAATAGTTAGGAATCCCCAGACAAGGAAATGACCCAGAGCCCAGTGAACTGTGACAGTCATGGCTGTCACTTGATGTAGAACCGGATGGTAGACAGCCAGACCAGGAAACTGAAAATAAATACAGGGCTGGGGATATAACTCAGAGCTACAGCACTTGTTTAGCATGTACAGGCCCTGGCTTCCATTCCCAGCCCTGAGAAAAAGAAAAGATTAAAAAAAGAAGGCCGGGGATTTAGCTCAGTGGCTCCACGCTTGCCTCACAAGCACAAGGTCCTCAGTTCGATCCCCGGTAGGGCAGGGTGTTAAATACAATTCCAACCACTGCTCGCCACAGACTTCAGCAACACCGTAGCATGGTGAGGTTGGTGGTCAACTCCACACCTCTGGGTTCCAGTGAAACCGCGCTGACTGGACGCCGGCTGAGGGAAAAGGGCAAGGTCTCTGAGGCCTGACCACTGCACAGAGGCAGGGAACAGGAGAGTAGAAGCAGAAAGAGCCTAAGGGAGACAGCCAGGAAGCTGAATTCCGACTCTAGCTCTGACTGAAGGGCATGCAGAGGGTGAGGGTTACCCCCAAATTATGGAGTGGGCCCCGGGATGTAATAGCCCTCCTGGTTGGAGGGTGGGGCATGGAGGCTGGTGGAAAGCACTACAACCAGATTCTCATGCCAGGCAGTCTCATCTTTTAAAACATGGAGGTGAAATCCACATGACTTAAGAGCAGCTATTGGAAAGTTCACAATCGAATGGCGCATCGGCTCTATCTGGTTGCAAACATTTTCATCAGCTCAAAAGTGACACAGTGCTCCCTAGGTGGTTTTCCTGGCTGGAAAACACTAACTTGATTTCTGTCTTATGAAGTTGCCTATTCTGGATAGTTCATATAAATGGAATCATACAGCTGGTGAGCTTTCAGGTCAGGCTTCTGCCTCTCAGCATTTTGAGCTTCATCCACACTGTGGCATTGTGAGAACTTCATTTCTTTTTGTGGCTGAGTACTATTCCACTGCACGACTATATCACATGAGTTTCTCCATCCACTCACGGGCATTTGACAGTCATGTGGGTTGTTTGCACCATTTGGTTATTATGCATACAATGCTATTCTGATGGGACATTTGTTAAAGTAGCTGCTCTTTTCAGCCAAGTGGAAGTTGAAAGGAAACCCATTCTCTCTCCATCTCTCCATCTTCTTCTCTCATTCATTCACTTATTCCACAGCTATTTCTGAGAACCCCAAACATCGGCTCCACTAAAGAGGAAGCTGTAGGATCCTGAACAGCGTGGCTGCAGCTACTTACAGGCCAGCCTCAAGCCATAGGCCCTACCCGAGCCTGAGGGGGCACCTTCGCTTATGGCCTTCAGAGCAGAGAGATGATGGTGGAAACATGAGTGGGGGCTTCCCAAATGTGGAAATGGCAGGCTCAGGAGGCACAGAGCCCTGGGGAACCTGTGAAGGCCTAGCTGCTTACCTTGGGTCTCCTCTGTGAGGACAGATAGCCTGTCACCCCAGGGGGCTCCCGAGAGTCTCTTGGCTTTGCTCTTTGATCCATGGGGACGGTGAGGCCTTCACTTGTTCAGGTCCCCAGGTTGGGGGCAATAGTTTGGGCTCCTCTTTGTTCTCCACATCCGAGCACCTGGTACCTGTCTGAGGCCAAGGGATGAGGTGGGAGCCCCAGAGCGGGGCACGTCCCAAGGTGGCAAGACCCCAAGTGAGAGAAGGAGCTGGAAAGAGTTGGGGTGACCCCACAGTGTTATATTAATTACTTGCATTTCTATGTTTAAACTGCCCACAGTTTATTCTCGTGTAGGCTGAGGTATTCTGAAATAATCCTTTCCTGCTTTCATAAGGCCCTGCCTTAAAATCCACCCTCAGGCTTGGTGTTGAGCCTACGTCTGTAGGACTCAGATAAACAACACCCACCCGCACAGTGTTCTCCAGACGGGGTCAGTAGGATGAGCCAGTGACAGCAAGACCCTGGAATATTGTTCAGACACAGATTCCTGGACATCCCTTGGAAAAGGGCTCTTTCCCAAAGGCCTCGTTGGTTCCATCTGCTGACTTGACCTGGATACTGAGCCTGAATCGATCACCGTGAGTGGGAATGTGGTGCTCTGCCAGCCATGCCAAATGGGAGACTAGGGGGCGATTTCCTGAGGAGAATCCGGTGCTGCTGGTGGAGAAAGGGGAGAGTAGATGTGGGGAGTGGGGGTGAAAGTGACAGAGGTTGGCCATTCACTGCATCATCAAAGCAGAGCTGCAGGAGCCCTGCCTGTTCACTGTCCCTCTGAAGACAGCTCTGGAGCTGACATGGTGCCAGCGCTGGGGAGCTCCTTGGCCACTGAAGAGCTAGCATGGGAAAGCTAGGTGTGTGTGTCCCCAGGGGAGAGCTAGGCCACGTGGCCCCATGAATGGAAGTTCTGAGGGGTGGATTTTGAGCCTCTGGAAGAGCCTTCCCAATAGCAGTGTCCACCAATGTGGGACACGCTACATCCTAAGCAGGGCACTTATCATTCAGAGTGAGGGGGAGGGACATAAACCAGGTGTACAGGCAGCTGATATCACAGGTAAAGGGCTGGGAAGGAAGAGGGGCCCAGCTAGTTCTCCAGAGCTGCTGTGATGAATTCCCACAACTTAGTAGTGTACAACAGACAACATATCTCACAGTTCTGGAAGTCAGACATCCAATCAGAGTCACCAGGCTGGAATGGAAGCATCAGCAGGCTGTGCTCCTTCTGGAGGTTTAAGAAGAGATCATTGCCCTTTTTCCAGCTTCTAGGGGCCACCTGATTCCTTGGCCTGTGCCCTTCCTCCATCTTCAAAGCCAGCAATGGTGGGTCCAGTCCTACTTTGACTCCTCTTCCACCTCTCTCTTCCACCTTTAAGGACTTGTGATTATATGAGGCCACCCAGATACCCGAGGAGAATCTTCCCGTGTGAAACTCTGAGACAAGGAAACTTAATTCCACCTGCAATCAAAACTCTTTTACCATGGACACTTTGGGGCCACTAGTCTGCCTCCTCAGGACTTTCCCAGTCCCTTTCCAGCGAGAGAACCAATGGCCCTATGACTGATGGGATCATGAGTCTTCTCAAACAGGGCACACGTGTGGACACAACAGAGCACCTTCAGATGCCCCAAGGACGTGTGTGTGTGTGACTGTTTGCTTCCAAACCAGAAGGCAGGTCACAGTGTAATTACCTCTTGTCTATTAGCAGCAATTACACTGGAATTGGTAGGAGGTCTACAATTACTGTGGACTTCACCTCCTTCTCAGCAAATTCTATTAAGTGTCTGTGTAACTAAGATGTCATAAGAGGGCACTTGAAATTACAGTGTTACCTGCACTAGATACATCCTGCTGTGTTCTGGAGAGATGGAGCAGCAGGTACACAATGGAGGTGGAGGTGGGATGTCTCTTTCTCTTGCATCTTTATGGCATGTTGGGGGTTCCTGTAAATCTGGAGCATTCTAGACTTTGGCAGAGTGGAAAAGTGGTGATAGCTAATAACAGTAGCTATTGATGGCTCTTTCCTGGGTGACGGGCATGGAGCTGGACCCTTATACACTGCAGAGCCAGGTTCCTAGGTGACACCCATTCCCTCATGGCCTCCCAGGCTACTAGGAGGGAGTGATTCCTATCCTGGATCCCTGTTCCAAGGACAGAGGGATTGAGACCTACAGGAATGGGGCTAAAAGGGCAAGCAGGAATGGGAACAAGGTTCAGGCTTCAGCCTGCTAGAACCATCCCAAGCCAGCCTTGAGTCTTTGGTGAAGGGTGGCATAAGGACAGCTCTGAGCAACAAAATGGCAAGAAAGAGATTTGGTTTTCTACAGCATGAACTCTGGCACAGAAGGGTGAGGCTGTGTGGGCAGAAGGCAGACCTAGGATCCACATCAAAGAGGACATCATTGAAGAGGTGAGTGGTGACATCATGTATCCTTTGGACAGATCTTCTGTGGACGGTGAGATCAAGAATCAGTACTTTTTTTGAAAAGAGCCAGGTAGCAAATATTTTAGGCTTTGTGAGACAGAAGTGTTCTGTCATACCCACTCAAATCTGCTATTGAAAAAGTCCTAGGCAATATGTAACTAAATGTACAGCTCTGTTTCAATAAAATTTTAGTTATAAAAGCAGGCCGTGGTCCAGATTTTCCCATAGGCCACAGTTTGCCAACTCCTGGCCTAGACAGTGGATTAGAAGACCATATGTACCCCATGTTCCTGACACTCAGGACTCCCATGCACTGCTCTTTTATTCATTGGCTTATTTAAACGTATTGTTGAACTGGATCAAACAGCAACTTATCATATTAACATAATCTTTTTGGTTTACAGAGCTATTTCATATAAATGATTCCACATGCTCCTCACACAATTCGGGAACATAATAGGTCAGAGAAGTTAAATGACTTGCTTAAGTTTGCACTGCTACTGTGTATGTGAGATTCTGTTTGATGCCAATTTTGCCAAGGTTCATATTTATTTCCAAGCTCCACGTTTTCATTTCATTCATAAGAAAATGTGAAGGTTGATTGGAGAGTTTATTCTTGGAGGATGTACTGGTATGCTTGGGATAGTACAGCAGGAACTCCTACCAGGTTCCAACTTCCAGAGAGCTGGCTAGGAAACAGCAGAATAGCGCAGGCATGGAGCTGGGTCTCACAAAAGGCACAACCTTTGGATTGTGCACTGGCCTCATCTCTCCCTCCGTGGCAAGCAGAAAGAATGATTCTTCTCCCATGAAGATGCTGGCTGTACCCAGAAATGCAGGTCCTGGCACCTGGCACCAAAAGGTTCATCCATAAAAATAATGCTGACGTGGATAAGGCTAAAGGAAAACAGATTTGAAGGAGCATTTGCAGGAAGGGGAATGAGAACTATTTCCTAGAGTTGTAGGTACACGGGAAGCCTGGCTCTCTAAGCCCAAGCTCAAGATAGTGTTGTTAAGATAGTCTGTCCCAGTGTTAGGAATGAGGAGGTCGACCAGAACCCTGTCAGCATGGGGCCCTCAGTGCAGGTTTCTTTCCTCTGCAAAGAGGGTAGAGGGTTGGCTCTTCCAATGATCGGAGGTGGTATGTGTGCAGGGAGGCTGGCCTCTGGAATCACACAAGATAAACCTGCACAGCAAAGACTGTCTCATGACCCATGTGGACCTTGAACATCTACTGGCCAGTCATGTATGTGAGAAACCTGATTTGAGGAATCTTGAGTCTGGACCAACCCCCTTTTTATATGTAAGCACAAAGCAATTTTTGCAAAGTTTTAGTATCACCAAACTTTCCAATAATTCAATCATTATAAATCAAGGTGAAACTGGATTTTGTATTGTTCAGGACTTTGACAAGAACTGTTCACCATTTCAGAAAATGAAATCATTTATGGTACTAGGCACATTTGGCCATATGTATGAGCCTACATGTGTAGCTACCAGGTTCACAGGGAATTGGCTAATAGGTGGAAGCCTCCAACTCCTTTAAAATACTTTAAATTTATATTTTTAAAGAACTTATAGGCTCATAAGAAGGTGCAAAATTAGAGCATTACCATGGACCCATCACCCAGCTTCCCTTCATCTTACACAGCTGTAGTTCATTGTTAAAATAAGAAAATTATAATGATCTACAGACTTCATTCAGCTTTCATCAACCCTGTCCTCCTTTACATCTTCTAATGTCCCTGCATTTGATCATCTATAGATTAAAATATATATTGTGTTGTTATTGATTTCTTGTACTTTGTTTTTCCTTATATTATACTTAAAGCCATTATCTTTTAAATATGTTACTTTTATTCTTTTTCTGGTTTATATTATACTTTGGAGCTGTAACATTATTTTTAAATTATGAATTTATGTAGGTTCAGTTATTATGGATTTTATTTTAGAGTGGAAAAAGAAGCACTGAAATATTTGTTCAGCGGGTAACAAATCATAATTATTTAGATAGAGTTGTAAGTGCATAACAGATAATAACTGACTTAGTCTAAGACTCACTAGGTGCTTACTTAATTACAATTTCCTATGAATTGGATATTATAATCCCTATTTCATGAATGAGAATACCAAGACTCAAGCAGGTATGTGGTTTATTCAAGATCCTGCAGCGAGTGTTAAGTGATAGAGCCAGGTACCTCCTGAGTCTGCAAAACCAAGCATGAGCCCTGGATGTTTCCAAAGCACTTTCATTACCTCTCCTGATAATGCTGCCATTGTTATAGTGACAGTCACATCCACTAATTTAATCCTGACTCTGTGTCAGATAGAGAGCCCTGTGTATTACATAGGTTATCTGACATTCAACAGTCCTATGAGGAAATAATTTCTTATCCTCTTCCTAAAATCAAGATGCTGAGACTACAGAGGTTAAGTAACTTGCCCATATTTCCTCAACAAGAAGTGACAGAGTGAGGATTCCAACCAGGTGGTCCTGCTTCTAAGCCCAGGTCTCCATGCAGGCTCCATGCTGCCTCTTCAGTTTTGAGCTATCTTTCTGAGTTCTGGGTTTGAGTAGTGTTTCTTATCAGGCTTGCCCTTAGCCCATTCAATAGGGTCTCTGTCCTGGGTCTCTGCTGTCACTCTTCTCTGGCTGTGCTTCTCCCGTGGGACAAGGAATCCTGGAGCCCACTCTGTGCCCTCCGTGTTAACCATACTCTGCGATCTGAGAACTCCCTGTGCACTTGACAGCCAGCACCTTCCAGTGTTGGTGTGGGCCTCTCTCCAGGGTCTACTCTTGGGGGGATGGGCAAAGCTGACCCCAGGTCTGATACAGGCCATTGAGGCAGCCATTTGGGAAGGAGAGTCCAGGCTTAGGGACTGGGGTACCAGTGGGAAGAGGAGTGGGAATGCTGCAGGTTTGGGCCCCGTGCACTCTTGTCCTTGGCCACACCTGAGGGCTGGGCTGGGCCCTTGACCTCCAGTTGTGTCGCATCACCAGAGTGCTGATGAGCACTCTGACTTCAACTCGTCTTGGCTGCTGCCTTGGCAGAGCCTTGGCAGAGCACTGAGTCCCCTAGGAGCACACTGAACCAATACCATGCCCAGACCTTGCTGCTTTAGTCCTGAGCTTCTCTCCTATTCATTCGCAGGGGTAGGGAGAAGGGAATCTCTGATTGCCCCCAGGGCCCTGGTCCCAACATATGGGTCTGGATGGAGACCTCTGAGGCCAGCCCCCCACCCCTCCCAGGGCCTGCCCACTGCCCTGCAGGCAAGAGGGGAGGTGAGGGCACAGCCTAACTGGATCCACGAACAATGCGAAATGCAAAGTGGCACAGGAGGGGCACTCAGAAAGATTATCTCCCAGTTTGAACTTGTTAATGAAAGAAATAAATTAACCAAGCTCATTTTTCAGGGAATTCTTGTGTAAACTGGAAATTTTCCAGTCTGTGAGCCCTGTGCCAGGCCCTCCCATAAATCACAGCAAGTAGGCTGTCGTTTCCACGAAGGGACGGAGAGGAGGGGGAGCGCACCAAGAGAGGGGACACCACCCACCAGCCAGGGTGGTACTCCTGGCACCTTCTCCCTCTGTGAATCACAGGGGAAAGAGCAGCCACAGCCAGAGAGCACTGCCAGTAAAGAGGGCCACACATGTCCTCAGCACCCCAGCCCCCCATGCTCCCAACCTGGAAGCAGCCCCCCGAACCAGGTCATTTTTTAATTGAATACAGTATTAATTACTGTGTGCACCATTAACGGTTTGTGGGATTTGACTAATTAATGTAATAGTTTTTGAGTCACGCTCATTAAATATGAAAATTACGCTGGTGAAAGGTATTGGTTTCATTATCAATCTTGTAGAGACAGGATGGGGGGCGGGAATCAGCTGAGGGACAGACCCCTGCCTGTCTGTTAGGGGCTCCACACTCAAGGGAAGCCCTCAGTGGGCTGGGAGGAGGGAAAGGAACTGGGCCTCAGGAAAGTTGGGAGCAAACTTCCCTTGGATGTGACCCAGAGGCCATACTAATTCTGAAAACTAGGTCCCCATGTTCCCTTGTGGCTTTGCCCAGGTAGGAGCCTATCTTAGACAACTGATTCATTGATGTGTTGATTGCTGGATGGATCAACTCGGGTATGGTGCAGCAGACACTGTTGGTGGGCCACCTAACACAACGCCCATTTCCAGCCCGCGAATTCCTAGCTGGCTGCTACCCTGCAGGCTGGGAACAGGAAATGCTTCTATTCCCAATATCATGTTTTGACTGGGGGCTGCTAGAACAAAATGCCTTATCCTGGGTGGCTGTCTCACAACCAGAGGCTGAGAAGGCCAAGATCAAGGTGGGAGCAGAATCAGTGCCTAGTGACAGCCCTATTGCTTAGAAGGCCACTTTCTCACTGGAACCTCACATGGTAGAAGGGGGAAAAAGGATCTCCCTGAGCCCTCTTTTCTAGGGCTGATAATCCCATTTATAAAGGCTCCACTCTTACAAGCAAATCAGCTCCTGAGGCTCCGCATCCAAATATTATCATGTCTCAGACAAGAATTTCAACGTATGGATTTGGGGAGGACGTGAACATTCCGCCCTCACACCAGTCTCCCAAGAGGCTGACGTGGTCATGTGACACTATTGTGCCCAATAGGATACTATATTAGGGAAGTAGGATCAAAGGGACAGATGCTGGTGACACTGTCCCTTTCCTCTCTTTCCTTCTGTGTGGAGTGATGGCAGCTGATTTTGAACATACAGGAAAAGACACAGAAATATACAAGAGACACAGAGATGGTGGACCTGATGATGCTAGGCATGAGCCATGGAAGATTTAAAAATATCCATCATTCAAGGCAGCAAAATACAGTGCCAGCTGAGTGGCCTCAAAGCATAGCTGTGGACAGAGCCTTCTGGTTACTTAGGGGTGGATCCCTTCTGACCAGGCAGTGCCATGACAGCTGGTTACCAAGTCATTAGATGATCACCTCTGGGCCAGGCAGCTGAGTCAGTTGTTCAGGGGAAGCACTGGTGGGCTGTCCAGGAAGTTACCATGGTCATTGGGCAGGGATCTGACTTGGGCTCAGAAGGATGGGTGGGATTTCCAAGGCAGGACAGGGGAGGGAATGAGGGGACAGTGCCTTCCTACGTGGTAAGGAAGGAGCAGCGGGCAAGGCTGGAGGTGGAAAGGAATCCACTGCATGGAATAAAAATAACCCCAGTAGGGCAGAGAGAAGGAAGAGGGTACAGGGTCTCTACTCTCTGCTGCACCCCATTCCAGTCCTTGTGGGTCTTCCTGCACTGTTCCAATTAATTTATAGAAATACAAAGCTCAGTGGCTGCCAAGTGGCTGCTGTCTCTCATCTCTGTGTCCTTCCTGCTCGGCACAGCAGTTGACACATGTATAGATGGCATTGGGTGAATGGTGACAGAATAAATAGACATAAATTAGGGCAGCAGAAATGACAACAATAATTATCATGAGCGAGAGCCTGTGATGTGCCAGGCACTGTACTGCATCAATTTTCCCCAGTGGATGTAGGCTCCAAGTCTACATATTGCCAAGCTCTGAAATCTCAGGTGAGCTAAGTGACCCCTTCGGGCAAGTGTCTTCAACGGCAGAATGGTGAGAGCAACAAACTCTTCAGCTCGCTTACTGTGATGAGTAATAATTGCACCACCGATAAGGACTAATATTTATTGAGCGTGTGCTGCATGTCAGGTACTGTGCTAAATGGTTAAGGGTCATTATCTAATTATTCCTTGTCATGGCTTGTGTTTAAATGTCCCTCCCAAAGCCTCATGCAGTCATAGGTGGGGCTTTTTCAGAGGTGGCTGGATCTAGCAGTTGTGACACTGGGATTAATTCATGGTGCAATGCTAGGATCAAGGGCTCTAGGATTAAGGATGTGAGTCTTATCCATCCTAAGTAGCCTGGATAAGATACAAGAAAGAGCTATGGTCGTCCCTTGTTGCTTTGCTACCTTCTACCTACCATGAACTGTTTCTCCTTTGCAATACCTATCTAGGATGCCACCCTCCTTAGAGCCAGACAATTATGGGCTGAACCTCTACAAACTGAGCTAAATAAACCTTTCCTCCTTTAACTTTGGGTGTCGGGTATTTTGTCTCAGCCATGAAAAAAGCAAGACATTTCTTTCTTTTTTTTTTTTTTTTTTTGGTACGGGAGATCGAACTCCGGTCCTTGAGCTTGCGCAGCAGGTGGCGAAAGCAAGGCATTTCTTATAATAAGTCTTGGAGGTCGGTATTTTATTATCTGCTTCTTACAGACCAGTGATGGTGAAACTTTTAGAGATCGAGTGCCCAAGCTGCCCAAAACCCACTTATTTATTTTAAAGTGCCAACACTGCAATTAAACCCAAACATTGCGGTTTTAGCTTGGAAGAAAACAACTATTATCTGATGCTCACCGCTGGGGCCACTTGGGTCATGTGCTGACAGAGAGGGCTCTGCAAGCCCACTGTGGCAAGTGTGCCAGATTTGCCACCACTGTATAACAGCCTGGGGTTCAGAAAAGTTAAGTAATTTACCTAAGGCCACACAGCAGGTAACAGGAGAATGCTAGAAAAGCTGGTTCATGCAGAGAGTATGTGAGGGAAGATATAAAGAAGAGAGAAGATATGGTCCCTTCCTTGGAAAGCTCAGTATGTGGCTGGGAGTCTTAAATCAGCCAGAAACAGGGCCAGCATGCCGGAGTGGCAATCATACAGTCCTGCAGGGGAGGAACATGGCCAAGGAGTGAGGGACCACTCCTGGGATAGGGGGTTAGAATCCAACACAGACAGGGTGGGAAAGGTCTGGAGCTCTCCAGTCCGAGAAGTCTCCCCTCCCCACCACCACCTCGCCACCGTTTACCAGAGATGAACAGAAAGTCCAGAGGGGCAAAGGGACATTCCCTGAGCTTTGCCCTACAAGAACTCAAAACAAGCCTGACCTAGCAGTGCTGCACCCTTCCTGTTTCTGCTACCAGGAGCTTGTACAACAGTGCGACATCATTACCTCCTGGTTCTGGAGGTCAGAGGTCCACACGGGTATTACAGGGGCTAAAACTAGGCATGTACAGGCTGCATTGCTTTCTAGGAGCTTTAGAGACCTGCTTCCCTGTCTCTCAACTTCTGGTGGCTGCCTGGATTCCTTGGCTCAGGGCTACTTCTGTCTCCAAACCCAGCAATGCCAGTTGAGTCTTCATTACACAGCATCACCTGGACATGGACTCTTCTGCCTGCCTCCGCCGAAGTTAGGAGCCCTGTGACAGCTGCTATTATGTGTCAGCTTGGCCAGACCACAGGGCCCGACATGGGATCACATGCCAGGCTGGCTGTTACCTAGAAGTGACTGGCAGACATGGTTAACATGTCAATCAGCAGCCTTGGAACAAAGAAGATGATCCCCTACAGCACAGGGGTGCCCACCTGGGCCATCAGAGACCCTAAGAGAAAAAGCCAAAGGCAAAGCACAAGCAATTCTGCCTCAAGATGGCAACATAGGCATCTTGCCTGGATTTCTGGCCTGAAAATTCCAGGTTCAAGACTTCAACATCAACTTTTCCATCAATTTCTGGTTTGATGGCCTGCTCTGCAGATTTCCAACTTACCAGCCTTCCACAGTATTGTGAGCCAGTCCTTAAAATAAATCTCTCTCTCTCTCCTCTGTCTCTGTCTCTTACACACATACATATATATACACACTATATGTCCTACTGATCCTGTTTTTCTGGAGAATCCCAACTAATGCTGTTATATTGAGTCTATCTTGATCATCCATGATAATCTCATTTAAAGTCAGCTGGCTAACAACATTAATCCCATCTGCTACATTTATTCCCTGATGCTCCATAATCTAACACATTTGTAGGTTCCAGGGATTAAGACATGATCATTTTCATGTGCCCAATGT
The DNA here is from genome assembly GCF_000247695.1 of Heterocephalus glaber. The sequence goes on along the minus strand of NW_004624734.1, from coordinate 25,185,228 downwards.
AACAACTTAACTAGAAATTAATTTTTCTCCCATAATTAGAACCCTGAAGGTGGGATTTGAGATTTTGGGCCAGTGCTCCATGACCAAGGCTCTTTACATCCTTTACTATATTGGCAATCTTATAATCTCAGGCTCACAAGATGGGTGCCTCAGCTCCCAACATCATATCTTCATACCATGATACCAAGCAAGAAGAAAGAGGATAGCCAGAAAGACCTTTTAAATTTTAATTTAATTTTATCTACCATGACCAAACTTCCCTATAGTTTCCTAAAAACTTTTTGCATGCCATGGGTGGGATCTAGGTTACTTGCCCAACTCCAGATGCAAAGGAGACAGGGAAAGTGAATAGGAGGCTTCCCATCCTTTACAGAGGAAGAGAGGTTTCCATGTCTGCCACACAGCTTTCCAAGGCAGAGCTGGGACTGAGCTCAGTAGCCACCACTGCCCTTTCCAGTCCTGTAGAGACAATGCAGATAAGGGTAGCTGTGCCATGCTGGAGCATCCCGAACTGCTTGTTGCTGCCTGAACTGGGATGTGGCCTCCTCGGTGAGGCTGAGCTGCTCTGGGGATGGATGAGGAAGATGCACAAATTCACATGGGAGCAGAGCAATTTCCCTTACACAAAACCCACAGCCTGAGGGTTGCAGGACCCGGAAGAGAGACAGCAGAATGGGATGTCTGTCCTCCACCCACTCGCCACCCTTGCATGCTCTGTATTGGTCCTATGGATACTTCTGGTTACTGCATTGGTTTTTGGTAAATGGAGAGGAAGAGAGACCTATTAGGGCCCAGAGCTCTTTCAAGCCAAGCCACCAGCTGGCCTGGAGCAGGGCAGTTCCAGTTGCACAGGATATGAGGCAAGTAAAGCTTCCTCCAGGAATAAAAGTTCCCTTCACTTTGGGCTCCATCCTCCCAAGAACTATGAAGGAGTTGGGGACTGGGGCCTGCTGGTGACAGTGAGTGACTGCCATGCACAGCCCTGGGGAGGGGCCGTGCCAGCTCTATTATGGTTATGGCCCTGGGCTTGGCATTCAGGCCAGCTCCCCCGTGAGCTGGGGTGTTTGCATGCCAGGGGCACTGGGGAGGCAGCACTGTGTGGGGAAGGAGGGAGAAAGGGCAGAGGAAAGAGAGAGTCCTGGCTGGAGAGTGTGTTGCTTTGGTTTTAAAGAAAGGAAAAAGGATGCTGTGCAAGGGGGGGAAAGGGAGAAAAAGAAGAACAGACCGACAGAAAGAGGGACAGCAAAGAAAGAGAGAAGAGAGATAGGAAGGGACAGGGTAAGGACCAGGAATAATTGGGACTGCATAGAGAGGGTGATAAGCCTCAGAGGTATGGGAACAGCCCACGGTTTAGCAAAGGCTCTGAATTTCACCTCAGAGCTTGAAGGCCAGGCTCCTCCACACAGTGACCCACGGTGACCAGGAGGCTGGAGGTGGGCTGTCAGGACAGGGGCTCTGGAGACCTTTAATACTGCAGGGACAGTGGACACTGGGGCCAAGGGCCCATGTGGAGAGGAACCTGATGGCAGAGGACCTTGGTGCCCAGAGCCAAATCCTGACTCTGCCACTTGGGAAAATGACTTCAATTCCTTATGCCTCTGCCTCCTCTCATGGAAAAGAAGGTAATGATTGTTCCCATTTCATGGGTTCTTAATGAAGCTCCAGTGAGGCAGTGCAGAAAGCTCAGAAACAGGTTCAGCATCAGATGAGCACTCAGTAAGGGTGAGGTGTTCTTAGATAATTCTCTATTAACAAATTCTCCACATTGCTGAAGATGGCAAGTGCCCGTCTAAAAACTACCTTTCCGTCTGCTTTGCAGTCAGGGTGACCCCTGAAATGTTAAAGGGTTATTGTGTGGGGCTTCCAAGAAATCTCTTTAAACATAGCTAACTACTCTCACAAGCTCATCTCTTTCTTTCCTCCTTCATGATGAGAAGGTGGACATAATGATTTGGGCAGCGGCAGCCATTTTAAAGCCCTTGAGATAACTTTAAAGATGGACGCCATGCTCTGAGTGTGGTGAGACAGCAAGGGAGAAGAATCCTGGGACCAGGCCACATTGTAGGGTTACCAACCGAGCCCTGGACCTCCTGTCTCCATGAGTCCTTTGAGACAAAAACAAACCCCTAACTTATTTAAACTCCTGTAGCTACAGGTTACTGTTAACTAATCCTAGCAGGCAGAGATTGAACAGGTAAATAGGTTTTAGACAAGTTAGAGAAATGTATACTGATAGATCCAAAATGAGTGGCTTGTGGACAGTGTGTGTGCTGGAGACATGTTTGAGAAATAGGTCTCAGAGGTCCCTCGAACTGTCCTCCCGTCCACGTTATCTATCTGCGAGCCCAAGTCAGCAGGTGATTCTATTATTGTTGTCTTCATCAAAGCAATGAGAACAAAGACCTAGAAACCAGCACAGGACACAAGCTCCTGGGCATCAAAATCCTGCTGTCTGGAAGGGAGGGAAGCCTCTACACCAACTACCAGAGCCAGGACTGTTTATCAGCCTACAGTCACCTGGGTGAACACTGATGTCACTTGCATGGGCTGATGCGTGCTTGTGAGGATGACACTCAGGTTCCTGGTCTACACAGTGGCCCTAGAGAGTCTCAGGTGGCCACTGCTGGGTCAGGGTAAGCTGAAGGAGGCTGTGGAGTGACTCTCATCCCTAGATCTCCCCATGCCTCCTATGGGTCTGTGTCAGGGGGCGGGGGTGCTCCTTGGCTGGCACAGCTCTTGACCCTGGGGTGCAGTATGCCCCACCTTGCCAGTGAAGTCCAGGATGAGGTGGGCATCCTAGCCTCCTCATGCCCTGGCCTGTTCCCTCTGGCTGTGTAATGGTGAATTTTAGATGTCAACTCAACTGAATTAAAAGAGAGCCAGAAACCCAGTAAGGCATCATTCCCAGGCGTGTCTGTGAGACTGGATCCTGAAGAGCTCAGCCTTCCAATCAGTGGACTTAGTGGGAAGATCCACCTGACCCAGGGTGGGTGGCACCATTCAATGGGCTGAAGGCCCAAATACAACAACAAGGCAGAGGGAAGGGGAACTCTCTCTCACTCCCTTTCCTGGAGCTGAGACCTCCTTATTCTGCTCTTGGGCTCAGAGCTCCAGGCTCTCTGGCCTTTGGACTTGGGGGACCTACACCAGCAGCCCCCAGGGTTCCCAGACCTTCAGCCTTGGACTGGGAGCTCTACAGCTGGCTGCCCTGATTCTGGGGCTTTGGGACTTGGGGTGAACCATACCATCAACTTCTCTGATTCCCAAGCTGCAGATAGCCTGTCATGGGACTTCTCAGTCCCCATAGTTGCATAAACCAATTCCCCTAACAAATCCTTCTCATATATATCCCTATCTGTTCTTATATCTATGTCTATTTTGATGTGTCCTATTGGCTCTGTCTCTAGAGAACCCTGACCAGCACAGGGTGGATGGGGCCCTCTCTCCCAGGGGATTAGGAGGGGGTACTTCCTTCTAGGGAGCAGGAACAGGCTGTTTTCTTACTGCTCCCAAATCCCAGCTCTTTAAAATGGACAAGAAGAAAAGGCCCAGGGCTAGGACAGACCAAGAGGCTGTGCATAGCAAGACTCCTGTCAGAGTGTGCCGAGGAGAAGCTGCATGTGCCTGTTTGAGGGAAGATACCAGATCTGCTTGAGTCTATGGTTGACCCAATATAACTAAAAGCCTTCATCCATTTATTGCAAATTTGTATGCATCTCTCATACACCAAGCACTTCACTACATGTGGCTTTTCTTGCTGGGACTGAGAACCCATGAGAATGAGTGAGATACATACACAAGGAGGGTCTTCAAAATAAACCTACAACACTGGCACCAGAGTTGGCATAGGCTTTGAATCTCTCTGACCTTTCCTAGGGAAATGGGTGGAGTGACTAGGAGATAAAAATGAAAATCTGAATCTATAACAAAAGTCAGTGAGGAAGAATCCTAACAAACCCCAAAATACAAGTGAGTGATGGCAAATCCCCATCCCCAGTAAGGGCTGCATGGCATCAGAGGAACCAGAGACAAGGCCTAGGAGCTCCTGGTGGCTGTGAGAACCATAGACCTTCAAAATCATGACTGGGCCGAAGCTGGGAGTGACCTCAGCAAGCCCTGGATGGTGTCAAGGACACCCTGAGCCACCCTAGACCTGGTAACTGCTGAAACTAACAACAGGGGTTCTTTTCAGGATAGCACTGCACACGGAGGAGAAAATACAAACCAAGACTTCAGATTGAGGAGGCCTGGGACAGCAGGACAAAGGAGAGGGGAGTATTAGAGCTCCATAGTGCTGCATACAGGAGCCACCAGCTACAGATGGCCACTCATAATGAAGTTCACTAAATTACTTTTAAAATCGAGTTCTGTGGTTGCACTAGCCACATTCCAGTTGCTCGATAGTCCCCTGGCTAGTGGCTTCCATCGTATGGCAACCTTATCGGACAGTGCAGTAAAGAACACCTCTGTCGTCGCGGAGTCCATTGGACGGTGCTGGCCCTCAAAGTGCAGCACCGAGCAGAGGTCTCTGAAAGTGAGGGGCCATGTTTTCTATCACTTCAAGAGAACAGTAAAAAAAAAGCAAGATCTTAAGCAGAAAGCCAGAAAGACACTGTGCCCATTTCCCCTACCCAAGAATCAGGGGAACAAATTCAACAGCACAGAGGCACAAAATCTCAGCCAAATTCCCCTACAAAAAGGAAAAGAATACTAAATTGTTATCAGACTTTAGAGCAGCAATTTCTCAGGCAAAACAAAAAATTTAAATAAATAAATTAAAGCTAGGGCTGGGGATTTAGTTCAATGGCATCGTGCTTGCCTGACAAGCACGAGGTCCTGAGTTTGATCCGCAACACCAGAAAAAAAATTAATTTTTTAAAAATTAATTTTATTGGTACATTTTAGGTATA
>NW_004624734.1:25087627-25167540 GCF_000247695.1 Heterocephalus glaber | reverse complement strand
AAAGTAACATCTTTTCAACTCCAAATTAAAATTTGAGCCGGGCATTTAGCTCAGTGGCACTGTGCTGGCCCCGCAAGCGCAAGGTCCTGAGTTTGATCCACTGGAAAAAAAAAAAAAAAAATTTTTTAACCCCTATATTTATGTATATTTGCATAAAGAATCCATAAAATTTTATATTGTATATACATGCAAAGCTTACGTGATTTTGTCTTTAAAAGTAACATCTTTTCAACTCCAAATTAAAATTTAAAAATTTTCACTTAAAACTTAGAATTTTACCTTGTACGTTGTCGGGACATTTAAGAGAACTCTATGCTCATGTTTTCAATTTAATTTCATAGATTTTTGAGAATTCTTTGAGTACTTGGGAAGGTTTGATTCGTTGTCAGGATATTGAAGTACTGTAGTAAAGAAGGAAATGAAATACATTACATTTATAAAATGCAGTTTAAAGTGCTGGAAACAGGGCTGGACTTAAAAGCTGAGCTTTTACAAGGATTGCTAAAATAAGGGTAACAAGATGTGTTCATTTACACCTCCTTCCTCTAGAGCTGAGGTGGGGCTGTTGGATTTCCAGAGGAAAATCAAGGGGCTGATTGTGAGAGCGGGGACGGTTTGCAGGGAAGGCAAATGACACTGATGTGTGACAATGCCCTCCTGTCTCTCTTCTGCTCTTCCTTTGTAAGGTCCGATTCATAGATTCCGGGTAACTCTTGCTATTCTTCCCACCCCCCAGAAACGTCCCCCAACTCCTTACGTGTGAAGGAGAAAATGATGTGTGTGGAGACTGAAGAGGACTTACCAAATGCCCCCAGGCCTGGCGGGGCTCATGCCTTAGATTGCAGACTTTGTTCATGATCTTCACTATCAAGGCGAAAAGACCAAGATTCTGAGACTATGTGGTGATCTTCCAAGGCCAACTGAGCAAATGATTTCATATCCATAACTTTTTACTGTATAGTAGTGCCTTGGTTCGTGAACTTAATTCTTTCTATGAGTCTGGTCGCAAACTGAATTGGATGAGAACTGAATCAAATTCAATGATTAGGTTCAGTGGGGAAATTTATATACATATATTATTGGAGCCCAGAGAGAGGAAATTCTCTCTACCCAAGCGTGTTGGGGATGGAGGTAACGTGGTGTACGTGGGCAGTTCTAGCAGGAATTAGAGGCGCCATGACTGACCAGCTGATGCTGGTCTGTGCCAGTTTCTATTCTAAGTACTTCATATGTGGTAATCTACTTAAGCCTCACAACAACACTTTGGGCTTTATTATCTGCATTTTATGGACCAATAAACCTAGTCTTAGAGTGATTCAAGGAATTGTCCGGATGACAAGGCATATAACCTCCAGAACAACCTAACTCCAGGATCCACACATTCACCTGAGCTAGATGATTGCTTTAACCTCTCTTTAATGCTAAAAGAAAGGTGCAGAGAGGCTAAGAGTCTTGTCCAGGATCACAGCTGACAAATGAAAAGGGTGGTCCTTTAACCCAGTCCCTTTGTGCTAAGCTCTGGGCAGCAATAGAAACCCAGGAGTTTGGGGTTCCTCAGGAAGGACTAGCTATTAAAACTCTTTCTTTCCTCTTGATTTGCAAATCATCCAGATGCATCAAATACCCATATTTCACTCCTAAGTTTCAGCTGGGACTGATTTTAAGAATCCACAGTGACTAAAGAGAACTGTATTTCTATCAAGTGCATTGGTTCTCAACAGTGGCCACACTTACAATCACCTGGGGTGCTTTATAAAATATTATTGCTAAGGCTCCATGTCAGACGAATAAATCAGAACATCTGTGCGACAGTGGTAGTCTATAAAGTCCATCCAGATGAACTTAATATATAGTCAAGGATGAGAACCACAGACTTAGCCAATCCCAATCACATAAAGGACTCAGATAATGCTGTGAAACACTTCTTCACTTTCTCCATGACACAAACTCTGCCCTAGAAGGGCCCAGAAGTCTTTTCTTCCTTGTTTTGTCTTTGTTCTCTTCTCTTACCCATGCCACCCTATCATCCCCCACAAGAGCTTCTGGATCTTCATAGAGTGGACTCTCACAGCAGGAGATAAATTTACCTCTCTGTCACGGTGAAGCAACCACTTTCTCTTGCTAACCCTGACAAGTGAGGGTGAGCGGGCATGATGAGTTCTCTCCTGGTCCCTAACTGCAATCTTATCTTCTATATCTGAAATTCTGTCCTCACATTAGCTCATTCTGCTTTGTAAACTTTCAATGGAATCTTTAATCTCCTGGAAATCTGTTTGCATCTGTTTTATGGATTCCATTTGTTTCCTATGTTGGGATTCCATCATGTTCCTTGGTTCCTCTCTAGACTTATTAATCATATTTTGTGCTATGGGCACAATCTCTGCTGTTATCTGAGAAATTATTTCTGATTTTATCTTTTCCAGATCCTCTTTTGTTGCCAGTTCAAGGAGTCCAGGTGGTTGAGTATCAGATTGTTCCATTTTGTTTCTCTTTGGGGTTGCTTTAGGTGATCTGGGAGTCTGGTTTTGAGACTTGTTTTAAGCGTCTTCTCATTTTGATATGTTGTGTGTGGGGGGGGTAGGATGTGTGCTGCTGGCACCCGAACAGCTCACCTCCTCTGCACTGGGGGTGGTGGTATGGCAGCCCAGAAAGTTCACCTCCTCTGTGCTTGGGGAGGCTCTGACATGATGAGTTCTAAGAGGAGAAAACATCATCCTGCTACAATTGCAAACTGAAAAATTCCATTGAGGGAAAGCAGAAAGAAACATGAGCAATGACAAGACCACCCAGGGCTGAAAGGCCTTCTTCACCTCCTCTTGGTTCACATTTCTACCTATTACATCAGACTGCAACACCTAGCCACATATCTCAGTGGACTCAACCCACCAGCTCCTTTCTTCTGCCCCAGCCCCTCAATGCTCTTCACTATGTGATGACACTGGTTCCCCTCTACTGTGGGGACATTTCCGTACTATCCACAGAAGCCTATTTATTATTTGAGCAGAAATTTTAAAACACAAGTATCTTTAATATAGTGGCAAGTGCTATGGTTTGGATGTCATTTGTCCCCCAAGTGTTGATGTGTTGGAGACGTCATCCTCCATTGTGGCCATGTTGAGGTGATAGAAACTTTGAGAGGGGGAGCCTAGGTCTTTGGAGACACTGCCCTCAGAAGGGATTAATTAATATGGCTCTTGCAGGACCCCAGTTAGTTCCCTGTACAAGAGTTGTTATAAAAGAACAAGACCAGCCCCTCCCATTCTGTGACATCCTGTCTCTCCATGCGATTTCTCCCTTTGACTTGGGGCCCTGTAACAACAGCTCCTTTGCAGGTTGTCTTTCACAGAGCTACTTCCCCTCCCTTTGCCTACCATACTGAATTCTAAAAGAAGCTGTACCTAGATGATTAAGATGTTAACTGCTAAATAATCCTTAAATTTACCGAACCCAGAACATCTTGTGACCTTCAGATTATATCAGAATGTGTAACATGAGGCTTAACTTGCAGACCAGCAATGTGTTTGTCTAAAGAGCTGGTCCCAGGAGGTTGAGGTCAATTGCAATGTTCCAGCCAAAGGGGAGAAAAAGACATAGGCTCTGGATGACAAAGACCCTGCACAACATGTAGACTCCTTGCCCACTGGCTCACTGCATCTCTTTCCCCTCTCTATAAAAGCCCTCCTTGGACCTGAGTTCCCCAGTGTGGTATTTTTTGGAGGACAACCACTCTCCCCATCTTCTCCAGGTGATGGCCTGATTTCCTCCCAACCAACTCTCATTTCCTAAGTATTGGCTTTGATCAGTGAGCAGGCAGACTTGGGTCTGGCAGTGTACCCACCATGATATAAAGTAGCTGAGAGGGCCCTCACCAGAGGCCAAATCAATGGGGCAGCTCAATCTTGGACTTTCACCCTCCAAAACTGTAAGCTAAACAAATTTATTTTCTTTATACATTATCCAGTCTCAGGTATTTTATTATAGAAATAGAAATGGACTAATACAGCAAGCGTACATCACAAGGTTGGGGACGTTTCAGAGATTTATAGAAGCAATTCAATAGATATTTTCTGGGTCTTTATTTGGGGTCAGACAATATAATAGAAGAAAGGGAGTAGATCTGTGTCCCACTACACATCCTAGGCAGCAGTAACTCTCAGTGTCTCGGGAGCTACTGCCAGAGACCCTTGAGGTTCTTCCGTATAAACCAGCCCCTTGAAGAGTAAGGACTATGACATGACAGTACCTACATTTCTGTTTCTGGTATGGATGATAAAGGAAAAAATAGTTTTTCTGTACTGTCGACACTTCTGACACTATAATGTGCTTCTTCATACCAAGCAATTCGCCGAGTGAGTATCCTATAATTTAACAAAATTCTGATACTAACTACCCAGAGTTAGCACAAATCTCACAGATTAAGGGCTGGGCCACAAGCCTGCTCCCACTTCAGATGCCGATTGCAAGTAGTCCCTGCTCAGGATGCCTGCATTTCTGTTTAATGTGGCTACAAGCCATGGGTTCCCATGACCCATTTTTTGTGTTCAATAATTTACTAAAACAGCTCATAGAACTCAGGGAAATGCTTTACTTAGTCCCAGATTGTTATAAAGGATACAACTCAGGAGTAGCCAAACAGAAGAGATGCATAGGGCTGGGTATGGAGGTGGGGTGCAGAATTCCTGTGCCCTCTCCTAACACACCATTCCCCCAACATCTCAAAGTGTTCACCAGAACACACTCTCTGAACTTTATTGTTGAGGGTTTGGGGGAGGCACCAGTGATCAATTGGAGCATTCCAAGGGTTTCCAGGAAAAACTGTGAGACCTCTAGTGATGTCTGGAGGGCAGCAGGAGGAGGGGCTGACATCCCCATGCCAGCCTGTGTGGCTTCTCACAGGTAACGGAGAACTCAAAGAGCCACTGAGGCCCTATTGAGAATTAGTTCATGGGGAGTTCATTTATATCCCAAGGGTCTAAGAGAAAAACACATGGGACAGGCACCCTAAGATTAAGGTGTCCAGGAAAAAGACTTAGCGGTTTGGGATGCAGATGCCCAAGTAGCTATGGTGACGGCTGCACTAGGCAACCTTGGTTCAAAGTTAGTGCCTTCAAAATCAGTTGTTTTTGCCCTGTGTGACCGCGGGAACCAATTCCATGCTCCTCCCAAATAGCCAAAAGGAAAGGCAACAGACCAAAGAATATTTTCTGCACTTTAACAAGGATCAAAATCTAAGCTAAAGAAGCATCAATCAGTGAGTAAGGGAGTTTCCCGCCCAGGCAAACTTGTGCAGGTGTTAGTTTGCTGGGGCTGTTATAGCAAAGTAACACAAACTGTGGCTTAAACGGCAGAAATTTATTCTCTCACAATTATAGAGGCTGGAAGTCTGAAATTGGGTGTGGGCAGGGCCATTTCACTCTGAAATCTGTAGAGGCAATCTTCAGGCATTCCTTAACTGGTCCTAATCCCTTTTTCCCTGTGTCTGTGTCTGTCTCCTCTCTTCATATTGGATTAGGAATCACCCTCATTCAGTGTGACTTCCACTTCATTAGACCTGCAAAGACCCTATTTCCAAGTAAGGTCACACTCACAGATACTGAGGGTTAGAACTTCAACGTATTTCGGGGGCACAATTCAACTCATAATAGTAGCCCCAGGACATCTTGGGAGATGAGAAGTGCTACGGTTTGGGTGTGTGCCCCAAAGGTTCATGAGTGGGGACCTTAGTTCCCACTACTGTGACACTGAAGTGGTGGAACTTTTAAGAGGTGGGGCCTAGCAGGAGATCCTTAGGTCACTGGGGGTTCCACCCTCAGAAGGGATTAAGGTAGGTGTGTAGGTGTTGCAGAGAGAGAGAGAGAGAGAGGGAGAGCAAAGGGAGAGAGAGGAGGGAGAGAAAATGAGGAGAGGAGAGGAAGGGAAAGGACAGGAGGGGAGAGGGAAAAAGAGGGGAGGGGAGGGGAGGGGAGGAGACATTGTTATGAGACTTAAGCTGAACCCCTGCATCACTCTGGCTTCCTGTTTCTGGCTGTGATGTCTTCCCCCTACACACATTTCTGTCATTTATCACCAGGGCCTCACAAGAGTCTGTTCCATGCTGCTTAAACTTTCAGCCTCTAAAACTGTGAGTAAATAAGGCCCTGTTCTTTACAAAGTAAGCCTATCTCGGGTATTTTGTTACAGTAATGAAAAATGGACTAATAAAGGGAAAGAAGACCTTGTCAATTTGGGTCAACTCAACCCCTAAGGCCTCAGTCTGGAAGAACTGTGCTTCCTCCACCTGATGCCACCTTCCTTTTCGCTGGGGAAGGCCTTTACCAACAGGGCCTACACCAGGACCTCACTGTTCCTCTTAGAACCAAAGCCAGCCTGATCACATACAGGTGAGCCCAGCCCCAAAGCTTTCTCCCAACTGTAAAGTACACTGTGAGGCACACAGCGCATGATCATTATGAGCCTCACCACAGGGGGCTCAGGGATCTGGTCAGAACCCTGGGTCCCTGTGTCCAGCTGTGAAGCCTTGGACAAATGACTGAACCTCTCTGGGCCTCAGCTTCCCCCTCCAGAAGGGGAACCTCACAGCATTCCTATCAGGATGAAATGGAAGGATGAGCCGAAGGTGCATAGTGAAGAATGTGGACTAAAGTAGGCGTGGCTCTGTTCCTAACAGTGTCAGCAGAGGCACACGGACCATCTCTCTGTTTCATCAGCTCAAAATATAAAAGAGCCCAGAAATGGGAAAAACCTCAGAGATGATGGACCAAATTTCATCCTCTATCACCAGGGGGGAAAGGAAGACAAATAAAAGGACCATTTAAACTTATATCCTCTGTGTTAATTTTCAGTTAACTGCTGAACTGACTAAATTCTTTTCTTTTCTTTCCTTAAGGACTTTTACAAATTCCATCATTAATAAAATCAGACAGTCAATTAGAAGGAAAGTCTGATTGGTAGCTGATCATTTCCTCGATACCTTTCTTTCCCCTCATCCTTTGCAGACGCCTGGATTTCCAGGGCTTTTCCCTGCTGATGTTCCATTTCCCATTTTCCCTTCTCCACCCCTCTTGTCTCTCAGTCCCCCCAACAAAAGCCCAGGAAGAACACAGGCTGATTTCATTAACCTCTGTCATTGCTTAAATCTCTCTCTTAATTAACACGAGTTAATATGATTAATCAAAATAATGAGACAAACCTATTAAATTAGGGGGCTCAAATGACAGAACTCAGGAGGAGCACAGAAGCCAAGAGGCCAGGTGGGGCCAGCGAGTCCAAAGATGAAGAGGGCAGGAGGCCAGGAGGTGGGCCCGGCTGGGCAGGGGAGGGTAGAGGAAGGTGTGCACGGTGGCTTATAGAAATTGTCTTGGAGGACATATTCAAGCGCTGCACTAATCCTGGTTATGACCACCCTCCATGACTTTCTGGGGCCTCCTGAGCTCCTTAGCCACCCCCAGCTTCTGGATCCTCAGTATCCTTATGGGGTGTTATCCAGACCTTAAGTCTGTCTTCTCCCTCCTGAGGTCAGACTTTGGGAAACAGCTGCTTCTCCTAGGACACCCCAGCCATACACCCCAATTACTTTCTCTGAGACCCAATGTGTCTACCTGGAAGAGTGGGAATATATTTCCTGCTGTGGGAATTCAGAGAGATGCTATGAGAAATGCTCAGTATGATGCCAGACCTACCAAGGACATTGTTCCTCCCAATAAAAGCTATTCCTCCTCCTCCTCCTCCTCCTCCTCCTAGGATAACACCTTGAAATTCTATGTCACTTTTTAATTCTAAACATTTCTCTATCTATTATTTTATAATGTTATATTTTAAAACTCTTGGAGATGAGCAGACAGACATTATGTAGGGGTCATGAAGTTTGGCAAATATTGCTGAGCTCCTAGTGTGTGTCTGGCACTGTGTGGGGTCACTGAGAGCCCTGTCCTCTGCCCAGGCAAAGTGGCCTTCCTGGGAGTTCTTCTAGAGCCCAGTTGCCGGGCCAATAGGACTGCTATTTCCCCAACTCCAATCAACCAGGATCCCACAGTGTCCCAGAAGCTCCTTTCTCACCTAGGGTCATTGCCAAGTGGTGACAGAGGCCACTCAAAGCCTGTGGCTCTGTGGCCTCCAGTTTCCACGGTGTCTGGACCTGAAACCCCCTGACTCCTCCATGGAGTGATTTCCACTTTCATTGGGAAGGCGACAGACCCAGAAAGGAAGAACACATTGGCGCACCTTCCCAGAGGTAGGCTGAATCTCTTCAACAAGTGAGAAAACACAATGTCCAAAAACCCTGCTAAAATTCCCATTTTCCTCAAGAGTCCTATTTACTCTTGCTATGTTTCTGTAAGAGAATAGATAGAAATGTGCCCCCTCCACATCCCACTGAGGTTAAGAGCAGAGATCAGATGTCACTGCACCTGGAAAGGAAGCTACACACACACACACACACACACACACAAATACACACACACGTACACACTCAGACCCGTCATTCCCTACCCTCTCAGGAGTCTCCCAGTTGCTCCTGACCAGCTAGGCCACACACACAGCCTCCTTACCCAGCTGTCTTGGGACAAATCCTCCTCTGCACCCAGACAGTTGAATGATCCACCACCAGACCCAGGGACCACCAGACCAGGGACCATCAGACCCAGGGACATTCAGACCCTGGGGACCATCAGACCTGGGACCACCAGTCTGGGGACCATCAGACCTGGGGACCACCAGACCCTGGGACCACCAGACCCGGGACCATCAGACCCAGGGACCACCAGACCCAGGGGCTGGCCATCAAGCCCAGGATGCAGATAGCACTCGACATTCCTGAGCTCCTCAGCACTGTGCTTCATGGGGAAGCAAGGGGGTATGAGTGAGATGAAACCCTTGGACTGGATCTGTCTCCTGCCATCCTGTGATACCAATTTCATGATGGGTAGAAGTGACAGCAGAAAATATATAACAAAAATAGCAATAATAATAGAAGGGACTGAAGACATCCTCTGCTTTGCTTTGTTTTGTTTTGTTTTGTTTTCCGATACTGGAGACTGCACCCAGGACTTTCTCACTGAGCTATATCCCCATCCCTTTTTATTTTTTATTTTGAGATAGGGTCTCACTAACTCACTAAGTTGCCGAGGCTGGGCTTGAACTTGCAACCCTTCTGCCTCAGCTTCTCAGAGTGCTGAGATTACAGGTGTTTGCCACCATGCCTAGCTAAAGACAACTGGGAAGTTTCTGCACTCAACTGCCTGCTCCAACCTTCCTCATCTGCCACAACATTCCTCCTCACCAGCTGAGTAAGGGACCCTCTGATAGTTTCTGAACACCCCTCACTTGGTCTCTGTAGCTTGTATTAGTGACTGTGTGCTTCACATCTGTCTCCCTCCTCCCCAGACTGAATGCCGACCGCTGTCTTCTGGCTCACCCTGGTATATCAAGTGCCTGGCACTGTGCCTGACACAAAGCAGGGACTCAAAAACATTAGTTGAATGAATGAAGACGCTGGATGCTGCCTCCCAAATGGAATCTGTTCTCATGATTCAGAGAAAGGAAAGTACACCCAAAGGCAGGGAAGTTTCTCATTAGGAATCCAGACATTCTTAAAACCCTGCTCTCACACAACAGTATACTGGCTCCGTAAGTGACTATCTCATGTGACTGATTATTCCAAATGGTGGCCTCCCTTAACCCATAGCACTCAGTGATCTTTCCAAACAGATCTTTGGAACTGTTAGAGTAGCCAACTCCAGACTCTCAAGCTTGGTCCCCAGACATTGTGTATTCCACAGAACACACACACAAACACACACACACACACACACACACACACAGAGATCATACAAATCGCACTGTGTCTGTCTTCACTAGGCAATGCAGTAGCCATTCCTGTCTCTGCCCTACTGTCCCCTGGATGCCTTCCACTGTAGTCTGGAAAGCCAAGCCCTTTATTTATCAACCTCTCTGGTAGGTAGAAGTGGACAGGTTTTCAAATTTCAACTATTATGATGGGTGAAATATGAGAGGGAACATAGAAAAACTAACTTTCTTAACTAAAGAGATAGGTGAGTCTTCCCCCTTTTTTTTTTTTTTTTCAAGTGAATAACCACAGGATGCCTGGGGCCATAGCAGATTGGGATTCCTGGTGAGAGTGTATACACCATGGAAATCAGCAAAGCTTATCAATCAGGGCTTTTATTCTTCTTTCTCTCTTTTTTCTGGAGTGCCAGTTTCCCAGCACCACTCCCAGTAACAGTCAATGCTGTATTTGCCTTGAGTGGCACCTTCATTTCTGTAAAACAATATCATCCAGTGCATTAACTTAATGTTGACTTTTATTGGTTTGGTGTTTTGGTATTTAATTTGTAAATTGGGTTTGGTTTTATGATACATAGAGATGCTATAAGCATAAGGATTGTGTACCAGTCAGGATTCCCTAGGGAAACAGAACCAATAGGAGGTAGAGAGAGATCTACAAGGGCATTTATTATGGGAACTGGTTCATGCAGTTATGGAGACCAAGAGGTCTCACTGCCTGCTGTCTGTGAGCTGATGCATAAGGCCTGTTCAGAGCACCAAGGCTGGGAATCAGCGGGAGTGGAGTCCTAGCATGGATCCCAGAGTCCAAGAACCAAGAACCAGGAGCTCCAGTGTCTGTGGGCAGATGATGGCTGTCTCAGCTCAAGGAGAGAGAATCATCTTTCCTGTGCTAGTTAGCTGTCCATTGCTGTAACAAATGCCAAGGATACTCAACATACAAAAAGGAAAGGTTTATATTGACTCAAGGTTTTAGAGGATTCGGTCCATGGCCTTTTAGCCCTGTTAGTACATCATGGTGGGAGCATGTGGTGGAGGTGGCCGATTCCCCTGGTGACTGGGATACAAAAGTGAAGAGGAAGGTCCTGGGGTCCCAGTACCCTCTTCAAGGACGTGTTCCCAGGACTAAGAGATCTCTCCCTAGGCACTACCCTTTAAAGGTTCCACCACCTCCCTCTAGCACCACACACTGGACCAAGTCTTTAACACATTGGCCTTTGGGGGACATTTAGCCAAACCACACCACTTCCTTTTCCATTTTGCCCTATGTAGGTCCTCAGCTGATTGGGTGGTGCCTGCTCAAATTGGCTATATCTCCCTTCCTGGCTCCTATGAGCAGCTTTCCTCTGCCAGACTCTTTCACTATGCCACTTCTGCCTGGAGCCAACTGACCATGCAAGGACTGAAACTTCTAAAGCATGAGCCAAAATAAGCCTCGCCTCCTTTAAGTTGCAGGTGTCAGGTATTTGTCCCCTCAACAATGAAAGTTACTAAGACAATTATAACCCCAGACTAGTAATAAGACCTGCTAGAAGCTGATCCTGGAGTGACCTGACTTTCCCCATCTTGAATTCCTTGCTGCAGCCAAACTTGTCTCCTCCTGTTCTTTCAAGACACTGCACAGGGATGCAGCATTTTAGTGAGATAGTGGAGATGAAAATGCACTACACCCTACCACCCTTTACCCTAGCACCATACATTCTAAAAACCTGATTCAGATTCCTCCTATCTCATGGAGATACTTCTAGTTACTCTTGGTGAAACAACCCCTCTTTTCTGGCACTTGCCACGCAGTGGATCTGGCTTTACCAAGTGATGCCATTTACTTCCTTGACTAGAGAATGAGTTGTGGGCAGGAGAACTCTAAGTCTCCCTCCACCAACTTCCCTCCACTTCCAGTGCTACTTGTATTTTTATACCTCTTTCCCTCTGTCCCACAAGGAAGTCTGTTTGTTTCTTTCCATCCATCTCCTTTGCCATTGGTCCTGAGTGCAATCATTCCCTCTGCTCCTGGAAATTTCATCCATCAGCTCCTCCCTTACTCAGATTTGTGTCTTTCCTCTCTTTCTCTTCTCTGAGCTTTCTTCTTTTGCCCTGATTATCTACCACTCCTCAAACAAAATAAAATCCACTGATGTCCAGCAATGACATTTTCAGGTACTGTAACAGAAAACCCAATTAAAGTGGTTTAAACAATCATAAAATATATTATCTCACATTAATGAGAATCCTGGGTGTTAGGCCATCTCCAGGATCAGTTAGGATCAAGGCTCAGCTCTCTTCCCTGAGATCAGCTCCTCTCATGGCAATCATATGACCACCAGCAGCAGCCAAGGCCAAATATTTCCTTATTCAGAAAAGCTGTTCCTTCAATCGGTCTGATTGCACCATAAGGTCAAGTTCCTATTCCTAGACAATGAGTCAGTGGCCAGGGGAACACCCCACAGTGGTGGACATAAGCCTTTAACTCATGAGCCAATCAATGGCAAAGAGGAATGGGAGTAACATGATTGGCTTAGATACTGTGACTCTGAGCCATATTGAGGTGGGGTGGGAAACCTAACAAAATTACCATTCTGTTAGGAAGCAAAAAGTGGGAGAACAGAAGCTTGGAGAAAACCAATGGGTCCATCATTCCATTTTCTCCTCTTCCCAGCCATTGCCCTCTCTCTTATTTTCTCAGATCCAACCCACTTGGAAACTATTGCATTTGCTCCCTCCACTACCAAAAGCAATGAAATTTGCTGCTAATCCTGACACTCTACTAAAACTACTCTTTCAAAGGTATTGGTGTCCTAATTTAGACTCTGTAGGCTTTGACACTTCCACTGACCCCCTTCTTTACCTCTTTCCACCTATCACCCTACCCAGTAACCCTCAGATATTCAATCCACCCTCTCCCATGATAGGTTCCCCATCATCACTCATCAATGTTTATTCCACAAGCATTTTTTGAGCACCTATTATATGCCAGGTCAGTACACCCTGCACAGAATGCCTTACAAATTACTCTTGAATGCGTGGCTTAGTCTCAATATTTTTCACTTTGTAATAACTTCCCAACGGGTGCCCTGCCTCTAGTCTTACTCCCTCAGCAATCTGTCTTCCTTGCTCACAAGTGTGATCTTTCCAAACAGAAGTCTGATCATCACATTTCTCCTGGAGGAGAAAGTCTTCAATCCCCATCACAGCACCCACAGCACGGTAGCCAGCCCTCACCCTCTTCTTCTAATCTCTAGCCCATCATTCCCCTCTTCCCTTTGGAACTCAGAGAGTAATGACTCACAATCTCCCCAACACACCGCGAGCTTTCTTAATTTGGAGCTTTGCTCACACTGTCCTCTAACTAAAATGCCTTCCCCTGCTCGCTCTTCTAAGGGAAAGCTTACTCATTTTTCAAGTCCAGATTCCATGTCACCTCCTCAGTGAAGTCTTCTCCAAGGCCAAATCAAGCATGTCCTCTGTGGTCCCAGAGCGTTTGTCCCTATCAATCATAAGCGTGTCTCATAGCACACTAGACTTAGGTTTACATCATGAATTTGTGCAGGGCAAGGACTGCAGCTAAATCATTATTCTATACGAAGTCTAAGCACCTGGAAAACAAGTTCCTAGAGAACCTGAGAGTGAGACAGGAAGTTATATGCAGTGGTCTTGCACATGTTTCGTCAGAATTCTTTCACGACAAGTAAAAAAAATGGCTTTAATCAAAAAGGGAATTTTTGAAAAACAATTAAAAATTCTCTTCAAGTACGATTTCAGTCTAAAGATTCAAAAACTATCAAGACCAGATTTCGCAGCTCTGTTTTATACTCTGTTGGCTTCATTCTCTCCTTCTGTGTCAGAACAAAATGGTTGTCAATACCTCTAGCTTAGATTATCCCACCCTCAGGTTCATATCAGTGGAAAACAATGCTTTTTTGTGGTCATTTGAGCCAAAGACCCAAGATTTGTTCTGATTATGATTTAAGTCACATGTAGTATCCTGATTGGCTATTTGTAGGTCATGTGTTCATCCATGTTTGGACATTTGTAGGTCATATGTTCATCCATGATTGGCCAGTTGTAGGTCACATGTTCATCCCTGGGTGTGTGGGAAGAGTCTTTTCCACCAAAGCATGGACTAAGGATGGGAGGAGTAACTTCCACCAGGTAAATACTACTCAAGAGAATTTTTTGTGGTAATGAGACTTTTCACATTATAGAAGTGTGGTGGCTCTTGAGCACTTGAAATGTAATTAGTGTGACTGAAGAATTGCACTTTTAACTTTATTTAATCTTAATCAGATTTAAGCTTAAATAGCTACATATAACTTGTGGCCTCTGCTGAACTGTACAGCTCTGGAGAGAGAAGGTCTGTACTGTTCAGTGTGTGCTGCCATGGTTTCACAAGGAATACATACACCTGGCTTACTCTACACATGAAGGTCTCTAGAGTGGGCTGCATCAGCATGGCCTGGTTGGTTTTTTAAATATCCAGATTTTTAGGCTCACCCTGATCTCAGATACCGTGTCAATCGTAGTAGGGTCTAGGAATCTGTGTTTTGAAACTTCCTACATAATTAGGATGCACAACTAATTTGGGGGAATCAGTGATGTTTGGGTTGCGAGTTCATTTAAAGGACATGGAGGGCAGTTTGGATAGTGTCCTTGTGACCATATCATTATTCTGAGTCGTCCCAGAGCTCCCAAAGCTAAAGAACACAGGAACCTTCCTTCCTTTCTCCCTCCCCGCTTCCTTTCATTTTTTCCCTCTTTCTTCCTTCCTTCCATTAGCCACATCTTGAGTATCTCCTGGGTATTATCTCCAATGTTAGACACCTTACATCATTGACTCATGTGTTCATTCACTTATTCACCCATTTGTTCACTCATTCATCTTCTATGTATCAAGTGCTCATTCATTCATCCAATCATTTATTCTGGAATGAAAAAGATGAACACAAAAGACTGATTTCTTTCCCAACAGGAAAGTTACTAGTATTTACCAATACTGGAGGTATTTTTGAGCGAGACAGTATTGGTGCCTGGACCACTGACCTTATTATCCTGAGAATAGGGAACAAGAAAGATGAAGGGACTGATTAGGTGGGTGGGTGGAGTAGGGAAGAGTTTCAGGCAGAGGGTTGACCTGCTCAGATTTACATTTTTAGAAGATACCTCTGGGAATTATGGTGGGGGAAAAGCCAATTCCAAAGGTTCCATACTGTGTGATTCCATTTATATAACATTCTGAAGGTGACAAAATTACAGAATAGAGAAGCTATTAGTGGTTGCTAGGGATCAGAGATGGGGTAGGAGGGCAGAAGTGTGTGGCTACAAAAGGGCAAGGAGAGCTGTTGTGGACTACACCTTTGCCCCCCACCCCATTCATATGTTGAAGCCTTAACCCCTAATGTGACTGTATTTAGTTAGGGCCTATGGGGAGATAATAAAGATTTGAAAAGAGTGTAAAGGTACGGTGCTAACCCAATAAGGCTGTAATGCTTAGAAGAGGAGGAAAAGACACCAGCACTCACATGCTTGCTACTGCATGAGCAGGCAGCCATCAGCACAGCAGTTTGAAAGCTCTCATCAGGAACTGAATAGGTCAGCAGCTTGATCTTGAGCTTCCGGCCTCCAGAACTGTAAGAAATCCATGTCTGTTAAAACACCTAGTCTGTGGTATTTTGGTATGGCATCTTGAGCTGACCAATATACAAGTGTAGTGAGAAATAAACCATGAGGAATGTTCCATGATGTTTTATTTACAATAAACATTGGAAACAATTCAAATGTCATCAGCAGATGAATGGATAAGCAGATACTGGCATATCCCTACAACGGAATACTATGCAGTACTGCAACAGAATTAACAGTGAGTACATACTACAACAGAGTTTTGAAATATGCTTTCTATATCCTTTTAAATTTTGTAAAATCTGTGGTAATGTCTCTTAGGTCTTGATATTTTAATTTTAAAAATGTATGATTGATATTGTGTAATAGGAAGTAAAGGTCTAAAGGAGCAGGGGAAGTGGGAGGGGTCGGGAAAAGGAAAGAAGGGAAAAGAAAAAAAATGAGAAAAGGAAAAAATAGAAACAAAATCTTTGCAAATAGGGAAGGGTGGAGGGGGTGAAGGGAGGGGAGGGGAAGGGGAAAAAATAAGAACCAAGATACTCAGGTAATGGTACAAGATCCCAATGATGTATGTAAATGTATTTTATACCTAAAATGTACCGATAAAGTTAATGGGCGAAAAAAATACATGCGACAATAAATCACAAAGTTATGCTGAGTGAAAGATAAGACAAAAGAAGGAAACGCACTGTCTAATTTCACTTATATAAAATTCTAGTAAGCTAATCTAGAGTAACAAAGAGCAAACTGTGTTTGCCTGGAGAGATAATGAGGAGGTGAGGGGTGTGAGAAATGATTACAAAGGGACACTGGGAAATTTTGGTGGAGGATGATGCATATGCTTGTTGTCTTGATTGATTGTGGTTTCACGGGCATACCCATATGTCAAAATTCATTACATTATACATTTAAATAGGTGCTTTTTTTTTTACCAATCAGACTTCAATATTTTTTAAGTAATACAGGAGGAGGGTAGGAAACCGGCACCTTTATTCCCATCAGTGTTTCATTCCCTTCTGTCCATCGCCCTGCTCACCACTGAGCTTACTGAAGAGTGTGACCATGTTTTCTGTCCCCACAAGCCACTCACCTAAAATTGGAGAGCAGTCTCATGGAAGATGAACCTGGCTATGTGACAGAAAAAGATTGGCAAAGGATTCTTTATCAAAGTGAAGGCAATTCTTAGACAAAGTCACCTTTCAAACATGACCAGGTGCCCAACGAAATAGGAAGGCATTATGAAATCTGAATGCAGAGAGCAAGTTCCTGCAATCAGACAGACCTGACTATAAATTCTGACTCCAAGGCTTAGCAGGATTTTGACTCTTGTCCTCTCTAAACCTGTTCCCTTACCTAAAAATGGGATCATTATAGTTCACAAAGAATGCTAGGGAGACTCAATGAAGTTCTATTTGCAAAGAGATCTACACCAGCCTGGCTCAGAAGGTAGCCTCTCCAGAAGGGAAGGGCACGTAGTTCAAACCCAAAAATGTGGGTCCTAGTCCTAACTTTGCCACTACCCTGTTATGGCCTTGCTTCCAGCCTGTGTAGTCCCTTCAGTACTGAGGGTGGAAAGAGGGGGACATGTAGATAATATATCAAGTCTCCATTCCACTAAGCCCTGACTGAAGATTTAGCTACATCATGGGTCTTCAAACAATGAGCCATGGGCCAGTCTACCCTACGACCTGTTTTTGCAGAGCTCAGGAGTTAAAAATGGTTTTTACACCCTCAAATATCTGAAAATATTTAATAATATTTTGTAACATGGGGAAATTCGATTTTCATTGCCCATCAGTTAGGTTTGGCTAAAATATAGCCATGCATTACTGGGACAATTAGTTGTAATATGTCAACTTGACTGAATAAAGAAACATCTCGGAGATTAGTAAAGCACACTTCTGGGTGTTTCTGTGGGGTGTTTCCAGAGATGATTGGCATGTGGGCCAGCAAACTGAAGAGGGAGAACCCACTCTGACCATGGGTGGTACCATCCAATGGACTTGCAGCCTGGTTTGAATAAAAGAGGAAAGGAAGCATGCTGGGGTTTGTGGAAGCTTCGTCTGCTTGAATGGATGTGTCTTTTGCAGTTGCCGTCACCCATGGAGACCAGAGTCCAGTTTCTTTAGACTTCCAGTGCAGACTCATACGAGCAACTCTCTAGTGAACCTCTAACCCTGAGATCTCAGACTGGCACTGCATCCTTGATCCCTCTTGTTCTGCAGCTTCCAGCTTTTTGGATTGAGCAGCTACTGGGTCCTCTGGCTCTCTAGCACTGCAACAGCTGTTGTGGATGCTCCACCTCTCATCCTGTAAGTCTACCTAATTCCTTTGCATAATTAAATGCACTGTGATTGACAAGTATAGTGAATGTTTAAATTTTTTTAATAATTTTATTGTAAAAAACAAATTGCCATTCATCTCCCTCAAAATACTGCCTCTTACTTTGAATACACTTATTGCATCATCCTTGTCATTTTCTGAAGCAGTTCTGGAAGTCCTCTCTCATGAGTGTCTTCAGTTGCACTGTCATGGCTGCTTTGATATTCTGAACCAATTCAAAACATTTTCCTTTCATGGTCATGTTAACTTTAGGGAAGACCCAGAAGTCACATGGTCCCAGAGCCAATAAATAAGGCAGATGAGGAGACAAGCTAATGTTTTCACAAACCTTCCTTTTCATTGGAGGACAAGCAGCCAGAAGCATTCTTTGTATTTTTTTTATTACACCTCATAAAGAAAGTACCAAGAATAGTAGGATTAGTGTGTTCAAAGATAAGGGGAATATTTTTTTCATTAAGTTTAGTGGTACAGTTTAGGTATACAATACAGTTACATTCATCATTGGGATCTTGTACCTTTGCATGATGTATCTTGGTTCTTATTTTTTCCCCATTCCTCTGCCCTCCCTTCAACCCCTCCACCCCTCCCTATTTACAAAGACTTTGTTTCCATTTTTTCCTTTTCTTCTATTTTTTCCTTTCCCTTCTTTCCTTGTCTAAGGGGAGTATTTTGAGGGGGATTAATGGCAATGTGTATTTTACTGTAATAATTTTTTAAATTTAAACATTCATCATATATTTTGATCGTGTGTGTGTAGAATATATATTCTATTGATTATGTTCCTCTAGCGAACCCTAATCAATGAGACTACATAGAGTAGTTGCAACCAATACCATATGGCCTGCAAAGCACCATTTACTGTCTGGCGCTTTAACAGAAAAATTTGCAACTCCTGAGTTAGATCATCAGAAACAACGTACTTGTTTGCTATTACCTCAGATCCCCAGAGAATTATTCAGTGTTTAAGATTTAATGCTCTGCCCTTAGCTTTTATAGGAGTTCATGAGAAACATCCACTTGAGTGGAATTCTGTGTCTTTTGCAATAAATATTTCCTTGAATTTTATGCCAGGGAAGGAGTTTGTCCTCAATTGACCTTATATGCATCATTTTATTACCTCACTGTAACTGGCACATCATAGGTGGCAGACAGAATAATTTTATATGATATTAAAAGACAAGGATTCTTTATTTTAATGATTACTCACTTACTTATGTGATTACTCTCTGCTGGTGGTTAGTTATGGTGGTTTCCATTTACAAAAATATGAAGTTTCCTATTGATTTAAGAAAATGTCAAGTAAGGAACAATTTTTGGTAGAGCCACAGGAAAGGCAAAAATGTGATAGTTGTTCAAGAATGACAGGAGTTTGAGAAGTACCATATTGGACAATAGAAACACGTTTTTCTTTTTACCATGGTTACTGAAAAGTTCAGGATTAAAGGCAGCACTATTCTGTAGATTATCCAGGGTTCTGTAATTTATCTCATTCTGCTTCTTTGTATCTGCCTTTCAGAGCACAGATCCCATCACGTAGCCTCTGTTGGCTTACTTGGCTACTTTCCAAGACGAATGGGAGCTTTGTACCCTGTCATAATCACTTTCCTTATTGTTAAGACAAAATACTGAACACCCAAACCCTAAAAGAGGAGAGATTGATTTTGGCTCATGCCTCAGGAGTTTCAGTTGGCAACATGGTGGAAGGGCCTGTGTGGAAGCAAGTTGATCATCTCATGGCTCCCCACAAGCAGAGAGTGAAAGATGGGGCCGGGAGGGAGATACACCCTTCCAGGTCATGCCCCAGGGACCTGCCTCTTCTGACCAGGTCTGGCCTCCCACCACAAAGCAAGCTGTGGTGCCCCCAGATCCAATCACTTTCCACAAACCCTACCTTTGAGCACAAGAAGCTTTAGGGGGGACATGCAGATATAAATCATAACATTCTGCCCCGGCCGCCAAAAGGCCCATGAGCCTCTCTTTCTGCACAATGCATTTAGTCCATCTCTAAGAGGTGCCAAAGTCTCAACAGTTCCAGCACTGCTGAAGAGTCCACGGCCAAAGTCTCCTCCGAGCCCCAAAGCTAACTCCTAGCTGTGAGCGACTATAAAAATCAAAAAGAGGGGCCAGGGATTTAACTCAGGGGCACCACACCCGCCTCGAAAGTGCAAGGTCCTGAGTTCAATCCCCGGTACGGAAAAGAAAAATCAAAAAGAAAGTTAAATATTGCCAACACACAGTGGCAGAAGATAAACATTCCCATTCCAAAAGAAATAGGGGGCTATAAACATGTACCAATAAAAATTTTAAAAAGAAATAGGGGAGATAAAAAGGAATTGAACCAAATAAAGACTAAAATCCAGCAGGACATGTGCTAAATCCGTGTACAGCATCCACAGCAAGTTGTAGTGCGATATGAACTCCAAAGGGCTTGGGTGGCCCTGCCCCTGTGACATTCCCATTGGTTCTAGCCTTCATTCCTTCTGTCTGGGCTGGTTTTTCTCACTCCTTATAGCATTCCTCAGATGTTCCATGCTTCTCCCTCCTCTAACTTTCTAGGGTCTCCACTGCATTTTCAGCTGCACTCTCACAGCTTCCCACGCTGCCCTATCAGGGGCACACTGTCTGGCCTCCTGGCCCTTCCTCTGAAATCTGGGTGGAAGCCTCCTTACCCTGAAATTCTTGCATTCTGCATGCCTATAAAACCAGCACCACAAGGATGACCCTAAAATCTACCACTGGGTCCAGCAGTAGCTAGACCCTTTTGTGTCACGGCTGTCGAGGCCTCTGAGTGCCTGGAAGGCTGAGCACTATGAACCAAATCCTAGCAAACCAGTTCTCTGGGAAACCTCTCTCAAGCGTGTTGCCCTAGGGCTCTCTTCTCAAAGCAAAGTCTTTCACTTTAGCGATTATAAGCATGTGAGGCCTTTCTGGTTCCTGACAGGCCCTTAAGGTATCTTTCAACTGTCCTGTTGAGAAGTATTTAGGTTCTATTTATTTATTTATTTATTTATTTGGTACCAGGGATCAAACTCGAGTCCTTGTGCTTTCGAGGCAAACGGCAGAACCACTGAGCTAAATCCCTGGCCCTAGATTCTTTTTAATGCTAACCTTTTTAGCAACTAAGCCCTCCTCTGTTTCAACTTTGCCACCCCTTTCTTCTGGGAAAACTGAAAAATTCAATTTGGCTTTTTGCTCTTGATTTTGCACCTGGTTAAAAGCAGCAGGAAGTATTCATGCTATAGCATGAAGGTTAGGCTGCCTTGAAATTTCCTCCTCCAGATTAGTCTGTTCTCCTTAATTTCAGTCTTCCACAAAAACTTGGGACATGAGAAAAAAGTAGACAAATTTTCTGCCACAGCATTAAACACATGGCCTCTAGTCCAATTCCCAGTGAAGTCCTTGTTCCCAACTGAAGCCCACTGAGCCTGGTCTTTACTGTCTGCATTTCTGTCAGCATTTTGGTCTTCTGAGTTCTGACCAGAATCTCCTATCCAAGCTTAGTTTATAGCACTTTAGGGCTTCTCTAGTCAGCATCTCCAAGCCTTTCCAAACTCCTCACAAAAGCCAATTCCAAAGGCTTTTAAACCACATGGTCAGGTAAGTCACAGCAATGACCCAATTTCTCCAATACCAAAATCTGTCTTACTTTCCTCATTACTGGGACAAAATACCTGATACCTGAAACTTAAAGAGACTTATTTTGGCTCATGTTTTAGAAATTTCAGTCCGTATATGGTCTGCAGCATTGTGGAAGGGCTTGGGTGGAGGAAAGTTGGTCACCTCATGGCCACCAGGAAGCAGAGAGCAAAGGGCAGAGCCATGGTGGGAGATATACATCCAGATACAAACCATACCATACCCTAATATCTCCATTTAAATGCCCCCGATCCATAGTTTTCCTGCCCATGGTTTCAGTTACCCTGTCATCCAGTGCAAAACTATTAAACAGAAAGTTTCAGAAATAACCAATTCACAAGTTTTAATTGCATGTCATTCTGAACTCTGCCCCACACTGTTCTTCCCACAACAAGAATCGTGACTTTGGTGTATCCATGTGGTATACTCTCCTCCTCCATTGGTTGCTTGGTAGCTGTCTCATTTATCAGATCAACTGTTGAATGCAGTACCTCCATGCTTTTATCCCAGTAACTCTCATTTTACTTAATAATGACCTCAAAGCACAAGAGCGGTGATGTCGTGGAGACAGCAGGGCATAGAACATGGGAGGACAGATGAAGTCTACATAGGCAAGGCCTATAGGAAAAATGTGGCATATAAAGGATTAAGTACTGTCCGAGGTTTCAAGCATCCACTGGGAGTCTTAAGACATTTCCTCCCAAGGACTGGGGAGGGGGATACTATACTCAGCTCTAGCACACATTAGATACACAGAAAAGGATATGAAATTGAATAAAGAAACTAAGGGATGCTGAATACTGGTGTTTATTTCCTTTCTTTTTTAACAACTAGCTGGGAGGGATCCCAGAGAACCAGGGAGAGACCAGATGGGGCCCAGCAGACAGTAGACCATGGGGAGAGAATATTTGTGAAGCTCCAGCTGCCTGACCTACTCGGAACTCTCAGAAGCAGGTCATCCATCCATGATGGGACAAGTATACTGCAGTGTGCCTGCCTGCTGTATTTCAGTTAATCTACACATCAATCCTGTCCAAGCAGATACTGTTATTTCCATTGAGTGACGAGACTCAAGCTTACAGATGTTCAAATTTCATGGAACAACATGATTTCCGAAACATCAGAAAGGACATCCATATACAGTTGTCAACATTCATTTTCCTAAGTACGGTGAGTAGGAAATTCTCCCTTCTACATCATCATAATTTCATAACAGAAAGGACATTGTAACAATTAAAATGGCGGAGGATATGTCATCAAAATAAAGAACAGTTCTTCAATTAAAATTAAAAGTTAGCTTATAAGAAATCATCACATTGTCCTTAATCTTTTTATTTCCCCACCAATGAAAGAAAACTTGGACATTAAAGGAGCCAGAATGAGTTTAGGAGCCCCAGGAGATGGACCACAGAAGATGAACTCAGAGTGCTGAGCCAACCCTGCAGGGAGAGCTACATACATACCTGAGACACAACAGGCACAGACCCCAAGATCTCAAACAATATACTGAAGATATAAGAGACTTTTATGTACATAAAGTATTGCCCAAACATCCTTGAGAGTAGGACTTCAAAGCTAGAATGTACCACCAAGACCAGCTAATCCAACTGCCCCATCTTGCTGAGAAAGATGTTTGGTCTGGGTTTCTATAGTCTGACAAAACCACAAGGCTGGGAGGATTTCACTTCTAGGTTTCTTTTCTGGCTTGCACATTTCCCACCACATCCTGGCACCTGCCAGAGGACAAGAGCCCATGCAAAAATGATGCCAACGCTGTCTTTGAGAGCATCTGGCCCTAAGGATGGGGCATGGTTGGTTCTGGAAGGATACATTTTCTGGGAAAGGACAGTTGCTCCTTTCCATAAATGTGCATAAATAACCCTAAATCCTAAGAGTGCCAAGGATTTCTGTGGAGAGAAGAGTAAGGCCACCAATGTCCCAGGTCCCTGAGGGAGCTGTCCTAGCACTGGACAAAGCACGTGTGATTGAGGCTCTGGCTAGGAAAAGACTTGGTGTCCAGAGCTTTGCCCTGGAGAAGAGCTTGTTTGCTTTGCCAGGCCAGAACTTGGGGGACCCTCTGGGTTACCTCATTCCATTTCCTCTTGAATCCACTGGCATCTGGCTCCCACTTCTTTCCTGGAAATATTCCCACAAAGGCCATTCATTACCTTCAGATGGCCAAACAGGATGCTCTCCTTCCAGGCCACAGTTCACCAGCCCCCTGCTTGGCAATGGACCACACTTCCCTATATTTTATTATAGTGCTAACATATATGTTACTAACGTAACATAGGTTAATTTAGGAGGCTAGAGACACTCCACCAACAACTTCTCAAACAAGACAGATCACTTCTGTTTCACTCCTCCCTCTACCCTTCCTGTCCACACCCTTGGCCTTTCTTCCACTGTGCTTTCTTTTGCTGACCCATCTGAATATATCCTCGAATATTCTCTGCCTCTCTAGGGGCTCCATGACCCCAACTCAGAAAGAACCATCACTTCCCTGGACATGGTGTCAGCATCCTGCACTTGACTTCTATCCACCCTAGTCCTCCATGCAGCTGCTGGTTAACTTTCTAAAACAGGAGTGGGGAGGCTAGGTCTCTTTCTTTTCTTTTCTTTTCTTGTCATTTCTTTTCTTTTCTTTTCTTTTCATACCGGGAATCAACCTTGGGACATTGTGCTTGTGAGGCAGGCAGCGGCACCATTGAGCTAAATCCCCAGCCCTGTTTTTATATTTCTAACTAGTTAACATGTTAAATAGTTATATAGGTACCTATAGGTATCCTCGATTTCCCTCATAGGTCAAAATCCTTCAATATTTACATCTGACCCTTTCTAGAAATGTCTTGATGATCCCTGCCATCAGTTTGGAGTTGCTTTCTGTCCTACTTCGTGCCAATATCAAACTTCAGTGCCAGTCAGAGATGGCTGAGGCACTGGCTGAAATGCCACTTTCAGATTCTGATTCAGAGGGTCAGAAGGTGAAGCCTGGAAGGTCATTCAAATGTGAGTAGTTCTCAGTCCACACACTGATTGCTGAGCCAGCCCAAAGGCAACACCACAGGTATGGACATAATTTCACTCCTTTGCCTTCCCAGTTCTGTCTGCCTGGAAAGCCTTGGAAAATTTGTCCTGTGCAAAGGCCACATCTTATCCCAGATCCCCTCCCCAACAGCAGACAAACACTGTCACCTCCTCCTCTGTCCTGCCCCATAAAGCACCTGTCCCTCTCCAACTCGAATGCCCTGCTTATGTGTCTGTCTCAGTAGCCAGACTGTGAGCTCTTCCAAGATGACATCACTACACTGTGCCCCCAGTCCTTGCATAGGAGGCACAGGATCAATACCCAGTGAATCAATGAATGAACACATGGCTTTAGTCCAAACCGCTGCATGAATGAAGCAGGACAAATTCAGGGTTGCATTTTGACACCAGTCCCCTGTCTAGGGACCTCTATGCCAGAGTGGTACAGGCAGGGGCTATCCTGGGTATGAATCCAGCTCTGTGCTTGGCTGTCTCTGTGACCTTGGCCAATGTGCACAGGCTCACCAGCCTCCTGACATCATCTCTAAAAGGAGAAAGATGATCCCAGTAGCACTTACCTCATAGAACTGCTCTGAAGTTTCAATGAAATAACCTGAGACACTCTTCAGCATGGAGGAAGCATTTGATCCATGTTAATTCTGGTTGCTGCTCCATCCTCTTCCTCTGTCCAAGCCAAGCATTTGCCCAAGAGGCACCTGACAGGAAGCCTCTCCCTTCAGGAGTAAGGGAATGACAGGGACAATACAGACTTGAATCTCAAGGTCAGCCAATCTCATCCCTCTTGTCACTGAGATCCTACAGAAATCGCCCACAGGGAAGTCTTGTCAAGTGACCCAGTGCCCTTGGAATGCACTGGCTCTGAAGTTTGGTTCCTAAGGGTCATGAACCCCAGCTCATTGTCCAACTCAAGAAATGACTCACAAACATCCTTTTGCCTGGTCACCAGCCAGAAAGGTTGAGGACACTGTTGCTTCAGGAGACAGATGACACTCAGTAGTGGAGGAAGTCCCAGGGGCTGGATTACAGGTCCTCCTGCAGCAGCTGGGGGACACCAGTCTCAGCCCATAGGACTACAGATGCACAGAGCCTAGAGTAATGGGTAGCCTATATGCTCCGTTCAATCCATTCCTCAGCTGTGCAAACCAGAAACCTAAGAGTTGACCTTGACCTGTGTCTCACTTAATTCCCCAGCCCCGTCCTCCATCAGAGCATCGTCATATCTCCTGAGGAGCTCAGCCATCCACAAACCCCACTCCCAATCTCATTCTGTCCAATTTATTTTTTCTTTTTCCATTGCATGTAATACTTTGCAATATACTAGTTTACTTACTAACTAGTTTTTTTGGTTATACTTACTACCTATCTCCCATCTCTCTAAAATGTGAGCTCCACAAGGGTGTTTATCTTGTTCACTGAAAGGTACCTGGCATCTAGTAGGTACCCAATAGACATTTGTGGACAGATTCTCTATGACAGCCATGCCCTGTCTGAATGACTACACAGCCTCCTGTCCGGCCACCATCACCTATTCTGGTCCATTCCCTTCTATTCTGCAGGGTGGTGATTCCTCAAAACGTAAGTGTGATTATGTGCCTGCTTGGTGCTGCTCGCTCCTGCAGTCCCAGACTTCAGATACACTGATGGCTTCCAGCAGCTCTCAGGATAAAGTCCAGTCCCCCTGACATGGCCCACAAGGGCCCACATGGCCTGCTTCTACCTTCCTTTGCCCTGTGGCAGCCCCATTGGCCTCTGTCAGAAATACAGCTCTGCCATAGTTCCCCCCACCACAGGGCCTGAGCCTGTGGTGTCCTGTGCCAGAAGTGCCCTTCTCTCCCTCTGCATCTACTCATCCTTAGGCCCCAGGAAGTCTTCTCTGACACGATCCTCCCTAGGATCACACATGCCCTTGGAGACTCCTCTGCTGTGGTTTTGAATATGTCCCACAAAGTTCATGCATTTAAACTTAATCCTCAGTGTTAAAGATGGGACCTTTAAAAGGGGCCTAGACTACATCATAACGGCTCTGCTTCATGCGTGGATTAATGCTATTACCACAAGTACATACTTGTGGAAGCAGGTCCCTGATAAAAGGTCAAGCTCGGCCCTCTTCGCTCTCTCTTGCATGCATGCTTTTGCCATTCGTTCTTACACCTGGGACATCCACTATGAGGTCCTTTCTAGGTGTGGGTCCTTTGGTCACCCCACCTAGGCCTTTGCAGCCTCCAGAAATGTAAGACATAAATCTCTATTCTTTATGTTACCCAGTCTCAGGTATTCTGTTAGAGTAGGTCAGGACTAAGAGATCCTCTACAAAGTTGCCGTGGTTCAATTTTTATACAACCATGGGTTTGTGGGTTGTTTGGTAACATCTTTTTTCCTGACTATACCATAAACTCTTTCAGGGCAGGCGTATTTTCATTGCTTACTATTTTTATTGCTCTCTATTTTTACTGCCACAATTCTTAGCAGCACGATAGGCATATAAGAAGCACTCAGCAAATGTCTGTTGTTGGTTAAATGAATTACGTGAGGAAACCCAGGCCCAAGGACAGAAGTGATGCATTCACAGTGAGTGGCTTGGAGGTGGCCATACTGGACTTGGAATACAGAGTTCAAAACTCTGCCCAGAATTCATGCCACACTTTGGCAGGGCAGAGACAAGGGTCTCCCAGCCAGTGGAGAACCCTGGCTGGCCAGCACAACTGGACAGGAGTGGCACTTGGGCCTGCCTTAGGTTCCAAGCAGTAGGGACAGAAGGTTAATTTTGGGGAGACTATTCCACACTAAATGCCCATCTTGGAGACTAATCCACATCTGCATATGGAAGGCTCTGGAAAGTCTCAAAGTCAAAGAGAAATTTTAATAGCAACAACCAGAGGATTTTCTTTGCCAGAGAGGAATATTTCTGCAACTGACCAGTTAACAGGTCCTAGAAGCTAGTCTCCCCGAAGGTTGCCTCCAGGCACAACCAAGTGGACACTCCTTTCTGAGAACATTTATCAAAAATCTCAGTACTGGGTAATAAGGAAAGAGCAGAGGGGAAGCCAAGCAAGGACCTTACCCTCAGGGAGCTCACATTCTAAGGTAAGGGCCCAGAATAAAACACTGAAATACCCAAATGCCCACTGACTAAAGCCACAGCAAGTGGAATAAGAAGGACATGCAGCCTGACTGCTTGAGATAAACTCTGAGAAGGTGACTGCAAGCTGAACCTTGAGGCCCTGTGGCCAACTGGAGAGGAAGGTAAAGTTCAGACCTTCCAAGCCCCTACCAATTCTACCCACAATCTGCTCAAGATAAAGTCCAGTTACATGAGAAAGTCCAGTCCTCACCATGTGAGGAAACTTCAGGTCTCCCCAGCATATGGCTTATGGAGGGGACAAGAAATCCCTTATAAAATTTCAAGCACATTGATCCTGAATGGTAAGCCACACATAATAAGAACAATGCTAGTTCCTAGGCATGACCTCAAAAATCATGCAAGATTAAGGTATTGAATGTAGCTAAAATGTTTCTGGAAAGTAGAGGAATTACTTACGTAGAAAATAATTGTTGAGGAGCCATTATTACTATTCAAGATGTGTCCAATGACATTGAGATGTTCTGTTTAATGTACTGTCATTACTATCATCTTTGGAGAATATGAAATAAGTGTTCATGTGATGACCTGAATGACCCCACCTATTTTCCACTTAATATCTTACAGTCGACTATCCACCTGGAAATTCTCCAACCTTGGGGGTTTTCAAGAACATAGCGGTTGAAGCTGACTGGAGAATGCTGCCCACATCTGGGCCCTAGATGGTTCTGAGGTTGTTGAAATGGCAGGTGGGCTCCTCCTGGGTTTGGGAGCCCATGCTGTCTTAGCAACCAACTATTTTCTATTTTTCATAGAATAATGAGGTCAAAATTGGCTCCCTGGCCCAGGATCCCAGCCTGGCAGCTTGTCTGGTTGGCTCTTGCCAGTGGTCTGTGGAGCATTTTCCAGCACTAAAAGGGATCCTGGCGCTGACGGGGCTGAGCAGCAGAAAAATGAGGCTTGCCTGACCCCTTGTGGTTTGCAACTCTCAGTGCTCACTCTTGGCCATCCACTGACTGAGGTCTGGCCCAAGACTGGGTTCAGTGAATGTGAGTTCCTGTGCTGGACTGAATGGTGTCCCCCACTCCATGTATGTTCCCCTAGTGTGACCTTATTTGGACAAAGGGTGTTTGCAGATGTAATTAAGTTAAGGATCTTAAGATGAGATCATCCTGAATTACCCAGGGTGGCCCTAAATCCAATGACAAGTGCCCTTATAACAGACAGAATGAGATACTGGCACACAGAGAAGAAGGCTATGTGAAGAAAAAGAACCTGGAGCTATACAAGCCAAGGAGCACCAAGGATGCAGGCAACCACCAGAAGCTAGGAGAGACATATGGACACATTTCCCTTAGAACTGCCAGAAATAGCCAACCCTGCCAATATCTTGATTGTGAACTCTGGCCTCAAGAACTGTAAGCAAAGTAAATGTCTCTTTTATGGGGCTATAAAAATTTGGGGTAATTTTTTACAACAGCCCTATGAAACCAATACAATGTTGTAGCCTCAAGATGGAGTTAAGGGATGGGAGAGCTTTCAACAAAGTCCTGATTCTGATTTAGTGACTGTGGGCTCTGGAACTGCACGTTTAACAAGCTATCCCTTGTTAATTCTCCCACAAACGCATTTCTGAGAGCTGCTACTGTGAACAGCTCAGGGGAAACATTTGTGGTAATTATTACAGCTGTTCACAGAATAGTCCTAGCTCTTTACCTTCCCAGCCCAGGGCAAAAACATGTTTCCTTCACCTCTAGGATTTTAAAGTCTCTGAAATGTCAGGTTGTTTGTTACTGCAGTGTAAGTTAACCTATCCTGACTGATTTAAATGCGGGAATATTTTGTTTCAACTTCAAATCACTCTCCTAAGGCATAACTTAGATACTGATACATTTTTTTGAGTTTGTGGACAATTCACTTAATGTGCCCCAGGCTCATCACTGTGGATACTTCTTACATTAGGGAGGACACTGAACTAAATCAGTACTAACTCCCAAACTCCAGAACTTCTTTTTCTTGCTATTTTCTTAATTCACTAAAATGAATGATTTTCTAGCTAGTATCAAACTTTAATGTGCATACATTATCTTGAGTTCTTAAATGCACAATATTAAAATTCAGTAGGTCTAGTATTGCCTTTGTTCAAATGCTAAAACAAAGACTAAGGACCGTGTGGCTTAAACAACAAACATTTATTTCTCATACCTCTGGAGGCTGGAAGTTCAAGATCAAGGTGCTAGGAGATTTTGTATCAGAGAAGAGGTCTGCTTCCTGGCTTATAGTCAGCTACTTTCTTGCTGCATTCTCATATGACAGATGTCAGATGTCAGAGATCATTTCTCCTGAGGGAACCAATCCCACACGTGAGGGTACCACCTTCATGACCTAATTACTTCCCAAAGACTTCAACTCCAACTACCATCCCATTGAGGATCAAGGTTTCCCGATATGAATTTTGGAGAGCTACAAACATATGGTCCATAGCCAGTACATTCTACATTTAGAACAAACTCGGGTGATGCCAGTTCTGCTGGCTTGTGCACTACACTTTGAGCAGCAAGGTTTTAGGCAATACTTTGCTACAAAATTAATTGTGAAATAATGGGTAGGTTAATTTTACAACATCCATAATCATAATAAACTACATCTGTAAAACCATCTCCGATCTCACACATGTCCAATTTCAGCCTCCTAACGGATCTTTGTATGAGGGAGAACAAGCGGACATTCTTATCTCTACTTTGCAAAAGAGAAAAATTAAAGCTGAGAGAGATGAAGTGACAGCCTCAGGCCATGTCACTAGGAAGTGTCAAAGATCTGACCAGAATACGACTTTGTTTATGCTGCACCATGACCTAGTAGTAGTCCTCCAGGTTCCATCAGTGTTTGGTGCTCAGCAAGATTCTAAACAGCACACATGGAGATGTGTGGTGTGCAAGGTGTGTGTGTGGGGTGTGTGTGTGTGTGTTATTGGAAACTATTCAAATTCAAATGCTTCAGTCACTTCCAACCTGCCCTCTTAGCTACATTCTGCATAATGGCTTTGGAATGTCCTTGTTCCTGGAGAAAATATTGCCATCTGGTGGACTTTCAAAGCATTAACTCTTAGAACATTGTCTTCCTGGAGCTTAGAGTGTATACCAGTGGACAGAGAGGGCTTGATATAGTGTAGCTGCACTAACTCATTTCATTCTCACAGGAATCATTGTTATTGTCACTTTATAGATGTCCCGTTTGAAACACTGAAAAGTTAAATATCTTACTGAAGGTCACACAGGTAGGAAGCAACAGACTTGAGAGTTAAACCCAGGCTGCTGGACTTCAGACCCATGTGCCTGACCATTACATTCCTCTGCCTTCCCAAACCTGTCTCCATCCCATACCTCCTTCTGGCTATTTTGGATATTCTGTCATGGGGTCATTTCAGACTCAGATGTAAATATAAACTTTCCATCTTCTACCTCAAATTAGCGACCCACTTTATCTCTCCCCATGGAATCACCATTCTTCCTGGCACCTAGGCTTAAAATCCTGGTACCATCTTGGAATCATGATCTTCTCCATTTCCTATAACATCTCCATTCCCATGTCTTGTTAGTTTTTAAGATAAATCTCCACCTCAGTGACCCAGATGGGCAAGCTTATTTATATTCTTTCTATAAACTGAGGACCAAAGAAGTTGCATGCCTTTCCTAAGATCACACAGCTTCTGATCAGCAACTTTATATAATGAGTTCTATTGCTTATGTCTATGTCTCTTAATGCAGAGTGTATGCTCAGTAAATAGTCATTGAATAAGTGAGCAAATGGATGAATCTATAAAGTAGTCAACCCAGGAATGATGAGCAGAGGTACTGTTATAGGCAGAAGCTGAAAGGAAAACCACAATATGTTCCTCAGAATTAGGAGCTGAAAACTACTCTCAAACAGCGTTATTTTTAAAGCATGAAATGGAAGTTTTCCCGTGGACAGAATGAGATTAGTGGTTCTCAACACAGACAATATCTTAAGAGAGACATATTGGGTTCTTATAATTGGAGTGGAAAAAGGACTACTAACAACTAGTGGGTAAAGTTAGGGATGCTGCTAAACATCCTATAAAACATAGGACATCTCCAGCCACAAAGAATTCTCTCCCCAAGTGTCAGCAGGGCTGAGGCTTAGAAATCCAAAAGATGGCTCAAACTCGTTATGTTTCTTACTAACTCTGTGACCTTATCAATTACCGATCTCCCTGAATTTGTTGTGTTGGCTCTAAAATGGATAGTAATATTAAGATAGGGTTGTGATGAAGACTAGAATAATGTCATCACAACCCCTATCACATGATGGGGCTGTGTTAAATCCTATTTCTATAGTTAAAACTTTCGTGAAAAGATGCACAAAACAAAGTTTCATGTTTTGGTTGAATTACTGAGACCAAATTCTGCTTATGAAGCTTGATATATGTAGTTTAAAGAAGCCAAGTTCACTGGTTCTAGCTCCCACCATCCTATACACAAAAGCAAGGATCCTGCTATTGGTTTTGTTCTTCCTTTCGTTTGTCCTAAAGACATGGAAAGTGGTGCAGAGCTGGGAATGACCTTGGACTTGCCTTCCAAGCTCAAACAGGCTTAATATCCTTTACTTATAATCAGTTCACAATCAGCTCATAACCTTGACACCTTTTTGTCCACCTCACATCTGATCCAGACATAAGTTAACAGGACTCAGCCTCAGGCTGAGTCATAGAGAACGTGCTAGGAGGGTGCAAACTACCGTTGTTACAGTGGTGGGCAAAGTAGTCACCATCCTTGCTGCACTCCATCACTCCACAAGCAGAAAGTAAGCAGCCATGGTGGCCCAGGCCCTACCCCATTGGATGGCCTCTTCTTTCCTATGCACCTTAGAAGCACTCTTCATTTTCACCTAAGAACATGCTCGAGGAGAGGAGAATCAGAGTGGGAGGTGGTATACATCGTGTTGGGCTAAACACAGTGGGCTAAACCCTGTGGGTTGACACCCACAGTGTCAACACAGTGGGTCTGGAAGAGGCATGACTTGAATATTCTAGAAATGGGCAAACACTGCTATTATGATTTGGATCTAGAATCTCCTTCAAAAGTCTCATGTGTTCCAAAGTGAGACTCTGGGTGATTAGATCATGGGAGTCCCATACTCAGCAGTGGATTGATTCATTCATAAATTTATAGCCAAATATATTGTTAGGAGTAATGGCATGGTTGGAAGAGATGTGTCACTTGGGTATGTGTCTTTGGAGGATATATCTCTCTCCCTGGTTCCTCCCTCTTTCTCTGCTTCCTGGATGCAATGGATTAAGCAGTTTTCTTCCACCATTGCCTTTCATCATGCTGTTTCTGCCATGGAGCCGTTCAACCATTGACTGAATTCCCCAAAACCATGAGCCAAATTAAATCTCTCCTCTTTCAAGTTGTGAATATTGAAAATTTTGTCCTAGTGGTGAAAAGATAATACCATTGCTAAAGACTTGTGAAAGATTCACCTTCACAGCAAAGAAACAAAAGTCTGGGCAAATGCTTGCGAGGCTGCATTTACTTACATAGTGCTGTTAATAAGTGTGCAGATGGATAGCCTAGCATATGTATGATATGTGCACTGAGCTCCCAGCCTCCTTAATGCATCCCCATAATGCTTCCCAACACTTAGGGTTGAATCCCAGCTGTCAGAGTGGTGACACTGTCAGAGTGACAACATGTGGCCTTTCCTCTCCAGCCTCAGTTTAGAGTTGACTCTGGCCTAAGAACTGCACCTTCATTTTGTAAGGCAGACACTCAAGCATCCTAAAAGTCTCATAGAGGTCATGTGGGGTCAGGAAACAGGTGGGAAAAGTGGGACAGTAAGGAATAGGCAAGAAACACATTGCTTATGAGTGGCTCAACCAATAATTAATAACAGCTAACATTTTCTGAGCGTTTACCAGTTACTGTGCTAAGCAGTCCATGTGTGTTATTCAATATTCTCATACTTCCATGAGCTGAGTGTAAGAATGCCCACTCTACAGAAGTCAAGCAGAGTGCTCCAAGAATTATATTTCTTTAGGTCAACTCATTTGTAACCTTACCAACAATGTGGCCCTAGAATAAAATGTGAGGCGGCTTTACAAGA
Organism: Heterocephalus glaber; assembly: GCF_000247695.1. Next base: position 25,133,891 of record NW_004624734.1, on the reverse strand, counting down.
AGACCTGCTTTACCAGAGATCCTTCCCATTCAGTGGTGTGTGTGTGTGTGTGCGCGCGTGCGCACGTGTGATGGGAGGAGGCATTTTCCCCCTATTTGGAAGGCTAGCCAGTGGTTAAGTGACAGGATGAGGATGCCACTTGTATTAGGGGGGAAGCTAAGGATGATAAGCAACCCATGATGTAAAGAACAATGCTGTAGTTGAAAAACTTTAGAACATGATGACCCTTAGCTCCCCTACCTCTACCAGGCAGGCAATATCATGTACACTAACAGGTTACAATGAAGATTAAATGACACAACATAGGGACATGCCATTTCTCACAGTACAGCAATGCTGCTAGTGCCTTCACCACACCCTGTGATGAGGCACCATTTCTGAGCAGGCTGATCTGACCTCCACTTGCCAGTGCCATATCTCTTCTTCCATGAGCTCCTCTGGCTATGAAAGCACAGTGCCCCCTCCTACAACAAGACAAGCTCAGGGCATGCAGGGCCCTTACCCAGTAACTCTCTTTGGAGGGATGAATCTGAGTGTTATGTTCTGCCCTGAGCACAGAGTTCCCAGTATTATTGGTTTCCTATGTTGGTGAAACTTTCCTACAGATTCCTTTCCTTCTCTGTCTCACTCCTCCACTCTTCTTTAGATATGTTTTTGGCTTATCTCACACTTAAACCATCTTCCCTCAAATCCTTGTCTTCAGTTTGCTTCTTGGGGAACCTGATCTAAGTAGACTGAACAGTTCACTGTCGCCTCTTTTCCTCTGTGCCTTGGTTGGGTTGTACATTTCTTCAGTCTAGAGCTCCCATCATGAAGGGTGTGCATCTTCTTGTTCGTTTCTGCTCATTTCCATAACTGTGTGTTGTGAGTTATGTTAGTTCCTCTGGCTCATTAGCAACATTATTGAAAATTCGGCAGGGAGGGTGGCTTACAAAACCTCACAAAAGGGAAGTAATTCCTTCCCACACAATTCACTACCATTTCTGCTTCGGGAATCCCCTCCCTCTGCCTTGTGCAAGCCAGGGAAAAAAGGCTGTGTTTGGAGAGGCCTCTGTTAGCCCCCACACAAGCAATCGTGCTTCCCTGGCCAAATGGTCCCCTGAACATGGTAGGGCTGGAGCCTGGCTTAGGGGGCATCACTCAAAGGAAGATGAGAGGCCCTACCCTTGCGAAGGAACCAAGGTTCTGACTACTAAAGGAACAAACAAGTAATGATTCAACCCCAAACTTATCAGTTCTCAGTGAGTTCAAACTGGACAATAGCAGGTAGATCAAGGCCTGTTGATCTTGAAGTGCATCTTTTGCCCCTTGAATTTGTGCCTAATTTGCTTTCATTCTCACCCTTGGCTCTGTTCTATGTCTTCTAAGTCTCTGTCCTTTGTGGGGAATTGAAGTCACTCCCAAATAGTTGGAAAAATACCCCGAAGACCAACACATCTGATAACTCACTGCATTTTCTCATGCCATGGAAAGGCTATGGGCCGAAGCCACCCTGGGGACCTCTCAGCCCTATGCCTGTGATGGGCCACTGAAGGTAATGGCTGGGGACCAACCAGGTCATCTCACATTGACATGCTTCGCTGCTGTACCCACTGGGGCTGTGGCCTTGCCTGCAATGACTCTCAATGTGCTTGTGGGCACAAATCTTCACCTCTTTCAGGCTTGGGCTTCACAAGTGCCAAGCAGTTAGAACAATAACCCCCTCTTAGCATAGTTTTAAGGCTTAAGTAAGATACAGTGCAAGATACATGAGTTCCTGCAGTGTAGGATCCAATGAACAAATATTTGCTGGGAGTAAGAACTAATAGAGCATTGGGCTGGGGATTTAGCTCAGTGGTTACACCGCCTGCAGTGCAAGGTCCCGAGTTCAATCCCCATTACAAAAAAAAAAAAAAAACTAATAGAGCACTAGCAGCAGGCCAGCTGTGAGGGAGGAAAGCTTGGGGTCCAATGCCTTCTTGTCCCCTCTAGTCATTGGCACAAACTCTGCACACTGCATGGTCAATAAATATTTGCATAAAAGCTTGGGTAATCTAAGCCAGGCTGATGGTGTTTGTTTCAGGGAGGTTCTGTTTGCTTTTCTGGCAGTACACCCCAGCCCTCTTTTATTTTTTTAATTTTGAGACAGGGTCTCACTAAATCTTTCAGGCTGGGCTCAAACTTATGATCCTCCCGCATCAGTCTCTCATCGTGCTGGGATAATAACAAGGAGCACCACGCCCACCTTAAAGATGGTTCTTTTAAAGCTGCTATTTACTAGCCAGCCGTGGTGGTGCATGCTATAATCCTAGCACTTGGAAGGCTAAGGAGGGTTGACTGGAGTTCAAGGCCAGCCTGAATTACATAGTGAGTTCAAGGCCAGCCTGAATTACATAGTGAGATCCTGTCTCAAAAAATAAAAAATGTTAATTTAATTTTTAAAAATAAATGAAGCTGCTATTTACTGAGCCTTTTCAGATACCAGGTCCTGGGTTGAACATATCATGTCCACATTTTCTTTCCCCTATTTAGAGTATTCCCTACTTCTGCAGTTTCCTTCCATGTGGAATGAACTCCATCCACTGCCCCACGCCTGGGTCTCCATCTCCCCTCCTTTAGGAACAATTCATCTGATTGGTGCGTGAGGAGGAGAAACTGAATATGTGCAGTTCAGCCCCTTCCCATCATCAGCTCCTTCCTTCGGGGACCAGTTCCTAGGTACTCCTGTCCTAGCCAGGGTACTTTATAGCCAGGGGCTGGGATCTCAGGATTCCACTGGCCAGGGAGCCCTGTCAGTTCTAGGGATCTGTGCCCAAAAGTCCTCTGCCCTGCAGATATAAGCTCGGTGTTACAACCTGGCCTTCGTCAGTAATAATAGTGACTTGGCACCTCCACGTGCTGACTTTCAGGAGTTAAGACCCAGGAGGGGAAGGGTGTCCCTGTTGTTTATTCTTATATATGACCTTAACATAATCCCTACCTCAACCACAGATGTAAGGAACATCACTTTTTCTTTAAAACTGTAGAAGGTCAAATGACTCTCCCAAGGTCACGCAGGGGAGCTGGGACTCAGACTTGGCTGTGCTGTACTTCTCCCTGGAAGGTTGCCATGCCCACCAACCACAGCAAGAGAACACATTTTCAGTCTTGTGAGAAGATGGCAACAAGGACCATTAGGAACCCTAGGGCACCCGGCCAGTGCCTGCCAGCCATGCTTCTGGAGTCGGTCTTAACCAGGCCCCTTCTGTTGGTTCAACTTGCTTGTTGGGCCTTGCTTGGAGCTTCCCTCTCACTTACCAGAGTTTTGCCCACCTTCATGTTTTCTACTCTCCACATTCCATCACTGTCCCAAGCTCCCAAGCTTGTCCAACTCTCTCCTGCTTGGCTCATTTGTTATTCTTCCATTTATTCCCGGATGCTCTCAAGAGGAATGGCTTTCAGACCCTATTTGTTTGCTGAATGACTTTTTGACACTGCTGTGTGGCACTATGGCCAAGAATAGAATGAACCCTTGGCTCTTTCTTGTGAAACGTCCCCTTCAGTGTGTCAGAGAATGTCCTCACATGCTCCCATTCCACTGGGTGTCTACAAAGGCAAGGGAGTCAGGGTCTGACCAAGCCCTGCCTTGTCCTTCCTCCCTCTTCCTCCTCCTCCTCCTCTTCCTTCTATTCTCTCTCAAAAAGCAGCTTCTCTGCTCTAATCTCTACTTTCTCCTATGTAGCAATTTCATTCTTTTTAAAACCAATTTATTTGTGGTCTTCAGTTTACATGACATGGCATGACCATTGAAAATTCTCAAGCTTATATATTATAGGCCCAACCACCTAAAGCATAATATTCCTCTCTCTACCTCAATTCCAATTTCCAGGGAAGGATCTCTGGCCCATCTGAGTCAGGTGTCCAGTTCTAAATCAATTGGCCAAGACCAGGGAGGTGGGATCACCTAAGAGAGGTGAATATAAAGGGACCACAGGTAGGAATTAGTTATTGTGACCAAACTGGATGCACAAAAACTTGTCCATTGCTTTTCTGTTTTTCTGATATTAAATACTGCATGATGGAAAGAAATGTCTACTTTATTTCAGCTTTTAGAAATTTATAGAGATTTCCTCAAATATGATTTTGTTCTCATTTACTTTTTTATAGGTAAGTGGTAAAGTTTCCTGCTACTATTGTTTTGTCTTAATGTATTTCAATACTCTGTTGTTTGGCACATGAAGTTTCAAATACATTGCATTCACTGTAAAAAGTATATTTTCTTTCTTTGGGATGTTTAGTGGAATCATAGACTCTCCAGATTGGAAGGGACTTCTCTTGAAGTTCATTCCTCCTTCAGAAGCTTGGATGTTCTCCCTGTCACGTCTGAACACCCTGTGTTTCCCTCCTCCCACTGGGGAGCCCATTCCATTGTTAGACTTCTCCCACAGCCCAGAAGTTCTTTCTCAAATTAAAATGGACTATTCTGCCACTCTATCACTCTAACCTTTGGTGTCTGATCCTCACATTAAGCATCCTCTCCCATGCAGCATCCCTTCACATTTTTGGGGTCCATTTCTAGAAATACAAAACCCCAGCCCCTCTTTCTGGATGCCTTCCTTCTCTCAAAACCTCAAACATACTAAATATGTCTCAAACTTCAAAATGCTATTGGGGAAAGAAATACTTTCATTTTGAAAGTCCTCTTCTTTTTATTCCTCCTTTTATAAGGGATCCTTGTAAAAGTTAGGCAAAGCTTTCTTGCTGTTGCCCTCAACTTCATCAGAGGTTCTAGGGGAAAGTTTACCAGCAGTGATTCTGAGGGATGTGAGAGTCTACTTTACTTCAGCTTTTAGAAATGTACAGAGAGTTCCTCAAATATGGTTTTGTCCTCATTCACTTTTTTATAGATAAGTGGTAAAGGAGGTGCCTTCAGAGCTCCACTGGGGCAGCCTATGTGTGGAAACAGCCACTTGGAGAGAATGTTGGTCATCAGTGGAGAATTGCCTATGTCTTGTCAGTAGGTGAAGTTTTGGGGGCAAAAGTAGAAGTCATATCTTAAGTCACTTTCTCATCACTGAGATACAATAGTAGACACCCACAACTTAAAGGAGAGGTTTGTTTTGGCTCACAGTTTCAGAAGTTTCAGTCTGTGCTCAGCAGATTTAACCACAGAAAGGGCATAGTGGAAGGCCTGAGGAGAAAGCTGCTCCTTATGGCCAGGAGAAGAGAGAACAAAGGAAAGAGCCAGAGAGGGAGCTACACCCTCCCCCAGTGACCTGCCTCTTCCAGCCAGGCCCCACCTCCAACAGCTCACTCAACTGCAGAACTTGCCACTGATTCCACTGATGAGTACAGCACCCCCAGGATCCAATCACCTTCCACAAGCCCCACTTGTGAGCACACGAGGCCTTTGGGGGACATTCTTGATTGATACCATAATAAATGCAAAGACAGCTGCTACTTGAGCTGTCACTGTTAGAGGTGACATTCATTTTGTCTGTGTGTACCTGTCTCCCCCACCTAGGATGTAAGCTCCAGTACTGGGGATTTTTTTCTCCCCCTACCTTTACCTCTAAATCCTCAGCACCTAGAATAGTGCCTGGCACAGAGCAGGCAGCCAATAAATGTCTACTGAATGAATGAATGACTTTATGCAGCTCAGCCCTCTTAAATTAATTATCATCCTATGCATTTAGTCAACAAGTCACCTGGCTATTTCTCTTCCCCTTATGCAAGGAAAACCCACTTCAGCCACCCATTCTTACTTCAGCTACACCTTCAGACCATCCATAGCTTCATAGAGGGAGGACATTATTTCTAGACAAAGAATGGAAATATATAATTAAAGGATGTTTGAGCTTCCTTGGTTTCACTCTCAAAAAGGTGATTTTTCTAGTGACCAAAACACTCATGTTACTAATGGATAAAGACACTTGTATTAGTTTCCTGAATGTTTTATCATGAATTTGGTGGCTTAAAACATCAGAAAGTTATTCTCACAGTTCTGGAGACCAGAAGTCTGAAATGCATGTCAGCAAAGCAATGTTCCCTCCAGAGGCTCTAAGATCGAAGCCAGTTTCTGGTGACCACCAGAACTGCTTGATTTGTAGAAGGATACACATGGTGAGATTTAGGATCCACCCTGGTAACCCAGGATAATCTCCCTATCTCAAGATCTTTAATCACGTCTACAAAGTGCCTTTTTCTTTGTGTATAACATTTACAGGTTCTGTAGATTGGGACCTGATATCTTGGGGGGCCATTATTCAGCCTTTACAAGGCTGAAGGCCTCCAGTTAAATGTTTCTTCATTCAACATGCGCTGTGTACCTGCTTTATGCCGGGCACTGAGCTGGTTTCTGGGGACAAATAGGGACTAACAAGCTGATGTGTGTCCTTCTCAAGCCCATCCTCTAGCAAAAGACATGGCACAACCAAGGCCATTAACCCCTGGTGTTCATCAGCTAGTCAGTCACCTAGCAAGGGTTTGCCTGCATAAATCCCAGGGCAGATAAATTTTGATGTGTTAGGAAGACCAGCGTCCTAGGGATTTTTCAAGGAGAGAAGACAGTTGAAGCCTCAGTAATAACTACAATCTACTCAGTACTTAGGCATTAGGTCCTGTGTCAACTGCCCTAATACATTACATAAGCTAGTCCCTAGGGTAAGCCCAGGGCATCAGTCTAATTGTTCTCATTTTACAGACTGAGAAAACTGAGGCTCAGAGTTTAAAATGGTTTGTCTAGAGTCTTACGACTAGCAAATAACTGCTGCAACTTGAACCCAAACTTGTCACACTCTAGCATTCTTAATCAGCCATGACCCAATCTAAGCTGTCGGGTGACACCAGGTACCAGTTAGATTGTGAGCAGTAACAATGGGGAGAGGCAGTGTTGGGCAGCGAGATGACCTATGCTTTGGTCCTGATTGCCCTGCTTCCACTCCGTGTGTGGCTGGGGAAGTCCCTCACCACTCTAGCCAGTTTCCCCATCTGTAACATGGGAGGATGGACCCAGATGAGATCAAAGTCCCCAGCTAACTCTTTTATATTCTCTGCATCTGTAATGGAAATTACAGATCTTTATGCTTCTGCCTGAGATGGGCTCACATTGGGCACCAAAAACTGGAAACTGGTGGATGCTGTAGAAACAGCTGGGCCCTCAGGCTTCTCTGCCTGGCTCTCCAAGCGGTCAGTGTCTCCTGGGAGGGAAGGTTCTGACACACTCTAGGACCAGTGGCAAGCAGAGACCTAGATCCTGTGTGAATCTTACTGATCATAGGGTGAGGACAGTGGTTGTGGCCTATGGAAAGTCGTCCCCTCTTTGACAATGTTGTTAAATTTCAGAGTGCACTATCTACCCAGAGACCTGCCTGTAGGTGTGCATACTGCTGGCATGCTACCAACCCTTTTGTGCACATCATGTTCAGAACCCCTGGTACAGAGGATGAGCTCTCTGAGTGGACCTGTTCGAGGAGCACATCAGCCTTGAGTGCTAAGGAAAGAATCGAGACCGTAGAAGTGACTTGATTTTCAAATGATCTCATGATTCAAAAGATGATGTCTTTGTTTAGAAGAAAAAAGTTGAGTGGGGGCTTTTAAAACATGTGTGGGCCGGGGATTTAGCTCAGTGGTTCCACTGCCTGCCTTGCAAGCGCAAGGTCCCGAGTTTGATCCCTGGTACCAAAAATAAATAAATAAATAAATAAATAAATAAATAAATAAATAAATAAAACATGTGTACATCATTCTAAACCAGAGATTTTTTTTTTCTTTATGTCTGTCTGTTAATCTATTGAGCCCACCTTTACTTCCATATCCTTGTGATCTGGAAAATCATTCTAAAACAGAGGTCCTAGGAACAATATTGTCCTGCCAAAAGCAAGAAAAGTCCTTTCTCCCCAAGACAGCTTTCCTTGCATTTCAGTAAGTCTTGGGGGTGTCTCACCTATCTATCTGGAATCTGTTTTCCAGCCCCCACACACTGGGATAGAGTAGCAGGATGCCAAGCTGTGGGGAGTGGTCGAAGTCTCTGGTTGAAGTCCCCACCCACCTTGCAAGACCACATTTGGGACACCATAGGACTCAGTTCTGAAAATTTTTATATCTTTCTGTTGGATCAGTGGATTTTAATCCTTCGGAGATCACTAATATCTGTGAAAATCTAATAAAGCTACACATCCCCTCACTAAGAAAATATGCAATGTACACAGAAACAAAAACTTGCAACCAACTTCAAGGGGTTCCAAGTCTCCCTGAAGCTTATCCATGAATGTTCTAGAGCTTTCCAGACAGTAACTGACCTGCATGGTAAACTGCCATAAGTATAAAATATGCACTGGATTTTATAGATGTATGGAAAAAAGGAATGTAAAAATATCTCAATATTTGTATACAATGATATGCTGAAATTACAATATTTTGATATGTTGGGTTGGATAAAATATATTATTCAAATTAATTTTACCTGTTTTATAAGCCTTAGGGGACCTAGGTTCCCAAATTACATAGACTTGTTTTCCGTACTGGCCTATATCTTGATGTCCTCAGGGTGGCCTTGCTGAACAGGATTTCTGATGTCAGTCATATCCTGCCTCCTTCCTCTCTAGCAACAGCCTCTGTCTGCCCAGCCACCAAGGTGTTGCTTCCCAGGGGAGAAGAGCCTTGCCAGGCACTAGAAATGTGTGGCTGTCTCTGGGCAGAGGAAGGGCACAGAGACCTTGGCAGCCTGCCAGCCTCACATGGAAATCCTGAGGCCCAGGTCCTGGGGTTTGCAGCCCTTGAAGATGTGACCCAACTGTCTGTGCAAAGGGCGACACACTTTCCTGAGAAGACACAAAGACCAGGTGGCAGTTTCCACCGTATTAGCCGAAAAGAACTAGGAATGTCACCTAGTCATCATCTTATAGGCAGAGAAGCGGATTTACATGAGTCAAGTGACATATCCAGTGCCTGGTTTACCTCGGTGAACACATGCAGCACGCATGATCCAAGCAAGGGATCCACTGATCCAGGAAGGGAAAACAGATCTCTCAGTGTAGTTCAGTGCCCTCTTCCTACCTCGCACTGGTGTAAGCTCATCCCTCTTCAGAAGGTGGGGACTTCACTTACCTTATGAGTAATTACAAGGGAAAGGGTATAAGAAATAAACATACGAAGCAGAATTCAAAGGGAGAGATGTGACTTGAGAGTGACCATTGGCTCCCACGGTCCCCAGCACTGCCACTACCATGGGAGATGTAGGGTCTCTGCAAGATCAAGGTACCCCCACTTTTAGAGACCCCATTTCTCTGCTCATCAAATATATTCGAATGCTCTACATCCTAAAGTAAGCCAAATTTATACCTAACTATTTAACAGTTGAGTTGCAATTAGCTAGTTGACATAATTCATAATGCTATGACTTATAGGCAATTAAAACATTACTAGTTTTAATTTTTTTTTGTTTTTTTCTTAAGTCTTAAGCATTTTCATAGAAGCTTACAAAACTCTAGACTCAAAGACAGGGCAGAGAGTTACAGTCACACCTGATGTTTACCTCTGGCCCCTATTCTATCTAATTGGTTAGAGTCCGTGCCCACCAAAGAAGTCTTTTGAGCATTACCCTCACTCAAAGGATAAAATGACCCTCTCTCTCATGCACTTATTTTCTCATCTTGGTTAATCAAAAGGCTTAATTAATAAGCTCCATCTAATTTTTTTTCCAGTACTGGGATTTGAACCCAGGGACTTCGCTCTGAGCTACATCCATAGCCTTTTGTTTTTTGTTTTGTTTTGGCTTGGTTTTTTTAGACGGGGTTTTGCTAAGTCACTAAGTTGAACAGGGTGAGCTCTAACTTGCAGTCCTCCTCCCGCGGCTTTCCAGAGTTCTGGGATTTCAGGTGTGTGCCTTCACACCTGGCTTCTATTTGATCCTTTCCAGAAAGAAATAACAAGTCACAGAGTGCCCCAAATAGTAAGAACAGATTCCAGAAATCTGAGGTCCACTTGGGTCCCCTTACTCTGTCAGGAGCAAGATCTCAAAGCTACTGACCACACATTAAACATGATGGTCAGTGGACACAGACATAGCTCTTTGGGTTTTGCAATTTCACATACACTTTTTGCTATGAGGGGATGGAGATATATATGATTGTGCAATACTGTCACCTACTTGCCCACCACTGAGAAACCAGAGTCCTAGTGTAAACATCTGGGCTCCTCAGCCCCTGGCCCTCAGGCAGGTACACATATCTGGCTCATCTGGCACAAGTTCTGCGGAGGGAAAGTGTGCCCTGTGAGGACAAAGTCATGGGAGCCAGCCCGTCGGAACATCCCACTGCCTGTGCAAACTGCTGGTACCACAGAGCCTTTGAGGGGCAAGGAGAGCCTGGGCTTTGGAGTCTCAAATTCCTTAGTGTGAAACCTGGCCTGTTACTTTTCAACTGTGAGATTTGGGGAAGTTTATTGGATCTTTCTTCCATTTCCTTATTTTTAAAATGAGAAGACTTTTTCTATCTCAAAGGAATGTTGTAAGATTTTAGGAGGGACATTGTAAAGTACCAGCCATATAGTAGCTTTTCTGTTCTATGTCATATGCTCATTTGAATATTACCAGTGCACCCAGGAATGGAGGTATATAGTTAAGAGTTGAGAATCTGACATCAAGGTGGGCCATGTTCAGTCATCTGTACTTTGTGTGACTTTAAGCCAGTTACTAAACCTCTCTGAGCCTTTTCATCTGCAAAGGGGAAATTAAAATACTTTATACCACTAAAGGTAATTGGGGGATTAAACAAACATGAAAGTATTCAAAACAGTGCCACACACAAAGAAAATCCTCATTATTTACTGACTATTGTTATGTTTATAGTAGATACTCAATAAATATTAATTGACTTTAAAGAGACCCATAGGTATCCTGGCAAAGAGATGGAAACTTATTCATTAGAGGCAGAGGTCCCTCCTATGTAATGACATTCTCAGAGTACTTTCATTTCTTCAGAATCCACACTTTCTTTGTAGAAAACTCTCAGGAGTGTGAAGTTCAGGATGCTGTCTGGGCCAGGGATTTAGCTCAGTGGTGCTGCTGTCTGCCTCACAAGCAAAAGGTCCTGAGTTCGATCCCTGGTACCAAAAAAAAGAATCCTGTCTAGATTGTCCTCAGTTGGACACTTACCATGCTTGCCATGGAATTTACTGACTTATATTCTCATTTTCACATCCCTATAAAAATTTACAAAGTGATGTGTTATTTCATTCCATTTTTTTCAGAAATGGTGTCCACGCAAGAAACATTCTTCTTTTCCTTTCACAATTATTTTTCATCAAACTTCCAATTCTCCTATACTAGAAAAAGAAGCACTCACACAAGGGAAAATCAAGGAGGGGCCTTGAAAGGGTGTGGCCTGCTAAGGACTTGCAGCCTGATCAGGATGGTCCATGTCTAAACCAAGGCACTGTGGTTTGTAACATTCACACTTGAAGTGTGGCTCTTGGGTCAGCAGCTTCAGCATCATCAAGCACTTACTAGAAATGCAGATCTCAGTTTCCGCCCTAGGACTGCTGGATCAGGACCTGCAATTTAACAAGATTCCCAAGTGATGTTTTAACATTAAAGTTTTGACGAGCAGTGTTCTAGTGGATGCAATGGGAAGTTTGTGGTCTGGAGAGTTGAGTTTTCATCTTGGTTCAGGCAGTCATTAGCTGTATCATCTGAGAAAACTTATTTACCATTTCTGAGCCCCTGTGTCCTCACCTAAATAACTAAGAAAGGTTATAACATCCTCCCTCCCCTCACATGTTGAGAAGATTATTGGAGCATGTATGTAGAAGTGTTTGGTAATGTGTTAGGGGGTAGATAAATACAAGATTTTATTTTTTTCTGTCAAATGTATTGTTTTCAAGTAGCTGCAGTGGTCATTGGGCCGAAAGGACCACCTTTTAATCTGAAGGTAGGAAAACCCACCTCAATGTGAGCCCATTCAAACTGGAAACATGACAGGTGCAACCTCTGTTCCTGCTTGGCTGGGTGTTTGTCACATTCCCCAAGACTCTCACATGGACCAAGAACAGTCAGTTTCAATGTGTCCACAAAATTCTGGGAGACCTGTCAGTTACCATTTATTAGGCCTCAAAGAGGACCCCTTGGGCAAAGAACATAAATGTTAAAAACCCACAGATCTGGCTTTAAATCATAGCTCTGCCTCTTCCTAGGTGTGATCTTGAACAAATCAGCCTAGTTTTCTAAGCTTCAGTTTCTTCATCTGTACAATGAAGATGAAAATACAAACTTTGCCAGACTGTTCTAAAGATGTTGTAAGAAGAAGTGTGTAAAGCATGTAATACAGTGCCTGGCACATAGGTACTCAATAAGAAGTCACTGTTATAGTTAGTAAGAATTATTGTAATGTCCTTTACAGATGTCTAGTTTTCCAGTGACCATGAGGACTTTGTCCTAGGCAAGTATTCTGGATGTGGAATCTTATAAGAAATATTTAGTCACTGACTCCCATAATCAAGCACTTACTAAATGCCATATGTATCCAAAGAAGCTTAGTACAGTAGAAAGACCATTGACTTCTGTCAGAGGGCATGGTTTCAGTCTTGAGGGCTCCTTTCTGTTCTTGAATACTAGAATGTTTCAAAAAGTAGCCCAGGCGGGGCCGGGGATTTAGCTCAGTGGTTTCACTGCCTGCTACACAAGCGCAAAGACCCGAGTTCGATCCCCGGTACCAAAAAAAAAAAGTAGCCCAGGCAGGATCAATGGTGAGTGTTACCAAACCAGAAAGGATTGTCTCCTCAATGAGAGAAAAAGCCAGGATTAGGCAGAAAGGTATTGAAGGAAGAGGGCAGAGCAGAGTCTCATTTCACCGGATATCAGAGAACAGATCACAATGTTGCCCCTTTCCCCAAACCATGATATTGTTCAATTTTATCTTCTTTGAGCAACTTGAAATTGCCGTAAATTGGGATCATGTCTAAGAACAGCAATTCTCAAACTTTAGTAGAGCTTGCTAAATACCTAAATTACTGGACTCTAGACCCAGGTCTTAGAATCTGCACATTTAACAGGTATTTCTCATACAGGAGGAAGAAATTCTACTGGAGAGATTGACACCCAATTCCCTAAGTCCAAGTCCTGATCTTTTATTATTTCATCAGAAGACCCTTAGATGGATAGATGGACACATGGACAGATGGATAGATTGATTGGTGGATGAATGGGTAAGTAAATGAGTGCCCCCCACACAGGAGCACAGAGCCAAGGATAGGTAATAAAATCAGGACTCTGAAACTGTTTGTCTCTACTGTCTCATTACCATGGTTCCTAGAAAGGGGCTGAGCTCTAGAGTGCTAATCAGATTATTCTAGGATACTGATCAAAGACACCTTAGCACTGTAGAAAGGGAATGAGTTATAGAGTCAGAGTACATGAGTTTAAGTCTAATTGCTGGTACTCCCTTGTTGTGTGATGACATGGGTTTCATGACTATATTGAACTTTGCCTTTCTCATTTGAAAAAAAGAAGATAAAAGTGTCCAAGCTATAAAGTTGTTAAAGTATATGTGTAGCTAACTTCTCCAGCTAAGGACACATCCCTAGTCCCACTCTATTTTCCCTTCTGATCTGAAATCCTCTCAGGGGATCCACTAGCCCTCACATTTATGTTCATGCCATTTGTAGGTAGATGATCTCACTTGGGTCTCTTCTAAGCTATGTGAGGGGCTATAATTTCCAATTCACAAATAGCAGAGGCAATCAGAACACAGAGGAGTAAGTCTGAAGTCACCTACAGTAGCTGAGGAGCCACAGGACTCAAGAACATCTTCTGGTCAAAACCAGAGGTTTCTCAGCTGCCTCCACTATCTCCTCCTGCAGAGGACAATCTCATATTAATCCCCCAAACCACACATTTGACAACAGGGGAAAGAGTCATGGCTATAATTAAATTCATCCCTTACATTGGAAACTAAAAGATTATAACTAGAAACATTTAAATTTTCAACTTCTGTGTGTCTACATCATGCAATTTGTGACTGGTTGGACTGAATGCATTCTTGAGAACTATTTTCCTTTGAACCTTTCTCTTCAGGTGATTTCATGCACTCTCTGCCCCTCTGGCCTTCAGAAGGCATTTGTGTCCTGATTTCTGATAGAGGAGACACTATGAGGGAACAGAACCTATTTATTCTAACTTGCTCTGTCTTCTCTAATGTGCTGTCACACAAGTGACTTGCTGTGCGATGCTAGAAAGGAAACAATAAAATGCACAATTAAGAGTGTGGCTCATGCCTCCCAGGGAGTCAGGCTCTCTGGAGGTCACATTTCCTGTGAATTCATTGTCCGTGGATGGTTTCCCTAAGGTCTTCAGATGGCTCGGATGTGGGATGACTGCTTTGCCCTTTTTCCATTTTTCCACGTTTGAGTTGGGGGTTAGGTGGAAAGTTCGAAGGGGTATTTGAGAAAGTGCTAGTGTTCATCCACCTGGTGACCTTCCCTGGTTAGAGTGGACATACCACTCCCTTTCTGTGGGTCTTGTCTCTACTCACTCAGGGATCCAAACTTTGCTTTAAGAAGCCTGTGCAGCTCTAGATTCTATGACTCAGAATGAACTGGATCCAACAGATCCTGCTGTGCTTTATTTATCTGATTTTTAAAGTAGATCCAAGTAAAGGATTAGGGTTTTCCTGAGAATTTTTTTAATTAAATTCTTTTATTGGTACATTTTAGATACACAGTATGTTTACATTTATCATTGGGAGCTTGTACCTGTACATGATGCATCTTGATTCTTATTTTTTCCCCAATACCTATGCGCCCTTCACCCCCTCCACCCTTCCCTATTTACATAGATTTCATTTCCATTTTTTTTCTTTTCTCATAATTTTTCCTTCCCCTTCTTTCCTTTCCCCTTCTCCTCCCACCCCCCTTACAATTCTTTTTTTTTTTTTTTTTTTGAGACAGGGTCTCACTATATAGTTCAGGCTGGCCTTGAACTCATGGCAATCCTCCTGCCTCAGCCTCCTGAGTGCTGGGATCATAGGCTTGTGCCACCACACCCAGCTTCCTGGGATTCTTTTAATAAAACCAATTGACTTGTCATTTCCCTCCAACCACACAACCCTAGATTCAGCAATATCCACCCTCATCTTGTCAAAAGACGGAGGTGATGGTACCTGGTATATTGATCAAGGTTTCCCAGAGAAACAGGACCAAGTGGAGAGATAGATAGATAGATAAGATAGATAGATAGAAAGATAGGCAGATAGATAGATAGATAGGGAAATTGGCTCACCTGATTATAGAGACTGATAAATTCAAGACTAAATGCTGTCAACAGAGGAATTTGTTCTCACTCATGGGAGGACTGACTTTTTGTTCCATTCACACCATCAACCGATTGGAACAGGCCCTTCCACACTGGGGAAAGCAATCTGCTTTACCCAGTTTATAGGTTCAAATGTAAATGTCTTCCAAAAACACCTTGCCCAGGCATACCCAGAATAACAGTTGACCAATATCTAGAAACCCCATGGCCCAGTGAAGTAAGCACCTTAAAATTGACCACATCACTGTATAAAAGTTAGGGAAAAGAACCAGCATGGACTTCATGTAGTAAGTGCCATTTTATGTGGCCCTCTCTCAAGGTCACACAACCATGTGCAGTAGATCCCTAATCTGACTGATTCTAGGGTGGATTTTCTTGCCTTGGAGGATCCTAAATGTAGCCTTCTATGGGAAGGCCTATCAGATAAGATAAGGTCCAATGGCAACAAATACCCAAGGCACCATTTACAGCAGGAGTGCATGACACAGCCCTGCTGGGTACTGCAGTAGGACCATCAGACCTTATTTTAAAAGCTGTATCCAAGTTGCTGTAAAATTGTCCTGATTGTTATCACTCTTGGAGGAAGTTGTATGCAGAATCCTGTATAAAAAGAGAAGCAGGTACTGGGTATGTTCTACTGTGACATAGACAAGTTGGTTTTAAATTCCTTTGCTCTCTAAAGCCTAGGAGGCTAACATGCCCACTGCTTGTAACTTATTGGCATGCCAGTCCTATTCCGCAGGCTCCTAGGATCCAGGTGTTATATGATTCATCTGACAAAGGTGCCTGAGTCCCCGGAAGTCAACAAGATCCAGGGAAGCAGCATAAATTGGGTCCTCTGGAGCCAAGATCAGCCTCTATTTATGCAACCCTCAAGAGACTCCTACTCTGGGAACTTCAAGCCAAAAGGAACAGGGGACAGCCCAAAGAGACAAGGGGCCAGCTGATGTCCATTAAGTCACATTCTTGCAGTACTAGAACCCACACTTCGAAGTCCTGTGATTACAACTTGTCAGCTAACACCTGAAAGAATTTCCTTACCATCTCTCACTCTTGAATACAGGCTCCTCCAAGGCTTGAATGGAGATGGTCTCTATGTCCTCTGTGTAGTCAGTGGCACCTATACAAGTGGTCCTGGGAGACTTTGCTTCCAAGATTTTGCTTCTTCTTTGGAGCCTCCCTATATATCTCATCTTCAACTTGCTACTACCACTATATCAAGCTCTTGGTAAAGGAGGTAAAAACTCGACCTCATTTATCCTCCTAACCAAAGACCCCTTTCAGGACCTCTTCTGTCTCAATCCTTAAATGCTGATCTATCCAGGAGATCTCATTCCTGAGAAGGGCTGTGGTGAGTAGCCCAGCTATAGGACAGAGGAGGTTGGAATCTGGGTAAAACAAGTTCCCCAGAGTAGCTGTTCAGCTCCAAGATGGAGAAGTTGTCAGAAGATGGGTGGAGGGCTTCAGGACGGGGTTCAGTCCACATGCAGAGCCAGGTATCCCTTGCTTCAAAAAGAGATCAATTCAGCACTGTCTTATGAATAATAAAGGAACTCTGCATTTGATTTTTTTTTTTTGTGGTACTAGAGATCAAACCCAGAGCCCCAAGCATACTAGGCAAATGCCCTATCACTGAGCTACCTCTCCAACTCCCTGCATTTGGTTTATTCAGAGTTCTCTGAATAGTGACCCTCCTTGCTCTCTCCATATCCCACCACTGAAAGCACATTCTGGCTTAGGGACAGCTCTCCAGGTGGCATTTCTGGAACCCATCTCTGGCATCCGTGCAGGGAGGACACTTGGCTCAGAGCGAGCCAGGCTGGGTGAATCTCAAGAAACTGGACCTGCTAAACATACCCAGAAAGAATTTTCTGAAAGTGACAGTAGAAATGCCACCATGCAAATTGTGACAAATTGAACCAGCCACTGGCAAACTGGGAATGGCATCTGATTCTTTCCTACTCCATTGTTTATGTATTTGATTTTTTAGCATCTCAGTCAGTGTAAGATAGGGTAGATTTGACAGTGGTGTGAGGGAGGTGGATGAACATCCAGAGAAAGGCACCCAAGGAGAGACACCCAGGGGAACAACAAAGCAGGGGCTCGAGGGCTTGCTGCTCTAGAGCTGAACTTGCAGCTTTGACAAAGCTGACTTTAAGCCGACCTTCAGCAGCGCTCCTTAGCAATGTACACCAGGCAATCGCTGGTAAATCTTTATTAATTTTAATTGGCGGCACCCATTTATAAGAACCATTAAAAAGGATAAATTGAGCCCATCCGGCGTAATGTCTTTTGTTAATTAGTTTGTCAGCACTGTTTTAATATCCCCTAATGACTTCATATTTCAGACCTGACATTAAAGGAGACGCTTCGAGAAAGGAAATGGTCTTATCACAGTGTACTGTACCGTTTTTCTTTTTTGAACAAAAAATGTCCTTCCAAATGCTGACCAAGGTTAGATGTCATTTAATTCTCAAAGGCAGGTGCTTGAGGACTTTTGAGGACCCTGCTTCTGTGTTTGGTACTCTTTATCAATTTTCCTCTTCCTTCCAACCATCTCCAGTATCCTCAAACACTCATTCATTTCTTCTTTCTTTACTCCCTTCATTTATTCAACACTTACTGAGCTGCTCAGATTTGAGGAGCTAGATTGGGATGAAGTCAAGCAAAGCTCAAGATACTTTCTAGAAAAACAACCAAAAAGCCTTTCATTCTCCACTGAAGGACTTCTCCCCCGAATTCAAGGGCAGCACTTTTCTTTTGGTAGGAAGCAAACTGACAGGTGGGAAAGAAAGACAAATAGGTAAGGTAAGTGTTGATTCCTGGTTCCAAACAATTTTGCTCTAAAATCAGATGAAAATCAAAACTGACACCAAGGCACCCTCCCACAGCAGGAGCATGGGTTTCAGGGGTGAGAGGGAGAAGTATGTTTGACTCTTAGGCCCAATGCTTTACCTACCCCCACCATGAGCCTCAAAGGATGAGCCACAGGATGATGTACTGGAATGCTAGAAGTTTCTAGAACTATTTGCATACTCTAAGCAAAAAAACGACGCTTTATCATTAGTAAAAAGTTTCCTTGTCACTGTACCTTGGTCTGCACATCCCAGAGCCACTGAGGCAGGGGCAGGAGAAAGAGGGCATCATAGAGCGAAAGGAGAGTGAGCATGGTACTCATGTGGGCCCTGTGGGTTTTGGTGTGTTGGCCCCCAGGAGGCATCTTTACCTGATTAAGTAAATTTACAAGCAATATTATCCAATTTTAACTGAATTACTCTCATGAAAAAGACAATTAGAAATCCATAGTTTAAACCACAAGTTGACATGAAAAATGAGAGCTGTAACTTCCCCATTCTGATACATGCTCTTTGTCAATTAAGAGATAAAAATAATGTTGATCTAATCACATCCTACAAGCAACTGGCCAAAAAAATGAAAAATTATCAGGAAGACTATTTGAAATGTGGACTTATATCCACTAGTACTCATAGTAAACTTTGCCCTAGGCATACTCTATGCCTTCAGATATTAACTAATTATCATGATACTAATTTATACTTTATAGACAAATAGGTAGACATAAAGGGAGGTGTACGCTTGCCCTCCCAAAGTTCTCACAGATAGGGTATGCAGCTATGAAAGTATGGCTGAAAATTTCCCAAGTATGGGACTCCTACAAGTATAAAATTCCCCAGATGCTCAATTTTCTCATCTTTAAAATGATACTAATTTCACCTACTTTATAGAGCTGTTTTAATAATGCAGTACAAAGCATTTAAAATGTCCATTGAAGACCCTGGCAGGGGATATGGACACATCACAGATGGATACATCATCATCACGACCATGACCATTATCACCACTACCACCATCACCATCACCACCATCAAACTTGCAAGCACTATTCTATGATTCCCTTCAACACAATGTGCAGCAATCACTGAGTTGTAGAAGATAGAAACATATACAAATCCCCTTAAAAGGGATACTAAAAGTTTCTTGCAGCGCTTGATGCTTTCTGGATGTACTGACTCAGGAGAAGAACTTTCTCGTCCCTCCTACGCTTTATGGACGCTGTAGAGCAGGACCTCATCACCTCCAACAGATAAACTAGCACATAAGTGAAGAGCCTGTAGGAACTGGGAAGAGTTTCGGGTGTACAGCCTGCGTAAAGAAGTGGCTGTTTCTCAGCACCATCAACAGTCCCTTTATAGGAGAGTAGGAACAATGGGCCCATATCATCCAATTTTCAAGAAATTAAGTTAAATCTTTCCATTTTCTATATTCCTTCTATCTGCTTTAGTGTCTAAAATAGCACTTAGGGGCTGTGTTTCCTGACTTCTTACAAGTTTTTCTGCCTTAAGGCACCTCACCCCATCCTGCCTTCCATTGAAAAACAAATATCCATTAGTGTGTACATTAAGTCTCAACTAATATCTCCAGAGAGATTTAGATGTTAACTTTTGAGAATGAAATCAAAGACAGAAGAGGTGTGAGTAGGGCAGAGAGCTGGGTAGAGTGGAGGAGAGGAAGGGGACTGAAAGACAATGGGGTGGGAGGGGAAAATCCTGAATCTATGTAACACTACCTGCACCCCAGCTTTGATGAGATTGGCTGAAGGGATTACTTCTTTTAAACGTCTACACCCTCTGTGTTTCCTCCTTACAGCTTCTCTCCCTCATTATCCCAATTCCCCATCCCAGTGCTAAATGTACCATTCACACACACACACACACACACGCACACACACGCACACACACGCACCCCTCAGGGGTTTACCATTTAGGTGGCAACACCAGTGAGTACACAACTGATGAGTAATTTATTACAAGTTATGAAAGAGGTTATTCTGTGGTAGGCAGATGGGAGGGGCACTCATCTCTTCCACTGGGGAAGTCGGCATGGGAGAAGCTTCTTAGGCGAAGTGTCCCTTAAACTAAATATTTCTTTAAACATTTTTGTTATGCAATGTATCATATGGAAAAAGTAGAAATGATGCCCATATACCACTTTAAAATAAGAAACACCTGTGAACTTCTTAATGAATCTAAGAAATAGAGCACCTTTCATATCTTTGCAATCCATTTGTATCCTTCTCCAAATCCATCCTTGTATTTTACAAATCTTTCCTCTGTTTTTACTTATAATTTTCTACATATATATGTATCATTAAACTATATGCATTTTTGTTTGCCTGGTTTTGGATTTAATGTAGATAGAACAATACAGTATCATTTAGAAACATAATTTTTTCCTTGTCTTTATGTTTTTTGAGAATTATCTATGTTTATATATATAGTTACAGCTCATTAGTTTTTAGTGATGTGCAGTTTTCTGTTGTATGGATATACCCTGGTTCACTGATTTCACCCCTGCTAACAATTTGGTTGTTCCCAGTTTTGCAATTATAGACAAGGACATTGTAAACATTCCTCTATAAGTCCCCTGGTACATGTCTCCTACAAGAGGCTCTCTTTGGTTGTTGCTCATATATAGAAATGCAGGTGGCTTGAACACTGATTTTGTATCTAATCACTATGGTAAATGCTTTGTTAACTCTAAAATTTTATCTGTAGTTTGCTATTGCTGGGTGCATCTATAATCTCAGCTACTCAAGAGACTGAGAAAGGAGGATCACAAGGATGGCCTGGGCAATTTACTGAGATCCTGTCTCAAAACAAGGAATAAAATATGCAGTCCTGGGACAGAAGAAAGCAGGCTACTGCCTCCACACAGCACAACCACCCACCAACTCTAAGTCAGCTCTACATGTTGCTTCACCTTGGAATGGGGCAGCAGAGAAATGGACTAATCAAACAATCTGATCCTGGATGAGGACAATGCCCAGGGAGAGAAGGTAACCCTTGAGGGCTAGCAGTCCAAGGGAGAAAGTTTGGACCTGGCCAAGAGCTTCAGGGACTCCACTGTTACCCTCCCAGACTAACTGGGTAAGAGACAAACATGAGAGACTGCCATGGAGAGAGTGTGGGCCAGACATAGACTCCCTGAGGTGCTGATACTCAGGTTGGAAAGGACATAGGTCCTGCCATCCATAAGAAGCAACCAGACCCAGTGAGTGTCCACATTATGCCCAATAGTCCACTTGAACCCCATGGCCTACATCCAGTAGAGATCAGAGGGATGATCACTTTTCCCACCTACAAATTTGAGCAAGGACACACATTGGCTTAAATGTTTACCACAGTCTGGGGTGAATGGACAGAGAGGTCTCTGCTGAACACAGAGCACCTCAAAACCCATAGGCCCTAAAGCTAGACAGAGGAAACAACTAGCTGGATTTCAAGATTTTCAAGTTTCTTTCCTAGAAATAAATTACTCATTTGGGGCTCTTCCAAGCTTTGGTACCTTATGCATGCCATGTTGTTTCTCCTCTATGAGGCTTGTTTGCCATCCTTGTCTTGGAGCCAGCCAACTATGGACTAAAACCTCTACAAACTTTGATTCCATCTGCAGACAAGGATTTCAACCAGTTGGAAGCATTCTTAACTGCTCAAACCAAAAAGCAAGGTGGGATCACATCTGACCAAGATGCTGTTATTTTCAAATTCTGGAAAAGCCACAAGACAAAAATCCAAGAAAGCCTCATGAGCCAGAGCAGTTGGGAGAATGGACTTCAGGACCTGAGCTAGAGAGTTGATGGCAAGTCTCAGTCAAGGCACTCAGCTCAAATACACACCCCTGTTGCCATAATGAGCTGGAATTCTGGGAAATGTAGACAGGTACTGTTCCAAACATATTTTCATGCACTGATTCATTCATTCTTCTTCCAAACCCTCTGAAGAATCTGAATTTCTATGTTTGGAATTTGATGAAGTCAAGGTCAACCAAATACTAAAGAAGCTCTCAGAGGTAGAAGAAAGTATCAACACACTGATGCAACCAGCCTAACTGAAGACGATGTAGGAAAGAGTTGGAATTATAAAACAAAGGTGTTCATGATCCCTCTCCACTTTTTACAGTCCTGTTCCCCCATTGGTATTAAATCTTCAAAGTCAAATTTTACCTGCGTCTGCTTGCTAGGATTCTTTCGCTCTCCTTTTCCCTTTTGTTTATTTTATTTTATTTTATTTTATTTATTTTTGTGGGGGAGGAGGATGCTACAGATGGAACCCAGGGCCTCACTCCTTCCAGGCAAATGCTCTATCACTGAGCTACATTTTCAGCCCTCATTCACTCTAACATTTGCACCCATGGATAGGTTCTCATACTTGAGCATGCATAAGGGCTATAAGGAGCCAACTTGTAAAAATATTTAAATTTTAAAATTTAGGTCAGGCATGATGGGCACACCTATGATCCCAGCACTCAGGAGGCTGAGGCAGAAGTGTTCCCACAAGTTTGTGGCCAGCCTGGGCTGCATAGTGAGTTCAAGGCCAGAAAGACCTTGTCTCAAAAAACAAAAATAACAACAACAACAAAACTTTAATAGGGTGTTTGGGATTGATAGGCTCTTATTCTCAGAGACTTAATTTAGTAGGATTGGGACATGGAGGCTGGGTCAGCCTTGGAAATCCTTCCGGTAGTTCTTTGTTCCTGGGAGAGATTTATAAAATTTATACATGATAAGTCATGTAAGAATTTGAAAAGGAACAAGAAAATATCTTAGTCATGCAAATACAGTGCTCATCAAAGTGTCATGTGTCCCAAGGTGAGGCCTAAAAGACCCTTCCTAAACTAGAAGAATTTACCTGACCCTAGGAAGATATTTCTGAAATTAATTTGAATAGCTGCAATGTGTATGCCTAAATTTGGAGGAGTCTGGTTTGATCTGAGCTACTGAGAGACTCAGGCTTATCTGGAGCCTAAAACTAAGGTGGTCTTATAACAAAGGGACTCTATGCCTTTCCTTGCTCAAGTCAGAATTATGGTAAGGAAAATATCAAGGCTACACTTTCAGGGATCATTTATATAGTTGGTAAGGAAAATATCTACTGAGTTGATGTGAGATCTTTTACCTCAGAAAATTTTACTTGAGTCACCAAATAAAACTTTGAGAAAATTTTTTCTAGAAAAATTAGTGTAATGAAAACTAGGTTCTAAAAAAAAAAAAAAGAAAACTAGGTTCTAGAGAAGTATGTTAGCTTTCCATTATTGAGACAGTATACCTGAAATAATCAACTTAAAAGGAGGAAAGATTTATTTTGCTTCATGATTTCAGAGGTTTCCATCCATGATCACTTGGCTCCATTGGTTTGGGGCCTCTGGAGAGGCAGATCATGGTGGGAAGCACATGGTGGAGCAAAGCTGTTCACCTTAGAATGACCAAGAAACAAAGAGTGAGAGACATGGAAGAACCAGGATCCCAGTATCCTCTTCAAAGCATGGCCCCCAAGGACCTAACTCCCTCCCCATAGGCCCTACTTCCTAAAGGTTCCACTGCCTCCCAGTAGCACCACAGGCTGCTGACTAAGTCCTCAACACATGTCCTTTGGGGGACATTTCACATCCAAACTCCAGACCACAACATGAAGTTACCAACCCCAAGAATATTCCAAAAGAAGAGGGCTAAGCTAGGTGGTGTAGTGCCTGCCGTACTTGTTGCACTCTGGGAGCCCAAGGCAGAAGGATCTCAATTTTGAGCCCAGCCTAGATGACTTAGGGAGACTCCATCTAAAAATTAAAAATAAAAAAGGGCTGGGGATTAGGTCAGTATGAAGGCCTTGGGTTCAACCCCCAGTAACACACACACACACACACACACACACACACACACACACGGGAAGGAGGAGACTGTTATCCAGTATATTAAGGCTGTGGCCCTTGATGAACGGGTTTGGCATCTGATACTCAGTGATATTTAGAAACCTTAATTGCCTTTGGATATAAAGTTTTCAAAAAACATGGTTGTCTTTGTCTGTGGTTGCACCACATGTCAGTTCTAACAGTTTATTTGAGGACAGGCATAATCCTCCTCTGTTAAATAGTTTCTCCTAAATCAGTTTGGAGACAGTTGAGGAGTTCTTCCAAAGCTCAAGCTGAAAATAATGGTGGTACATGAGATAGTATGGGGCAGTCCCTTCAGGAGGTACAAGCCACCAATGGGAGAGTCGTGCATCCATGGCCCCTTTGTGAAGTTGTTAAAACCATTCTAACAGCTAGCAAACAATGATCAGAAAGTTTTAAATCTAAGTCTGTGGATCCATTAGAAAAAATTTTGAAAGAACACTTTAGGGCTCGGCATGGTGGTGCACGCCTGTGATCCCAGCACTCAGGAAGCTGAGGCAGAACTGCTGAGAGTTGGAGGGCTAGCCTGGACTACAGAACAAGACCCTGTCTCAAAAGCCAAATAAGGGGCAAAAACAACCCTCCCCCCCCCCTTTAAAACTTACTTTCTATTCCTAGGACTTCTACCATATGACCAGGAGAATTTAGATAACGTCTTGTGCTATAAAAAGAAGGAAAAGAGGATTTCATTAAATAATGGGAACTGAGTTTCTGGATATCGTCCAGTGTCAGATGACAAGCTTGTTCAACAAGGACCAATGCCTTCATATACCTCTTCCTTCCCTTTTTTTTTTTTTTTTTTTTGAGACAAGGTCTCCCTATGTAGTTCAGGCTGGCCTTGTGCTCACTGTACAGACAGACTGGCCTCAGCCTGTTTCGATTCTACTGAGTGCTGGGATTACAGGTGTGCACTACCACACCCAGCCCTCCTGCTCGCTCTCCCCACCCTTTTCTCTCTCTCTCTCTTTCCTTTTGGTGGTGGGGGTACTGAAATTGACCCTACCACATTAGTATTGACTCATACAGCCCAAGAGTCTATGGAAGCATGAAGGAATGGTCCGCCAGCTACTCAGTGTTGTGGTTTGAAGCTCTACTTAAGCCATCTCGAGAAAGTAACAGCCGCATAAGTGGCATGGGGATTTTTATTGAATACTCAGACCCTAGGTTGTCAGCAAAACTACTGTAAATACATACTTTTTCAGAATAATAGTGATTATAAAGGTGGCCCCCACATTTAATACCAAATACTTTAGAATAAAAATTGTTTTGGTAGAAAAAAAGAAAAACAAGAAACTACACATTCGAAAACACAGAGTTTTTTTCTTTGACTCAATTTTTATTTAATTTTCCTATTTTTTATTATTTTTCTCTTTTCTTCATGCATTTTATTGAGGTTTTGGGGTTGTTTTTTCTTTATTAAATTCTTTTATTGGTACACTGTAGGTATACAACACAATTCCATTTCTCACTGGGAATTGTACCTTTACATAATGCATCTTGGTTCTTATTTTTTCCCCATTCCAGGCCCTCCCTTCACTCCATTTTGGGGTTTTTTTCCCCCCTCCATTGTCTGTCCTTTTTCCTCTTTAGTTTCTTTTATCTTTTTTATATTTTCCCCTTTTGACTTTTTTATTCTCTCTTTCTTCTGATCTTTCTTTTATTTGCTGTATTTTGCTCTTTTGTTTTTTCCTCTTTGTCTTGTTTGATCTTTCCTGTTATTGTTTTCTAACACTATTAATTTTTTTTCTTCTCAATAGTACCCTATCTCACTTTTCTCTCCTCCTTCTCATATTCCATTGATTAATTTTTCAAATTTTCCTTTTCATTCTCCAGTTCTCTGCCCACTTTACTTTACTCGTACAACTACTAAGCTTTCTGAATCACTAGATAGCTAGTTAAATTTACACTATTACTGCTGAATATTGTTCTATTGTTAATAGAGGTAAAATTGTTCCATTTAGTAGATATTTACTGTAGGTCAATATTTGGTTTGTCTTAGTGTTCATACTACAAGTATAGATCTCTTTTATTGTTAAGAATGATACATTATTGGTCTTTATTGTTTGTCAATATCTACTTTGTCTTTGATGCTGTTATAGTTGCTGATTTTATTACTATAGCCAAGGTGACATAGTTGTTGCTGTTGATTTACATGGGATGCCAATGTCTGTATTGCCTTGGGGGTCATTAACAATACTGCCACACATTTCTAGACAACTGGGTACTGGGCCAAATATTCTGAAACATCCTATCCCAAGTAAATGGAGGTAGTTGGATCCTGGAACAGATGCAAAGGCCAAAAGTTAGCCACATGCAGAGGACAGCACTGAAAAGTAGACGTTAACTGAAGAGATCTCCATACTAGGAGTAAAGCTTTCCAATATAACCAACTCACAAAGCCTCAACACAAAAACACATACACACATACACACACAGTAGAAACATGAGAAAACAAGAAAACAAAATGCCTCAAAACCTGCCAAGTCCTCCAAAGCTGATCCATGGGGCACTGAAGGGGAGGAAATCAAAAGTCACATAGGCAAATTATTTGAAAGGATATCAGCGGAGATAACAAAATAGATCAAAAAGGCATCTAGCAAGCTCAAAGGAGATGTAAGTAAACAGAAAATGGACCAAATAAACAAAACGATCAGCTGGTCTGCAGAAGCTAGAAGTGGTGCATGCCCGTAATCCCAGCACTTAGGATGCTGAGGCCAGAAGTATCACCATGAGTTCAAGGCCAGCCTGGGCTACATAGAAACACCTTGCTTCAAAAAAACAAAAAACAAAAAACAGAAGAGCTAGACAAAATGGTGCAAAACATGAATGACCAGCATAAAAAAAAGAACTAGAGTCCATAATAAGCCTCCAAGTAGAAACTCAGAAGATTAAAAATTCTATCAGTTAAAAATTCTATTGAAAGCATGGGCAACAGAAGTGATTAGTGTGAAGACAGAGTCTCAATACTAGAAGACAGGACTGTTGGTGGTAACTAATTAATGAGTGATACCTTAAAAATAACAAGAGAGGGGCAACCCACTTCCCGGTCCTCCTTCTGTTTCTCTTAGGCAGAACTTTTCTTTCTCCCAACAAATTTTTCTTACTCTTAAAAAAATATTAATAACAAGAGAACATGAAAAATAGATCCAACAACTCCTACATGATGCAAAGAAGATTAACCTAAGATTAATAGGAATTAGTAAAAAAAAAAAAACAGAAGATGGTGCAAACAGCATAATAAACCTGCTTACTGAAATAATAGCAGAAAACTATCCAAATAACGAGAAAGATTTTAACATACAGACAAGTGAGGCATATAGAGCTCAAAATAGCCACAATCAAAAAATAACCTCCCCATGACACACCATAATAAATATCCTGAAAGTCCATCACAAGAACAAACTTTTAAAAGCAGTTGGAGAAAAGCAACCAATCACTTATAAAGATAAACCTATTAGAATTGCAGCAGATTCCTCAACACAAACTTTAAAGCAAGTAGAGCTTGAAATGAAGTGTTTCAAATCCTAAAAGAAAACAACTTCCAACTTAGATTGATATATCCTGAAAAACTATCTTTCAAAATTGGTGGAGAAAGGGCCAGGGATTTAGCTCAGTTGTTCCGCCGCCTGCCTCACAAGAACAAGATCCTGAGTTCAATCCCTGATACCAAAAAAAAAAAATTGGTGAAGAAAGAAGGCATTTCCATGATGAAGGGCACCTAAAGAAAATTATGACCACCAAACCAGTTCACCAAAAATCTTGAAGAATATTCTAGAAACAGACAGTGAAACTAACAATGACAAAACATCTAATAGAATGAATATACCAAGTAGGGTAAGCAATTAAGTAGAAAGGAAAGAAAGATAAAAACAACAGAAAAATAAGGCAATGACAGGTATTAATCAATATCTATCAGAGGGCCAGGGATTTAGCTCAAGGGCTGGGGATTTAGCTCAGTGGTTCCACCACCTGCCACACAAGCGGAAGGTCCCGAGTTCGATCCCGGTACCAAAAAAAAAAATAATACCTGTCAGAAATTACTCTCAATGTTTATGGTCTCAATTCCCCGGTCAAAAGATAGAGATTGGTAGAATGTACCAAGAAACAAAATCTAAAAGTATGCTGTACACAAGAAACACATTTAACCCAAAAAGAAACTTTTAAACTAAAAAAATCAAAGAATGAGAAGCAATATTTTATGCAATAGGAAACTGAAAAAAGCAGATGTAGCTATCCTATATTGAGGCAAAGTGGACTCCAAGCCAAAATGATTAGAAGTGGCAGAGAAGGTCACTACATATCAACTAAGGGAATAATCCAAATCCAACAAGGAGAGATAACAAATACCGATATATATGCACTGAACAGCAGTAACCCAAGTTCATACAACAAGTACTACTGGACATAGAAGGCAAGATAAACATAGGTACAATTATAGAGGGACCTCAATATCCCACTAACAAAAATAGATCTACTAGAGAAAAAAATCAACAAAGAAATATCAGCGTTGAACAAAACCTTTGAGCAAATGGACTTAATCAATATCTATAGAGTGTTCCACATAACAACAGAAAATACATTCTTCTCAGCAGCACATGAAGCTTTCTCCAAAATAGACCACAGACTAGCTAATAAAGAAAGTTTAGGGGCTGGGGATTTAGCTCAGTTGTTCTGCTGCCTGCCTTGCAAGCACAAGATCCCAAGTTTGATCCCCGGTACCAAAAAAAAAAGAAAAGAAAAAAGAAAGCTTAAATAAATGCAAAATAATTGAAATTATACCATGAATATTATCAGATGATAGCATAATGAAATTAGTAATCAAAGGCCAAAGAAATCTTGGCAATTATGCAAACACATAGAAACTAAATATTACACTCATAAATCAGTAGGTCACAGAAGAAATCAAAGAAGAAATAAGACAGTTTCTAAAACTAAACAATAGTGCCAGTACAGCATACCAGTACTTATGGGACACAACAAAAGCAGTTTTAAAAGGGAAGTTTATAGCTGTGAATGTCCATATCACAAAAACAATGCACCTCAAGGTCCTAAAAACACAAGAACAATCCAAACCCAAAGCTAGCATAAGAAAGAAATTATAAGGTCAGAGAAGAAATCAATGATATTGAGATTCCCTCTTCCTCAAAAAACAAAGAATGAATGAATCAAAGAGCTGATTCTTCAAAAGAATAAAGAAAATATACAAATGCTTAGCCAATTTTACCCAAAAAAGAAAGACCCAAATCAATACAATTTCTAAAATCTTTAATGATATAGATACAAAAATCCTCAAGAAGATGCTGGCAAACAATACAACAAATCATCAAAAAAAAATTATACATCAAGACCAAGTAGGCTTCATCCTAGGGATACAGGATGGTTTGACATAAACAAATCAATAACTGTAATACATCACATAAACAGAAGAAAGGATAAAAATCACATGGTCATTTCAAGAGTTGATTTTCTTGTGTCTGGTGTAAGATCCAGAAAAAAATTCTACTTGGAATTTCAAATTTCATTTGGAACAAAATTCCATTTGTTTCTTTTTGGGGGGGGTGGTTTGGTTTGGTTTGCATGTGGATATCCAGTTTCCTGGCACCATTTATTGAAAAGACTATCCTTTCCCTATTGTCTATTCTTTCCTCCCTTATATAAGCTTTGGGTTTGTCTTGTTCTTCTTTTTCTAGGAGCTTCAGGTTCAGCATTAGTTTGTTTATTTGAGCTCTCTCTGTTTTCCTAATATGGGCATTCACTGCTATGAATTTCCCTTGTAGAACTGCTTTCATTGTGTCCCATAGATTCCTGTATGTTGTACTGGCATTTTCATTTACTTGTAGAAACTGTCAAATTTCTTCTTTAATTTCCTCTATGACCCATTGGTTGTTCAGGAGAGTGTTATTCAATTTCCATGTGTTTGGGGGGGTTTTGCAGTTTCTTATGCTACTGATCTCCAGTTTGATTGCACTATGGTCTGATAATATACAGGGGATAACTTCAATTGCTTTGCATTTACTTAAACATGTTTTATGAGCTAGCATGTGGTCTCTTTTGGAGAATGACCTGTGTGTAGCCGAAAAGAATGTATATTCTTATTTTGTGGGGTGGAACCCTCTGTAGACATCTATTAAGTCCATTTGTTCAAAAACTTGGTTCAGTTCTAGAATTTCATTGTTAATTTTTTGTCTAGATGATCTGTCTATTCGTGACAGTGGGGTATTGAGTTCCCCCACTATAATTGTATTAGTGCTTATTTAGTTTTTCATGTCCATTAATATTTGTTTTGTATAGTTGGGGGCCTTTGTATTGGTGTGTATATATTTATGATTGTCATCTCTTTCTCCTGGATTATTCCCTTTACAAGGATGTAGTGACCATCTTTGTCTCTCTTAATTAGTTTTGGTTTGAAATCTATTTTGTCTGAAAATAAAATAGCTAATCCTACTTTTTTTCTGGGCTCCTGTCGCATGGAGAACTGTTTTCTATCCTTTTACTTTCAGTCTATGAATTTCTTTTTGAACTAGGTGTGTTTCTTGTATACAACATATTGTTGAATTCTTGATCCAGTCTTCCAGTCTATTTCTTTTGATGGGTGAATTGAGACCATTAACATTGATGGTTATAACTGATATGTACTGACTTATCCTTGTCATGTTATTTTCCTGCTGTTGACTCTTTTATTTTTTATTTTTCCCCCCTCTCCCTTTAATTTCTGGCTTTGCTTGGGGGATTTGTTCTGTTGGGCCTTATGGAGTTGTGACCTTCATTGTCTTTTTCTAGGATATTGTTTAGAATTTTTTGGAGTGCTGGTTTGGAGTTTCTCAGGTGTTCTTTCTAGTGGAAGTATCTTATTTCCCCATCAATTTTGAAAGACAGTTTTCCAGGATACATCAGTCTAGGTTGGAGGTTGTTTTCTCTTAGGGCATGAAACACCTCACTCCAGGCTCTCCTTGATTTGAGGATTTGTGTTGAAAAGTCTGCTGTAATTCTGATGGGCTTTTCTTTGTATCCGATTTGTTTCTTGTCTCTAATTGCTTGTAATATTTTGTTCTTCTTTTGGGTTTCCGGGATCTTGATTATTATATGTCTAGGTGTAGCTTTTTTTTTTATCATGGCTAGTTGGAGTCCTATATGCCTCACTTATCTGTAGGTCAAATTCTTTCTCTCTGTTTGGGAAGTTTTCTGTCATTAATTCTGTTTTTTAACGTTGGTTGACAGTTTATTAAATACATTACATTTGTACCTTATTTCTTAGTTTTTTTTTAATTGTTCACACACGGACCTAGTAAAAATGTACTTTATAGAAAACTATCTGCAAAACTAAAATGAAAACAATGCACAACCACACACATATTAGATGAACTGTTAGGAATTAATTTAATTTGAACAGGTGACCATAAAATATTAGGTGGTTTGATTTTCTTAAATCTGGTACCAGACCATAACTTCAAATGTGTTAATGTTGAAAGGTAGTGCAAAGATGTCTATTAACAAAACTGCTTAATAATGTTGAGAAACAGCACAAAACACTTTTTCTTTTACAGATACCTTTCTAAATCCATTCTAGATGCATTCTCTCTCCCTTTCAGAGAATCAGTTGTGCAGACTGATGAGGTGAAAAATCAATTTCTTTAAAAAAAAAAAACACAAAGTAGAGCCTATTTCCAAAACATGCAAAAGAATTTTACGTAAGGTGTTATTGCAGAACTAGCTTAAAGGGAATACAGCTGAGGGACAGAATATACCTTTACTTCTACAAATAAAGGTCCTTTCCCCTACTTTCTGGAAGAAATACATTGTTTAGGGTAAGGGCTATTAAACGGCGTACAGCGCAAAGACAAAAACAAAGAGTGTGTAAATCCTTTGTATTTCCAGCCGGTGAGACAATATACTTGAGTGCTGAGGTTACCTCTAGCGGACGAAACCAGAGCCAGCTATTAAGCAGCCAGAATGCAACAGTAATTGAATACATGACCATTTCTCTTTTAGCACGTTTTTTGTTCTCCTCTTCTAGAAGTTGCAGACGTCTATTTAGTTTGATTATCTGTCATCTTAATGAAGCTGCATCTACAACATTCATGTCATCTGCTGCCCCTTCAACTGTTGGATCTATACTTGAAATGCCATACATAGAATCATTTCTGACCAGCTGTCCATTTTGGCGAACAGCATTTTCACTCATAGAGCGCTCTTTTTAGCCTGCCAACTGCACGGATCTGTTCATCATTTTGAGGGGTTGGAGGAGGTCTTTCTAAGTCCAGAAAATCTAGTGGTCTTTCATTTAGTGTAAGTACACGACGTGGTGCTTTTAGTGCCAGAGGCTTTAGAGGAGTTGACTGAATAAGGTCAAGATCTGCTGGTCTTGAAAATCAAATGTCTTCATTATTTCCTGCTACAACAATCCTCTCTGGAACTTGCATTATCACACTAGCATTTGGAACGCCTTTTTGGAATTCTTGTTCCAGGTCAGCATTTGATGGTGCTGCTTTTAATTTTTCCGGGACCTTCATTCACTGACTAATACCTTCGGTGTATTTCATTTCATACTGAATTTGACTAATTTCTGCCATCTCAGCAGCAGTGGGAGAAGGAGACACTGCCACACTAACCAAATGTGTACCAAGTACCACTTGCTGTTGGCACTGTTTCTGTGCTTCATATTAAATCCTTAATTTGCTTCACTGTGCATGGGCTGGACTTAGAGCCACTTGTGTCCCCCTGGGCCCTCCACAGAGTCCCACAGAGGGGCTGCCACCCACCAGCTCCAGGGGTGCTCTCAGAGGCCGTTCATTGCCCGAGCGCCTGCCGTGAGCAGCCCAGGCAAGACACCTGCAGAGTGGCCCGCCGAGGGCAGGGACCTTCTGTCATTAATTCTACAAACAGATTTTTTTAAATGTCATTTGTATTCTTTCCTGCTTTTTTGTGGATTCCTATCAGTCTTATATTATTCTTCTTTGCATCATCTAGGAGCTGCTGGATCAATTTCTCATGGTCCCTTACTATTTTTAACAGATCTCTCTTTTCATGGTCACTGACTGCAATCCTGTCTTCTATATTTGAAATTCTGTCTTCACATTGGCTCATTCTGCTGAGAATGCTTTCAATAGAGTTTTTAATCTCCTGGATATCTGTTTGAATCATGGATTCCATTTCTTTCCTGTGTTGGGCATTCATGGTTTCCATTTCTTTCCTATGCTGGGCATTCGTGGCTTCCATCATGATCCTGAGCTCATCTATTTTTTTTTTTTTTTGTATCTGTTTCTGTTCTAGAGATAGAGCAGAAGTGGTCTGTAACATCTTTTTTGGTCATGCTAGTCCAGTTTTGTCTTTCATTCTGCTTCCCATCTCTGTAGTTGTCTGGGAAATTATTTTTGCTTTGAATTTTTCTAGAGCCTCATTCATCTGTTTTGTTACTTCCTGTGCTATCAGTTCAAGGTG
This sequence comes from Heterocephalus glaber, assembly GCF_000247695.1. Next base: position 25,100,443 of record NW_004624734.1, on the reverse strand, counting down.
TTCAGGTGGTTGATTATCAGATATTTCCACCTCATTTCCCCCAGAATTTGCCTTTGGTGAGCTGGAAGTCTGGGTTTGTGCCTTGCTTAGGTGTCTTCTCATTTCTATTTTTGTTGTTGGTACTGTTTTTGATTTAATTCCTGGGTTGGTACTTCAATATTGCTTATTGTAAGTATCTTTGTTGCTTGTATTTAGAACTCTCACAGAATGATTGCTTCTGAGAGGTGTCTTCCAGATACAGTTGGTCTTTAGCTTTTGAGTCTCTAATGACTCTTCAGCAATCTTGTTTTCAGTATACTAGGAAGGACAACTGATTAGATCAATCACAACACCTTAGCCCACATGATACAGTCAGCAGCAACAATAACATCAAGCACAGCTTAGAAAATGACAATTTGTGGTAGTTATTAATCTATCACCTTTACCCATGTGAATTAAAACAAAATAGAGGACCAACCAAAAATATGTTTATAGTGAATAAACTCTTCAATATAGCAACTTTACCCTCTGGGATGGGGGCTTAGAAGGAGTTGGGGAGGGAGGGATAGATAGGTACAAGGATAGGGAAAGGTTAGAAGTGAAGCCAGAGGATACAGGAAGATCACAAAAACTCTAGCAAATTGTTGAAGACAAGAGGAAAAGATAAAATGAAAGAAAGACAAGAACAGAACAACCTAACAACAATAGGGAAGCTAGAAACTGTATTCACTTTTCTTTAGAACAAATGACAATTGAGAGAAGGAAAAAGAACAAAAGAAAAAAAGAGATCTGAATTAGGACAGTAATATGAACAAAAAAGGGAGAGAGATGATGATCAAGGTGGGAGAGAGAGAGAGAGAAGAAAAAAAGAGAAAAAATCTGAAAGGAGAAAAAAAATTAAAAATAAGAGAAAATAATAACTTTGAGGGACAGGATTTTAGCTCAGTGGTTCTGCTGCCTGCCTCACAAGTGCAAGGTCCTGAGTTTGATCCCCAGTACCAAAAAATCCCACAAACTTTGAAAATAAAAAATAAAAACAGAGGGCCTCCTTCAGGGTATGTCTTTGCTGTCACAATAGACAACATGGACAGCAGTGTGCAGATCTAAGTCAATTAGTCTCAGCAAGTTAGCAGCAGTCCCCTGAGATTCAGGCTGATTTCTGGCTGCAAGGCCCAAATTGAGCTCCCTGACCTCCTGCTGGGTTGAACTCTGGAAGATTCTATCACAGATTCCAGCTGCCCTTCCCCTGAAAATAGTCCAGGTTCCCATGGAAGGTGGTTATCCCTCCAACTTACCGACTAAGGTGGTCTGGTATGCCTTTATTGCAGAGATTTTCTTCACTTTTCCAATGGGCTTCAATTTTCATCAAGGAGCCTGAGAGAAACCCTCTTTCTGTTGTTCACTTCTGCTCCATCTTCTGGAGCTCAGAACAATGTCCTTTATGTCCCCCTGGACCTCTGTGGTGTGGATCCAGGTAATAGCTCAGCACAGATGTGAGGGGGGGTGTTGCTGGCCCCTGCATGGCTCACTTCCTCAGCACTGGGGTGGTCTCCTCCTCAACGTTCAGGGACAGTGGTACAGTGGCCTGCACAGCTCATCTCGGGACGCGGCGGGGCCCTGCTTCATCGCATTTTTAAACGTATAATGATTTTTTTTAGAGGTGAAATCATTTGCTGGCTGTTTATTTTTTGGTACAACCAGAAAATAGTGGGATATTGAATTATGACAGGCCTTGACTGTCTTTGGTGTCAGCTCAACATTCCATAGGTGGAGGTTAGTTTTATATCCTGAAATATAAAGGATACTAAATAGCAATTTGGAGTCACAGTCATGGATTTAATATGTCTTTGTATATATATTGGTACCGGGGATTAAACTCAGGACCCCATGCTTGCAAGTCAGGCAGCAGAACCACTGAGCTAAATCCCCAGCCCCAGAGTCTTTAAATGACTTCTATTCCCTTGTTGTTGTTGTTTTTGCTACCGGGTATAGAACTCAGGTCCTTGTGCTTGTACAGCAGGTGGCGAAACCACTGAGCTAAATCCCCAGCCCCCCTTGTTGTTTTTAACAGAACTGTTTCCAAAAGAAAAGTACTTCCTGATTATTGCCTGTCAGAATTGTGTGCGGTCTGTAAGGTCTTTTTTGGTCATGCTAGTCCAGTTTGTCTAATTTTGTTAATTTGCTGTGAAAGATAGAAAATTTGAATAAGTGCTGTATATGATATGAAATTGTGAATCAGTGGGACTTAAATAACCCTTTATCACCATTTGAAGATACTGGTACTCAATCCACTTATGGAAAATTTGCCTCCAAATTTGAAGCTGGAAAGTCACTGGAATAACTGAAAAAGAAACAATACACAGTTTTTTAGATTTCTGGTATGCATGTTACAAATTGTGTATAAAGTGAAGTGTCTGTACTGATCCTCGACACAACCAATAAAATCTCAAATATGAATAAAAAGAAAATTACAAGGAGGTAAACATCTAAAGGAGAAGGGGAAGTGGGAGGGATAGGGGAAAGGAAATAAGGGCAAAGAAAAAATATGAGAAAAGGAAAAAAAATGGAAACAAAATCTTTACAAATAGAGAAGGGTGGAGGGGGTGAAGGGAGGGCAGGGGAAGGGGAAAAAATAAGAACCAAGATATTCATGTAATGGCACAAGATCCCAATGATGTATATAAATGTATTTTATACCTAAAATGTACCAATAAACTTAATGGGGAAGAAAAAAAAAGAAAATTACAGTACTCTGAAAAAAGAGATCAAAGAGGATATCAGAAAATTAAAATATACCCCTTGCTCATGGGTAGGAAGATCCAACATCGTGAAGATGGGCATACTCCCAAAATTGTTATACAGATTTAATTCAATCCCAATCAAAATACCATTAGCATACCTCAATGAACTAGATAAACCATCCCTAAAATTCATTTGGAATCAAAAGAGACCTAGAATAGGAAAAACAATTCTGGCCCACAAAGGCAAGAGAGGAGGCATCACAATTCCTGACTTGAAATTATACTACAGAGCTACTGTGATAAAACAGCATGATACTGGCAAAAAACAAACAAACCCCAGACATGAACATTAATGGAACAGATTAGAAGATGCAGAAAGAACCTCAAACACACTCAACTACCTTATCTTTGACAGAAATTTTACCAACTGTTCCTCAAACAAAGGACTACTATCTAGAATATATGAAGAACTCAAAAATAATCAGACCCCCCCAAATTTAAAGACCCAATTCAAAAATGGGCATCTGAAATGAACAGATATTTCTCAGACAAAGAAGTAAAAGCAGCAAATAAACATATGAAAAATGTTCAACATCACTGGTCATTCAAGAGATGCAGATGAAAACAACACTGAGATTCCACCTCACCCCAGAAAGAATGGCTGCTATCAAGCAATCAACCAACAGCAAATGCCGGCAGGGTTGTGGGGAGAAAGGAACCCTTCTCCATGGTTGGTGGGAGTGCAGCCTGGTGCAACCACTATGGAAATCAATATTCAGATACCTCAAAAAACTAGGATTCGAGGTCTCATTTGACCCAGCTATTCCTCTGCCAGGTATCTTCCCAAAGAATTGAAAGAATCATGCCACAGTGATATATGCACACCCATATTTATAGTGGCACAGTTTGTAACAGCAAAAGCTTGGAAACAACCCAAGTGCCCATCAACAAGAGACTGAATAAAGAGGATGTGGTTTTTTTATAAAATGGAGTACTACTCAGCCATAAAGAACAAGAAACTAGAGATTTTTATAGCTAAATGGATGTACATTGAGGCCATACTCTTAAGTGAAATAAATAGGCCAAACGTGGTAGTACCAAATAGTTTCTGGTGTGAAAAACTAAAAGCGTAAATAAGGATTGAAATGCATAATTGATAATTGAAATACGAAGAAAAGATCTAAAGGAGTAGGGGAAATGGGAGGGGCAGGGGAAAGGAAAGAAGGGAAAAGAAAAAAACATGAGAAAAGGAAAAAATGGAAACAAAGTCTTTTTAAATAGGGAAGGGTGGAGGGGGTGAAGGGAGGGCAGGGGAATGGGGAAAAAATAAGAACCAAGATACACCATGTACAGGTACAAGATCCCAATGATGAAAGTAACTGTATTGTATACCTAAAATGTACCAATAAACTTAATTTTTAAAATGCGATGAGGTGGCATTCCCTCCCTTTTAAAACTGTTTCTAGAGCTACTAAAAACCTGCATTTACAAAATAGTTGATAAAAATACTACTCTGGATTGTATAAGAAGGGAGACAGGTATCACTGATAAGGCACAGTGTGTGCTCGGTCAGACTCGGCTTCTTTCTCCTCTGTTTCGTCGGAGGCTGCACTCTCATTGTTTTTATTTTCTCCGTTTTCCACGAGTAAATCTTCCTTAGTTTCTTGATTAGCCACTTCAGCCTGTTTTCCTTTTGGTCCCTCTTTCCTTGCACTTTTTTATCGGAAGATTTATCCTTTCCCGCTGTCTTTTTTGGATTCATTTCCACTTTTGCAGGAGCAGGTTTAGCCAACAACCTTGCCGATCTCCTCTTGGGCTCCTCCTTGGCTGCCCCTTCGGAGGAGCTGACTTTCCTCTTGGGCATCTTGGCAGCGCAGGGGGCACGTGCAGAAGCTGCGGGCTGAGGCACACAGGAGCCTTGCGGAGCTACGCTGCTCGGCCCTTGCCCTCCTCGTCACTTTCAATGTAAAGATCTTTTACTTCCTTTGTGAGATTGATCTCTAAGTATTTCATTTTTTTATGCTATTGTGAAAGGTATTATTTCATTAATTTTTCTCTCCCTCTGTGAGTTTGTTATTTGTGTACAAGAATGCTATTGATTTTTGAGTGTTGGTTTTGTCGATAATGAATTTGGTTATTAAATCTAGAAGTCTTTTGGTAGAATTTTTGGGGTCTTCTATCTAAAGTACCATGTCATCTGCAAATAATGATAATTTAACTTCTTCCTTTCCTATCTTTATTCCTTTTATTTCTTTCTCTTGTCTGATTACTCCAGCTGATGTTCCCAGAAAAATATTGAATAGGAGTGGTGACAGTGGACATCCTGGTCTTGTTCCCGATTTTAGAGGGAAAGCTTTCAGTTTTTGACCATTTAGTATGATGTTGGCTATTGCTTGGTCATAGGTAGCCTTTATCAGATTGAGATAAAAACAATCTATTCCAATTTTCTGTAGGGTATTTTTTTTAATCATGAATGAGTATAGGACTTTGTCAAATATTTTTTCTGCATCTATTGAGATGATCATGTGATTTTTGTCTTTGGTTCTATTGATATGGTATGTTACATTTATTAACTTGCATATGTTGAGCCATCCCTGCATCCCTGGGATGAATCCTACTTGGTCATGGTATCTGATCTTTTTGATGATTTGAGGCATTCTGTTTGTCAGTATCTTATTGAGGATTTTTGCATCAATGTTCATTAGGGAGATTGACCTGTAGTTCTCTTTTTTGGTTGGATCCTTCTCTGGTTTTGGTATCAGAGTAATACTAGCTTCCAGGAATGATTTTTGGAGTATTACTTCCCTTTCAATTTCATTGATGAGTTTGAAGAGTAGTGACATTAGAGCTTCTCTAAATTTCTTGAAGAATTCAGCAGTCAAACCCTCAGGGCCTGAGTTTTTCATTTTTGGTAGGTTTTTATTACATTTTCAATTTCATTGACTGATATTGGTTTATTTAAAATTTTTATATCTTCATGATTCATCTTGGTAATTCACAGGTATCTAGGAATCTGTCCATTTCTTCTGTGTTTTTCATTTTACTAGAGTACAGATTCTCGAAATAGATATTGATGGTCTTCTAGATTTCTACAAGAACCATTGTGACTTTACCCTTTTCATTCTTAATGGCATGAATTTGAGACTTTCCTTTCCTTTTTTTGATAAGGTTGGCTAAGAGTTTGTCGATTTTATTTAATCTTTCAAAGAACCAACTCTTCTTTTGATTGGTGAGTTGAGCCCATTTACCTTGATGGTTATAACTGAAATGTATTGACTTATCCTTGTCACATTCTTGTTCTGCTGTTAGTTCCCTGTCTTTACCCTCTGTTTAATTGCTTGCCCTGACTAGTGGCTTTTTTCTACTGGTGTTCTTGGAGTTGTGGCCTTCATTATCTCATTCTAAAATATTTTTCAGGGCATTTTGTAGAGCTGGTAGCCATGAATTTCTTCAGTTGTTCTTTGTCGTGGAAGTATCTTCTTTCTCCATTGAATTGAAAGATAGTTTTGCAGGGTACATCAATCTGGGTTGAAGGTTGTTTTCTTTCAGAACTTGGAATACTTCACTCCAAGCTCTCCTTGACTTAAGGAGTTGCATTGAGAAGTCTGCTGTAATTCTGATGGGCCTTCACTTGTAGGTGATTTGTTTCTTTTCTCTAACAGCTTTTAATATTCTGTTCTTCTGCTGAATTGTTGGGGATCTTAATAATTATATGCTTTGATGTAGATTTATTTTGGTCATGGCTCATTGGAGTTCTATATCATGGTTTGGGTCTAGATGTCCTCCCAAAGCCTCATGTGGTCATAGGCTTGATCTAGAGTGTGTGAAGCTGGAATTGATTCACGATGCAATGCTAGGCTCAAGGGCACTAGGATTAAAGGTGTGAGTGCTACCCACTCTAAGTAGTCAGAGTAAGGTAAAAGGGGCAGGGAGACGCTGTTAATGCCTTCTTGTTGCCTTTGCTACCTTGTGTGTACCACGTTATTCATCCTCTGCAATTCCTGTTTGCCATCCCTGCCTTGGATCCAGCCAATTATGGACTGAAACCTCTATGAACTATAAGCCAAATAAACCCCTTCCCTTGGCTTTTGGTGCTGGGGATTTTGTCTCAGCAACAAGAGAAAAGTAACTAACACATTCTATATGCCTCATTTTTTTTTTTGCATGACAATTTTTTTCCATGTTTGAGAAGTTTTCTATGAATACTTCTTTGAGCAGGCTTTGTAATGGTTTTTTCACTATCTCCAACTCTCTCATTGACCCTAATCAATCTAATATTGTTCTTCTTTGCATCATCTTGTAATTCTTGGATTGATTTTTCATGGTCCCTTGCCATTTTTAAGATATCTTCTTTTCATGGTCGTTAACTGCATTCCTGTCTTCTAGTTCAGAAATTTTGTCCTCGTGTTCATTTAATCTATTACATATACTTTCAATGGAATTTTTAATCTCCTGGATGTCTGTTTGAATCTGTTTCATGGATTCCATTTCTTTCCTACATTGGCCATTCATGGTTTTCATCATTTTCTTAAGCTCCTCTATTTTTTATCTGTTTCTACTCCAGATTCATTGAGCATGTCTTTCATTTCGATCATCATTTTTTATAGAGATTATTATCTTGTTTTCTTATTGCTGCTTCTATCATCTCAGAAAAATCAGGGAGGTGACTTCTGATTTCCTCTACCTCGTTGACTCCTGGACATATCCTAGGTGAGCTGGAGGTCTGGAATTGCATTTTGCTTCTGGGTCTTATCATTTTCTATTTTTTAAATTTTATTTTGTTTTCTGTGCTGATGGTTATAAATTTCTTACAGCAGATAGCTTTATCACTAGTATCAAGACTTCTCCAGGAAATGTCTATTTTTCAGAGATGTCTTCTGGGCATGTGTGATTCTTGGTCTTTGTGTGGGTCCCAAGATCCTACCTTCCCAATTTATTAAGGATCAGAAGTTGCTATTTATTTGGCTCAGCACCCAGTCATTTGATACTGGACTATAGTGGTGTTTATGGCCCAGACAATCTCAGTATTGTCGTGCAAGCGAGGACAACTAATTACAACAGGTAGGACATCCTGGCTAAAGGACTACAAGTAGCAATATCAATAGCCTCAAGCACAGCCCAGAAACTGACAAACTGTGGTAACTATTAATTTGGTACCTTTAACCTAGGAGCAAGATCTACAGTTATATAACACAATCCAACATAAACCAGTAGCTTGTATGCAATAAGTTTCCCCTTAGTGGAGTGATTTTACCCTCTCGGGGGGATTTAAGAGAGACAGTGGGCAAAACAGAGAGATAAATGGAGGGAAATGTAGTAGAGGCAAGACTGGAGAACAACAGATGATCACCCAAGGTTTGGGTAACTGGAGAAGAGGGCAGGAGAAAAAGCATGAAGAATAAAGCAAAGGAATATCAAAATGAATCAGAAAGACAAGAGACGATTTTCACTCACATGAAAATGTAATCTCAAGAGAGATAGTTGAGGAAAGAGAGGAGGATGATTAGAACAAGATAAACATAAAGGTAAAAATGTAAAAAAAAAAAAAAGGAAAGAGGAAACAAAACCAACAAAGAACAGAAAAAGAAAAACTAAAATTCCTCTGGAGTGCACAGTTCTATGGTAGTGTCCAAGGCAGGTAGTGTACCAGAACTGTGCTGTGTATCCTCACTTGCCAAGTCAGGAAGAGTTTGATCTTGTTGGAGCGAAGGCCGGTCTTCAGCCAGCAGCTTTCTGGATGTCATTGTCTGGCCCACCCGTGTCTCCGTACTGTGGGCTGCTGTGGCGCCCTCGAGAAGGGGCAGCCCAGGGCTGCTCTCATTCCCTTGTACCCTTAGCTCCCCTGTGTCACTCGGTCTTTGCACAGCCTCCTCTGTTTCACCCCCACTGGCACGTCTCTATCTTGTCTGACTTGGGTGGGGGAGCTGCCAACCTTCGATCTCCTCTCCAAAGGGTTCATTACTATTGCTAAAACCCTGAATGTGTCTGTGTCTTTCTCTCAAGCTGCTGGTCACAACTCACTTTTTTCAGCTGCACTGCAGAGAAAAAAACAAAAAAGAGAAAGGGAGGCAGCCCTTCCTTTGGGGAGGGAGCAGAGCTCTAGTCGGCTCTGTGTTTGCCAGTGAAAGTGAAATCCGCAGCCAGGCTGCAGTGCCCTTTTTTGGAGAAGGGCTAAAGAGACCAGAGGCCTTTCCCAGATCTACACCTTTTCAGTCCATCAGTTTCTAGGGGACTTCCCAGTGTGGTGAATTTTGCTCAGCGCTGCCACACTGCTGGTAGCCCTGTGGGCTGGCTGATGCGCTGTTTTATGAAGTCCTGTGCCTGTGTTTCATTTGACCTACTCGTCTTACTTCCGATTGGTTTTGACATCAGGATGTATGTTCTTCCCTTTCTTCCAATTACCTGTGTTTTTAGTTGATTTTTCTCTGAGCTGGTCCAACGTGACTTCTCCTCCTTTCAGCCATGTTGAATCCCACTCTCTCTTGAATTGATAACCATTTTATACTATTTGTGGTTGGGACCAGGGATTTAGCTCAGTGGTGCTGCCGCCTTCCTTGCAAGTGCAAGGTCAAGAGTTCGATCTCTGGTATCAAAAAAAAAAATGTTGTGTTTCAGCTGCAACCATGATAAAATATACTATTTGTGGTAAATAGTTATTCCTTGTTTGCCACTTGCCTGCTTGTGAAGATTTAGAGATTTTCAAAATGAGAAGAAGACACTGGAAGCATGTACTTGGATCACAAGTAACTTGGCCTGCAATTGTTCCACGAGACAAGCAAACATTTCCAAGAAATTTTAACTTGATAAATAAGCGATGTCTTACAGCACAAGTAATACATCACACCAAACACATGATCACAACTGGTTCCTCTCTCTCTCTCCCTCCCTCCCCTTTGATATGCAAGTGCTTTGGATTATGAGCAGAATGAATTATTCTCACAAGCCAAGGTTTTACTGTAGATGTACCACAATATGGCTCTACATCCCAGGCTCACCTGTGGAAGAGCCTGTGAGGGTTTTTTTGTCATTATTGTTCAATTGCTTTTTGATGCTTTGGTGCTTTGTTAAATCATTTCATATTGTCACCAATCAGCTGAGGGCTCTTTTACTCAATTCAGATAGAAATCACAAATTGGCAAAATGCAGTTCCCTTGATGTTAGTGGCTCTAGGCTTTGAATAACAGTGGCTTCAGTCCTTAGTGTTACAACTTTTAGTGTTGTGTCTCTTAGTGACTCCTAGCCACCTCATTAGCTCCTCAGCAGCAGAGCCTGGTAATCCCACTGGTGGCTGTCTGGAGCTCTTCCAGAAGCTTCTGTTGCCTCTCTGGAGTTCTCTGTAGGTCACCGCCAGCCACCGCTGGCCACCACCAGTCAACAATGTACCAGTCTACACTGGTTTCTACCACCCGTCTTTGCTTATTTTCACTAGTTGCCACTGGTCTGCCATTGATCTGCTGCCAGTCTCTGGAATTCTTCAAGGATAGTTGCTTCTAGTGTTACCAGCTCTTTTTAATGTCACCTGCTCAGGCCACACTGCCCAAGATTAGGCTCATGAGAAGGCAGTAGGACTCCCCCCACAGGAAGCCTTTCTTAGGACCTATGCTGCAGCACTTGGGAGGTAGGGCACCAGGGTGAGGCCTCTTTTCTATTTCAATATGATATAGGAAATAATTGAGTGTGCAGACATGTATCACATCAAGTGAGTGACCAAAGGCAAATAGTGACCAAAAATTCCACAGGCCGATGAATCAGGCCTCTTAGCTACATATGCAACTGAAGAAGCTAGAAGTAATATCATGGCCAAAATAAGTGAAGTCACCTTCCAGCCGTCTCTGCTGTGGGAAGCCAGCTTACTTCACTCTGCAAGCAGCATGCCTTCATGGCAGGCTGTGTGCTCTGTGGAACCAGGATAGTATCCACCAACGTTGACCAAAGGGTCTACATGATGACACCAAGATGAAAAAAGGAAAAATACATCAACATCCAATTCCAAAAGTGGCAAAATATGGCAAACATGCACTATGACCCACCTGTCAAAACTGTTACAAGTACAGTGCTAGACCCACTGCAATGTTTGTATCAGGCCATCCCCCCCAAAATGGAGCTTCTTTCTTTCTTTCTTTCTTTCTTTCTTTTTTTTGAGACAGGGTCTTGCTATGTAGTTCAGGCTGGCCTTGAACTCATGGCAATCCTCCTGCCTCAGCCTCTTGAATGCTGGGATTACTTACAGGCATGTGCCGCCATGCCCAGAGAAATGAAGTTTCTTGAGACAGAAGAGAGAGGGGAAAACTAGGCATATTTGTATTTGTTTGTTGGTTTGTTTGCTGTGCATGTGTTTATATATGTCTTTATCTTACACAGGAGACTTTCTTCAAATGTTTAGTGACATTGGCTGTCTGTTCATATTTAAAAGTCAAGCAGCAGGCCAGGGATTTAGGTCAGTGGCACCACACCTGCCTCACAAGTGCAAGGCCCTGAGTTCAATCCCCCGTACCAAAAAATAAAAATAAATAAAAATAATAATAAAAGTCAAGCATCAAGAGCCAATTGGTACTCTATTCCCAGAAATTCCACTCTGAAGTAAATACCGAGAAAATATATATATAAATATGCACCAAAGAGACACACAAGAATGTTCACAGCAACTTGATTCATAATAACCCCAAACTCAAAACTACCCAAAAGTCTATCAATAATAGAAAAGATAAATTGTGGTACATATACACCATACAGTCCTCTAGAGGAATAAAATGAATGGAACACATAAGTACACAAGGGGATTTATTAGGCAGGCTCACAGGATCAGAGGCAGGAGGAGGCTCCAGTATCTACTCAGCTGAGAAGATGGAAGCCACAGAATGGGAGGGATGGAGGATGCAGCACCAGTCCAAGGTTGAAGGCCTCAAAGTTCCCTGGAGCTCACCAGTCCAAGTCTCCATTAGAGACCCAGAGACTGATGTTCAGAGACAATGGTAGCAAAGAATGGACCCACTGAGAAAGACTGGAGCTCTTCAAAAAGGGAATGCTTCTTTCTTCTTTCCTTTTTTATTCCATTCAAGCTACAAGCCTATTGGCTGGTGCCACCCACAACCAGGGTGGGTCTTCCTCCCTGAGATTGCTGGCCTACATTGCAATCATCCACAAACATATTCAGAACTGTGATTTACTAATCTGCTAGGGATTTCCCACCCACACCCCCAGTACCGGGAATCAAACTCAGAACCGTGCGCTTACAAGTCAGGTGTGGTGCCACTGAGCCAAATCTCCAGCCCCTTGCTAAGCATTTCTTAATCTATTCAGGACAACAGATTACAATTAACATTATATTGAATAAAACAATGAGAATGAATACTCTATACACTTGCAATAATATGGATAAATCTCAGAAAAAATGTTGAAGAAAATAAGTCAGATCCCAAAAGCATACATGCTCCATGATTCCATTTACTCAAAGATAAAATAAGCAAAACGTTAAACTATAAGGCTAGAACTCGAGATAGTGGTTATCCTTGTTTAGGGATGGTGAATGTTTGACCTGTATAAAGCAGATAATATAGGAAAGGTAAAGAAAAATAGAAAGAAATACACAGTAGGGACAATTTAACACACCATTCTGAGTACAAGTCAAGTGGACAAAAATTAAGCAAAAACAGAGAAATCTAAACAATGTAAGCAATAAGGTATGTTCTTTAAAATATTTCTGATTTAAGAATCATGATTTAAGAATAAAAAACACAAACACATTAGGATTTTGATTGGAAGGGCTTAAATTTATATATTAATTTTAGAAGAGTTTGTATTTTTATAAGTCATCTCATCCTTGAGTATGGTATATCTCTCCATTTGTTAGTATAGAGAAAAAGCGTTGATTTTTGTATATAGTCACCTTTAAAATTCTGGTTTTAGTCATTTTAATTCTACTAGTTTGCTATTGAACTCTGTTTAGAATCCTATAAGACACCCTCCCATACCCTCCAAAAAAAGATAATTTCCCCTTGTTTTGTAATGTTCATACATATTATTTCCTTATTAAAGAGAACCTACAAAAGTGTTCAAATTTAGCAGTGGTAACAGACAACTTTGTCTTTTTTTTTTT